>OW799233.1:74019077-74619077 GCA_941918925.1 Phyto melanocephala
TTGAAGTTTTATCAATAACGGAAGCCAAGTTGCCCACCTCCGAAATTGTTTCCTTACAGTCATTTGATGACGACGACTCGGGGCCTCCTTGCTCACCACCATTAGCCGCCGGTACTGAGTTTATTAGGCTCTGCACCGTAACTTTTAATTGTTTTCTTTCTTGATTAATTTTCGGTTTAATTTGGGAACCGCCCTATCTCATTATTATTTGGTCCGCGAGGAGTTCTAGGAACCCCTAGGGTCAGAGATAGTGTACGGGATCTGATCACTACATATTGCGACAAATCTCTACTCATTTAGATGGGTAGGTCTTTCCCACTCTATAAAGTGATCAGGCCCCCCACACTTTTTTGGTGGCGGGTATAAAAATAATAAATTTCGTGCTATAAAAGAACACAAAATTGGTGGTGGTAATAGAAGATTCAAAGCCGAATATAGTGCTCTTACTTTTTAAGTTTTAAATATTAAATGAACCGAAAATTTACTGTGCGGTATAAATTTTCATGATTTTGATCTAAAACTCTTTTCTTAATGCAAAAATTTAAGCAATTTTCCCTCAGGATATATATTCGAAATTAATGCGTTTGGACACAATTCCATTTTATTCGATGTTGGAAGGACACGGTTTTTTCGACCTACTCTTGCTTTTCGAGCTATAACTCTCTTCCTAATATTCCGATTTAGCCCATTTTCAATACCAAACAAACCTTGTGTATAAGAAATATTCTGAGCCCCCTTGCTTCTTCGGTCCAACCTCTATCGTACTTTCAACAGACGAACCGACATAGCTAGATCGTCATAAAATGAAACACTGACTTATTTCGATGTGTTACAAACGGAATGACAAAATGAATATGCCCCCACCATTTTTTTGGTGGCGGGTATAAAACTTGGCTACTTTAATGCTAGAGAATAAAAAAAGCAACCCACAATTGCCTGGCAAACCTGAATAACGATCTTGCCGCGATGTGGTGGCTTAAGTGACAGCTGTGGTACCTATCTCAGGGGCTGATTTTTAGTAGACGAGATACTCGTATCTCGCTACTCGAAGTCGGTCAATGAGGCATGTGCTAAAAGCGGTCATAACAAAAGGTTATCCAATCCCATCCTATTCTCCCTTTTCCTTAACCACCTCTTACTCCTCCTTCCTCTCCCCCACTTGTAAGGTTAAGGTGGTAGGAAGCAGTGCCGAGAACCTGAATGGCTAGTTAGTGGATAAAGAGGACTAGTCGTTAACAGCTCCCCTCCGGTGCCTATGACATGGGCCGGTTGTATTATTCGTCCAGTCCACGTACGCCGTCACTGCGTGGATGGTCCATCCCCTTACGTGCTCACTCGTGGGACCAAAATATGGAAAAAACTAAAAATGAAAAGAAGATACAACAACTAGAAAAAATTAAATCGGATGAGTTGGGTATCTCATCTGAAGACGACCTTCTGGCCTCTAGCCAAGAGACGTTGGTCGACTTATTAGGCAGAGAGGGAGCCAGTCATAGCACCCTGCTGCCCTCCAATACCCCTTCTAATATCCTTTAACTCGACGTCAAGGTTGACGACAAATTGAAGAGGAGGAAACAAAGAAAGAGGAGTCAGAATGACATCCTCAAGGCTAAATACAATAAGGCGAGTTTTTATTCTTGACAAGATAGCCAAGAATACCGCCAATGGTATCCCCCATGAACGCGACGAGGAAGATCGCGTCAAATACCGGGCTGTGGTAGATGAGTACCTTAAGTTTAAGGATTCCTTACCCAGCACATCTAAAGAGTCAACTACTGAGGTGAGGTCCAAGCGAAACCGATCTCAGACAGAGGGAGGTAAATCGCCCAAAAGGAGAAAGGTCGCCGATAAAAAGATCACTCCGGGACTAGCCACGAACGCTACGTCGACATCTGCCAGGCGCCCCTTTAATGAAGTGGTAAAAGACCATCTTATTCTGGCCCTGGCAAACAAAAAAGGATGGTGCCATCAGTCCTGTAGTAACAGAATGGGGTGCCATAGAGTCTCAACTAGCAGAGCTCGTTATGGATTACGTGCTCACTAGTAAGACTGGACAGGCTCCCTGTTTTGACTCCGGCGAGATACACCGGGGCTGCAGGGTAATCAAGTGCTTGAACGAGTTCTCAAAGGACTTTCTCAGCAAGTGCATCGCTCAGATTAGCGGTGACTGGGAAGGCTTAAGTCTTAAGCTCATCCCTGCTGAAGAGATTCCAATGAGACCTCGGGCAAGGATTTGGTTACCAAAGATGAAGGCCGATGGTCAAAAGATGCTGGAGTGTCTGAAGATTCAGAACCCTAGTATCCCAATGGATGATTGGTTGATCATCCGCACCGAGCAGGGTGATAACCACACTTGCCTCACCCTCGCCATCACCGAATCGGCAACAATGAAGCTCGAAAAGACGGGCTTCAAACTGTTTTTCGGTGTGCGGGAAGCAAAGGTGAAGGTATTCCGACCAACAGGTTCAGGTGAAGCGGATGTCGTTGAAGCCGCCAACGCTCTGCTGTCTGGGATGAACCTCTCGGAACCATCCAATAAGTAACAGAATGGCACTTAAAATAGTCCAAATTAATCTGCAGCACTCGAAATGCGCTACAGATAATCTTCGGATGCTCTTAGCTGAGGAGGATCTGGACATTGGACTATTGCAGGAACCCTGGGTAGTCAACTCGGTGGTAAAAGGGTTCCCGTCCTCATTATACAAAGTACTCTACGCAAAAGATTGTGGTAAGCCTAGGTCATGTCTTATTGCCAAAAAGAATATTAACATTTTTCTTTGTACGCAGCTTAGCTCAGCGGACCTTACAGTTGCAAGGGTCGAACTGCCAAACAGAGAAAGCTTCATAATTGCCTCGAGCTACATGGCGCATGAGAAGCCTGCTCCGCCAGTGGAAGTGAGTAATCTCCTAGCCTCAATCGGGGTATCTGACGATATAGTCCTGGGCTGCGATGCCAATGCAAGGCACACGATCTGGGGCAGCACTGAGATTAATGAACGTGGTGAGTATACCCTTGATTTCATTAATACTAACAAGTTAAGTATATGTAACTCTGGTAACACCCCAACATTTACTTTTCCAAGTTCGGTTAATTACAATGGATGGGAGGAGGTACTGGACATTACACTCATGAATAGTAAGTCTAGGATATCAGTTGATAGGTGGAGGGTATCCAGTAAGAGGTCTTTTTCCGATCATAACTGGATTATCTTCGAGATTAGACTTCGTGACGAGATTACGACACCGCTTTTTCGGAACCCAAGAAGAACTGATTGGTTTAAGTTCAATGGGGTCGTAAAGCATAAATTGGGTAAACTTGAGGAAATAGAGAAGTGTTTCAGCAACGTTATGCTGAAAGCCTTCGAAATTTCCTGCGACTTAGTAAGATTCTAGCCAGGGATCAGTCAACTCCGACCTATATAAAAAGGAAGGATGACTCCTGGTCTGAATCTTCGGCTGAATCCCTTGATATCCTTATGTACACTCACTTTCCGGGATGCAGGGAGGTTGATACGGGAATCGTGAGTGCGGATAGGACCCATTCCGTGGCCGATGGGAACATATTTTCTTACGAGAGAATCTCGTGGGCGATTGATAGTTTTTCCCCATATAAATCACCTGGACCTGATGGAATTCTGCCACGTATGTTGCAGAGTGCCAAGGGATATGTTATTTCCTGGCTCCAGAGGATTTTCATGCTCTGCCTATCTCTAAATTATATTCCTGGGAATTGGAGAAGGGTCAGGGTCGTTTTTATTCCGAAGATCGGAAGGAGAAGTCATGATAGTGCGAAAGACTTTCGTCCGATTAGCCTTTCATCTTTTCAGCTTAAAGCACTGGAACGACTCATCGACTCTCATATAAGGCAGCGACTGGAGGAAACGACAGGTTTGTCGGGCAGTCAGCATGCCTATCTTAAGGGACGCTCTACGGAGACGGCTCTACATGAGGTCGTGGGGACTATAGAGAGGTCTCTCGATTTCGGGCAGTATACTATGGCAGCCTTCTTGGATATAGAAGGGGCGTTCAATAACGTAACCACCCTTGCGATTCAGCATGCCCTCACTGGTCTGGAGGTTGAGGAGTACATCAGCAACTGGCTAGTGTCCATGCTGAGCACAAGGGTGGTTATTGCTAATCTTGGTAACAGCACTATGTCAAGGCTAGTGGAAAGAGGTACACCTCAGGGCGGTGTGATCTCTCCACTGCTTTGGCTTATTGTTGTTAACAAGATTCTTATTGAACTGGACAATAGCTTAATAAAGGTCGTGGCTTATGCGGACGATGTTGTGATACTAGTATCGGGACTGTTTCCGGACGTTATTAGCGATATCATGTCCGATGCCTTGAGATTACTAAGAAACTGGGCCACGGACAGCGGTCTAGTAGTAAACCCAAGCAAAACGGAACTGGTGCTGTTCACAACAAAGACCAAGATTCCGAGCTTCAGACCACCGAGGTTGGGGAACTGCGAAATTCCACTATCGGATAGGGCGAAATATCTGGGTATTATCCTGGACTCTAAATTGTCATGGAAGCTGAACGTCTAGCACAGGGTGAAGAAGGCTACGGTGGCCTACTACACGTGTCGTGGGATGTTTGGTAGGAAATGGGGACTTACCCCCAACATGACTAAATGGATGTATACGAACGTAGTACGTCCGATTCTCACTTATGGATCTCTGGTATGGTGGACTGCAACAGGGCGTAAATATGTTGTGGACCAGTTGTATAGAGTACAGAGATCGGCATGCATTGGGATAACGGGAGCGATGCGAACTAGTCCTTCGGAGGCGCTGAACACTATGTAGCATCTCGTTCCCATAGATATTCATATATTGGCCACATCCGCAAGTAGTGCGGTGAGGCTTAATACGACGGGATGTTGGCCTTCGGGCGTGAATCAACCCTTTGACAACATTACGCCCTACATGGATTTTGATGGGGCGTTCAGGGTTCTTATTCCCTCCTGGAGAGAGTGGAATGGGGGTCGCCTTTTGCGGAGCTTTGACACCAGGATCTATACTGACGGTTCCAGGATGAAATGTGGTGTTGGATCTGGTGTCTTCTCTGATGGACCGGAGATTGAACTCTCCTTCTGTCTTCCGGATGATTGCAGCGTTTTTCAGGCGGAAGTACTCGCTATCAGGGAAGCATGTAGGATACTGAATGACGGGAATATCCACGGGAGCATTGGTATATTTGTCGACAGTCAGGCGGCACTCTTGTCACTCAGGTCATACATTATTACGTCTTAATTAGTTGGCCAATGTAGAAAGGAACTGTCAAGGCTTGGTCAGCGGGCTGACGTTACTCTAGTTTGGATTCCTGTGCATAAGGGCCACTATGGTAATGAGCGGGCTGATGAACTAGCCAAGAGAGGATCTGCTTTGGATATCTCTAACGCAATTGCAGTTGCAATCCCGTTAGGGACTATTAAAAGCAGAATCTCCAGACACTTACTGCGGAAGGCTAATGACAGGTGGCGTGGGCTGAGCACGTGTAAGGTGGCACGGCTTACGTGGCCCTCTTTTGATGCACGACGTACATTGCAACTTACCAGTCGAAGTCGGAGGGACATATCGAGGTTGCTGGCGGTATTGACGGGTCACTGGATGTTAGGCAAACATGCCTGTCGGCTCGGAGTCCCATCGAATGACCATTGTCGCAGTTGTCTGGATAGAGAGAAGGAGGAATCGGTTTTCCACTTTCTCTGCGAATATCCTGCACTGACGGCTAAGAGACACAGATTTCTCGGCGAACATATACTAGATGGCCTCTCTGCGATATCTGAAGTTGGACTGAATTATCTACTGAGATATCTCAGGGCCACGGGGTGGATCTAGTACCCTTACTCTTGGATTTTATTCTGAGATACACTAGAAGCTGACGAGTGATGTGGTCCTGTCAAAACGGAGTCATACAGACTCTACTTGACTGTTGGCGTGCAGCGAACTACCACGATAACCAACCAACCAACCAACCAAGCCTGGCAAAAATAGAACGATATTTGTTATTTAATTTAAAAATAGAATCAAAAAATATTGCGCATATATTTTTTATAGCATTTTTAGAGTTATTAATATTAAGGCTGTTTTGTAATAATAATCCCCGTTTACCTTTTTATAATTTTTTATTACATATAGCAAATTAGTCAATATATTTTTTTTTTAATAATCTTTTGAAAAAGAGGTTAACATGTTTTTGCTTACTGTTAATGTAAACTTCCCTAATAACGTTTAACATTAACACTAAGGCCGAAGTATATTACAGTCTTACATTTAGCATATTGTATCTAAAGTAAAACCCTCTATCTATCCCTTTCCAACTAAAAGAAAAAAAAAAGTAATAAATTCGAAAATCAGAAAATGTCGTAGATACTTGTTTCCGCTAAAAAACACAAATTTTAAATTCATTCATTCTGAATTCGACATTCCTATTGGTAAGAACTTCATTGTTCAGAAATTTTTTAATAAACGTTATTATTTCGATTAATAAAATACATTTTCGGTATTTATCTTTTTTTTTTTTTCGTTTTAATCGGAACATTCTGTTTATCATTGAGTAACAAAATCACTTTGGATTTGTTTTTTTTTTGCTTTTTGGCTCAAAGGTGAATACTTCCACCTCCCTTGAATCCATCATCGTCATCCCCCGAGATTTGTGTGCTAAACATTTTGGTCCTTCGAACCGGATTTTATATTGGAAAGGTAAACCACTCTTTGAGATTTCTACTATTTTTTTCTGGAAGTTCTTAATACGTACACATTACATAAGGAAAGCAGGTTCGTTTTAGTTTCATATGGTGTTCTCATTTAATGGTGCATTGAAGTGAACAAATATTGGTACGCACGTACGTCCTTTAAAATTAAATAAAATTAAACTTAATAACAATAAAGGAAAGAAAAATTTTAAAATCAAAGCTAGAAATTAAAGAAATAAAACAAAATTTAAACGGAAAGGCTAAAAGGTGAAGGGTACAAAGTTAAAAAAGATTTGTTGTGAGAATTTGAATAAAACTTCGTGAACATTTTGGAGTGTCGACCAACGTAAAAAGGTATTAAATACAAATTTTACTTTTTAATTTCATAAACATACGTATGTATGTAGTTCGATTGCTGTTTTAATTTTCAAATTTCTATGATACCAGGTTCCCTTCATCCATTTTTTTCGGTTTTTGTTGTTCGTCAGCTTTGATTTTACATCAATACATACATATATACATAAGTGACGTCAACCATCGATCCCGCTAATTTTAGGCCGCTAGAAATATTTATATACATACATTGAATTATTCATGTACATATGTATGAGATCCCCTTTTTTTCCCTCTCTTTTCAGCATCTTTATGTTTAAGTGCATTATTTTTTTGTGTTCTGGCAATTCTACTCTTATTAAATATTATTCTCTTTCATGTTAAGTTCCCTTGCTTTACAAAAGTTTTACATTAGTACTCAATACTAGTGCTTAAACTCTCTTTTAATTCTGGCCTACATTAAAATAACCTCAAGTATTTAAGCTCAACTACATACGTTCGTACGCTCAAACCATAATAGGCGGGCATATAAAATCTACTCTTAAGTGTTATTTTACTTTCCAGTTAATTTTTATTATATGCGTTAATTCATTTTATCAAAATAAGAGTACACTTTTCCATTGCAGTTTTTAAATTCTGTATGATTACATTTCATTACATTTGTAAATAGCTGTCAGTGTAGCTGAAATCAAAGTTTAGTTTGATATTGTCCAAGTTAAACAGAATTACGAGAATTAATTATCTATATATATAAAAGAGTAACGTGACTGACTGACTGACTGACTGATTCATCATCGCACAGCCCAAACGCTAAGAGCTAGAGACATGAAATTTGGACAATCGGTTCCTCTTTCGATGTATAGTTCCACTAAGAAGGGATTTTTGGAAATTCGTACTTTAAGGGGGTAAAAAAGGGTAAAAATGGGTAAAATCGGTAATCTTATATCTGCTAAAATAAAAATGATACAAATTAAATTGAAAAAGTATTGTAATTTGCACAAAAAATAAGCTGACAGGTGTCTGACCTTTTTGGGAATTTTCAACCCCTAAGGGGAAAAAGCGGGTAAAAACTATAATTTGGTACTTTTTTGGTACCCTATGTAACTTCCAAACGCATAAAGCTAGGAAAAAGATTTAAACTGTATTAAGTAATCCGCGAAAAAATATTAATAGGAGTTCGGCACTTTTTTCAAATTCATATGTATAAGGGGTAAAAATTGTCCCTTTTTTTTGGTACTTTTTTTAATATAAACTTTTCTTATATTATTCAATGGGACAAAATTTGACAATTATTATTTCCTAATAGAATATGGACAACTATTTGGGTGAAATTTTTGGAAACTTTTCGGGGGACAAAAAAGGTACCAAAAAGGGGAAAATTCCGGAAAATGTCTGTAATTCCTAATTAGACGGCCAATTTTCGCAACATTTTTAATTGGGATTTTACTAGACATAAAAATTATGTAATTTAGTAAAAATTGAAACACAAATTGAAACAGGGTAGAAAAGGGAAAAATCGAGAAGAGTTTGGTACTTTTTTCAACATAATTACTTTTATGCAAAAAAGAGTAGATTTACTGACTTTAAATCATGCATATTAAAATATTTTGTTACACAGATATTTGAACATTTTAAACTTGGAATTTGGAACTTGGACAAAAAATTTACTTTTTCGCTTTTCTACGGTACTTTTTGTATTTTCAACATTTATAAAGATAGGATTATACAATCAAGGACTATTGATTCCAGGTGAGACTAGAAATGTTATGGGCGACCAAAAAGGTACTTTTTTGAATTTTTATGGTACTTTTTGTATTTTCAACGTTTGCGAAGCTAGAATTTTAAAATTAGTGGCTATTGATACAAGGTGAGACTGAAAATGTTATGGTCGACCAAAAAAGTACTTTTTTGAATTTTTATGGTACTTTTTGTATTTGCTACGTTTATGAAGGTAGGATTGTACAATCAAGGACTATTGATTCCAGGTGAGACCAAAATTGTTATGGGCGACCAAAAAGGTATTTTTTTGAATTTTAATGGTACTTTTTGATTAAAATTTTAAAATTAGTGGCTATTGATACAAGGTGAGACTAAAAATGTTATGGGCGACCAAAAAGGTACTTTTTTGAATTTTTGTGGTACTTTTTGTAATTTCAACGTTTATGAAGGTAGGATTGTACAATCAAGGACTATTGATTCCAGGTAAGACAAAAAATGTTATGTGTGACCAAAAAGGTACTTTTTTGAATTATTATGGTAGTTTTTGTATTTTCAACGTTTGCGAAGCTAGAATTTTGAAATTAGTGACTATTGATACAAGGTGAGACTGAAAATGTCATGGGCAACCAAAAAAGTACTTTTTTGATTTTTATGATACTTTTGGTATTTTCTACGTTTATGAAGGTGGGATTGTACAATGAAGGACTTTTGATTCCAGGTGAAACTGAAAGTGTTATGGGCGACCGAGATGGTACTTTTTTAAATTTTTATGGTACTTTTTCTATTTTCTACGTTTATGAAGGTAGGATCTTACAATCAAGGACTTTTGATTCCAGGTGAAACTGAAAATGTTATGGGCGACCACAAAGGTACTTTTTTGAATTTGTATGGTACTTTTTGTATTTTTAACGTTTGCGAAGCAAGAATTTCGAAATTAGTGATACAAGGGTAAGGTTAAATATGTTATGGGCGATCGAAAAGGTACTTTTCTGAATTTGAATGGGAATTTTTGTATTTCCTACGTTTATAAAGCTAAAATAGTGAAATAAAGGATTGTTGATTCAATTTGAAAATTAAAATTATATTGGAGACACAAAAAGGGCTTTTCGCATTTTTATTGTACTCTTTGAATTTTTTCGTTTGTAAACATAGATTCTTAAAATTAGTGTTTTTTTGATTCAAGGTCTAACTCCTAATATTATGGACGACCAAAATTACTTTTTCTCTTTTTATATATTTTGTATACATAGAATTCTGAAAAAAGGTAATAATAAACCAAGTGGAAGTTTTAGTGAAGGAAAAAATTTTACTTTTATTATTTTTAGGGTAATTTTTGCAAAATATGAATCTTAATTTTTGAAACTCAGTAGCATTGATCTTGCTTTTAGTTAGGAAATATATGCCCGATATATCCTTACTCTACTTTTTATATTTCTAAGTAAATTGAATAAAATATACAAATGTTCATAAATTGAACCAAAAATATTTAATAATTATAAATAGAACTTGAGTATTCAATAAATAGTAAGAACTGCGCTAACGAAGTAGCGGGTTAAATGCTAGTAAATACATATATTATTGCAGAACTAAATTGAAAAAATCAATACGAAAAAATAGGAAAAATTTTAACGCCGTAGACCTGAAAGGGCTGCAGTTCTCGTGGAACTCAGTATTTTTTAATCAGTGTTGCCGATTTGTGCCCAAATAGAAAATTTATAATATACACTGCAATATAGTCACATAAATATTTAAATATAAATATGTAACTAGGTTTGTTTGCCACTATAAAATATGTGAATATAAACTTCAGCAAAAAGAACACTTTTATGAGAATAAATTAATTAAGAATAAACGAATTATTTTTTTTCTTCCTTGCTCTTATATATAATCACTGAAAAACTTTTGCAACCACAGAATTATTGCCCTCGTGGATCAAACTGTATTGAAAGTTTTCCGTTTTATTATTAACTAGCATTTAACCCGCTACTTCGTTAGCGCAGTTCTTACTATTTATTGAATACTCAAGTTCTATTTATAATTATTAAATATTTTTGGTTCAATTTATGAACATTTGTATCTTTGATTCAATTTACTTAGAAATATAAAAAGTAGAGTAAGGATATATCGGGCATATATTTCCTAACTAAAAGCAAGATCAATGCTACTGAGTTTCAAAAATTAAGATTCATATTTTGCAAAAATTACCCTAAAAATAATAAAAGTAAAATTTTTTCCTTCACTAAAACTTCCACTTGGTTTATTATTACCTTTTTTCAGAATTCTATGTATACAAAATATATAAAAAGAGAAAAAGTAATTTTGGTCGTCCATAATATTAGGAGTTAGACCTTGGATCAAAAAACACTAATTTTAAGAATCTATGTTTACAAACGTAAAAATTCAAAGAGTACAATAAAAATGCGAAAAGGCCTTTTTGTGTCTCCAATATAATTTTAATTTTCAAATTGAATCAACAATCCTTTATTTCACTATTTTAGCTTTATAAACGTAGGAAATACAAAAATTCCCATTCAAATTCAGAAAAGTACCTTTTCGATCGCCCATAACATATTTAACCTTACCCTTGTATCACTAATTTCGAAATTCTTGCTTCGCAAACGTTAAAAATACAAAAAGTACCATACAAATTCAAAAAAGTACCTTTGTGGTCGCCCATAACATTTTCAGTTTCACCTGGAATCAAAAGTCCTTGATTGTAAGATCCTACCTTCATAAACGTAGAAAATACAAAAAGTACCATAAAAATTTAAAAAAGTACCATCTTGGTCGCCCATAACACTTTCAGTTTCACCTGGAATCAAAAGTCCTTCATTGTACAATCCCACCTTCATAAACGTAGAAAATACCAAAAGTATCATAAAAATCAAAAAAGTACTTTTTTGGTTGCCCATGACATTTTCAGTCTCACCTTGTATCAATAGTCACTAATTTCAAAATTCTAGCTTCGCAAACGCTGAAAATACAAAAACTACCATAATAATTCAAAAAAGTACCTTTTTGGTCACACATAACATTTTTTGTCTTACCTGGAATCAATAATCCTTGATTGTACAATCCTACCTTCATATACGTTGAAATTACAAAAAGTTCCACAAAAATTCAAAAAAGTACCTTTTTGGTCGCCCATAACATTTTTAGTCTCACCTTGTATCAATTGTCACTAATTTCAAAATTCTAGCTTCGCAAACGTTGAAAATACAAAAAGTACCATAAAAATTCAAAAAAAAAACCCTTTTGGTTGCCCATAACATTTTTAGTCTCACCTGGAATCAATAGTCCTTGATTGTACAATCCTACCTTCATAAACGTAGCAAATACAAAAAGTACCATAAAAATTCAAAAAAGTACCTTTTTGGTCAACCATAACATTTTCAGTCTCACCTTGGATCAATAGCCACTAATTTTAAAATTCTAGCTTCGCGAACGTTGAAAATACAAAAAGTACCATAAAAATTCAAAAAAGTACCTTTTTGGTCGCCCATAACATTTTTTGTCTCACCTAGAATCAATAGTCCTTGATTGTATAATCCTATCTTTATAAACGTTGAAAATACAAAAAGTACCATAAAAATTCAAAAAAGTACCTTTTTGTCCGCCCATAACATTTTTAGTCTTACCTGGAATCAATAATCCTTGATTGTACAATCCTACCTTCATAAATGTAAAAAATACCAAAAGTACCACAAAAATTCAAAAAAGTACCTTTTTGGTAACCCATAACATTTTTAGTCTCACCTTGTATCAATTGTCACTAATTTTAAAATTCTAGCTTTGCAAACGTTGAAAATACAAAAAGTACCATAAAAATTCAAAAAAGTACCTTTTTGGTCGCCCATAACATTTTTAGTCTCACCTGGAATCAATAGTCCTTGATTGTACATTCCTAAATTCGTAAATGTAGAAAATACCAAAAGTACCACAAAAATTCAAAAAAGTACCTTTTTGGTCGACCATAACATTTTCGGTCTCACCTTGTATCAATAGCCACTAATTTTAAAATTCTAGCTTCGCAAACGTAGAATATATAAAAAGTACCATAAAAATTCAAAAAAGTAGCTTTTTGGTCACCCATAACATTTTTTGTCTCACCTAGAATCAATAGTCCTTGATTGTATAATCCTATCTTTATAAACGTTGAAAATACAAAAAGTACCATAGAAAAGCGAAAAAGTAAATTTTTGGTCCAAGTTCCAAATTCCAAGTTTAAAATGTTCAAATATCTGTGTAACTGTGTAAAATATTTTAATAGACATGATTTAAAGTCAGTAAATCTACTCTTCTTTGCATAAAAGTAATTATGTTGTAAAAAGTACCAAACTCTTCTCGATTTTTCCCTTTTCTACCCTGTTTCAATTTGTGTTTCAATTTTTACTAAATTACATAATTTTTTGTCTAGTAAAATCCCAATTAAAAATGTTGTGAAAATTGGCCGTCTAATTAGGAATTACAGACATTTTCCGGAATTTTCCCCTTTTTGGTACCTTTTTTGTCCCCCGAAAAGTTTCCAAAAATTTCACCTAAATAGTTGTCCATATTCTATTAGGAAATAATAATTGTCAAATTTTGTCCCATTAAATAATATAAGAAAAGTTAATTTTAAAAAAAGTACCAAAAAAGGGACAATTTTTACCCCTTATACATATGAATTTGAAAAAAGTGCCAAATTCCTATTAATATTTTTTCGCGGATTACTTAATATAGTTTAAATCTTTTTCCTAGCTTTATGCGTTTGGAAGTTACATAGGGTACCAAAAAAGTAGCAAATTATAGTTTTTACCCGTTTTTTCCCCTTAGGGGTTGAAAATTCCGAAAAAGGTCAGACACCTGTCAGCTTATTTTTTGTGCAAATTACAATACTTTTTCAATTTAATTTGTATCATTTTTATTTTAGCAGATATAAGATTACCGATTTTACCCATTTTTACCCCCTTAAAGTACGAATTTCCAAAAATCCCTTCTTAGTGGAGCTATACATCGAAAGGGGAACCGATTGTCCAAATTTCATGTCTCTAGCTCTTAGCGTTTGGGCTGTGCGATGATGAATCAGTCAGTCAGTAACGTTACTCTTTTATATACAGTGGCCGACAAAAGTCTACGTACGACCACAATTTTGGACATTTTAGAAGTCTAAAAACGTTACATAAAAAACTAATGATGCAGTTTTGTTTCAAATTGAATTTTATTAATGTAAGCAAAAAAAATATATTTTCCCCACATTAACTTAAAAAATTATCCAAGAAAAACAATTAAAATACGTTGACAAAAGTCTATATACGACAAACAAGCAATTGTTACTGTTGTTGAATACTAACAGAAAAGTGCCGTTATTTATTTTTTACTTCTGTTATTGCGTTAAATAATTGATTTATATTCTTTTTAGTAGTGAGTTAGAGTGATTTAGTTAATATTAAAACGGAATAATGGCTTCCCGACTCGACCCTTACATTATGGGAACAAGGCTTAAAGGACAAGGCCTCAATAACTAAGTGGTCTGACCTCGATTCGTTTTTGACCAACCGGTACAGAACTCTAGAATCTGTTTCTGAAATACGTCATAAGCCCCTTTCCAACTCCAGTGACTCTAAATCTAAAGTTGTCCCTAGTCATCTTAAAAAGATTAATGCCTTTCAAAATCAATTTTTTTGTTCGAGATGTCAATTATGTCCAAAAGAAGCACATCCAATTCGCAAGTGTCCTAAATTTCAGAAAATGACGCATGCTCAACGGTTTAGTGAAATTAAGAGGCAGGGTCTTTGTTTAAACTGTTTTTCAAAAACCCATGGAGTAAAAAATTGCAGCAGCAAGACTAATTGCTATAAGTGTAATAAGCGCCACAACACGCTTCTTCATAAGGAAACTGATGGTTCCGTTGTGGCAATACCTACCATCAACACCAGTTCTAATTTGAATCCACATTCAGCTCCATTTTGCTCTAATTCAATACAGTCCACAGGTAGTTCAAGAGCTAATGGGGTTCAGTCATACTTCGCTACTAGTTCTAGGAGTGTTCTGTTAGGTGCGGCCTTTGTAGAAATATGCGTTGATGACATCCGACATAAAACTCGTGCATTGGTAGATTCTGGATCTGTAGGCACGTTTATTTGAGAACGCTTGTTTAATCTGCTAAAACTGCCCTTTAGTGTCACTAACGCTAAGGTTTCAAGTTTAAATAACTCCGTTTCTTTACATGTTCAAAAGGAGTGTTCACTACTCTTAAGTTCTCCGTTGCATAACAATATTGAGTTAACGATTAAGACATTAGTTGTTCCGCATTTATCTGGAAACTTGCCCTCTACTATCATCCAATCTTCATTGGTCTCCAACATTTCGATTTCTCCTCTCGCAGATCCTCATTTCCATAAGAGTTCGAAAATTTACCTTCTAATTGGCGGTGATCATTTTCCCTCGATTATGCTAAAAGGGGTAAAGCACGGTATTTGTGGTTCCCTCATGTCTCAAGAAACCATCTTTGGATGGATTTTAACTGGTCCCATTTCGAACGATTTATCTTCCTCTAGTTCTTCTTTATTTTCGTATTTCTGTGAAATCTCATTAGACCGAGAGATTTCACGTTTTTGGGAGGTGGAGGAGCTTCCGCAAAATCGCACCATTTCTTCGTTTGATAAACATTGTGAGGAACTGTTTGTAAGTACCACTAAAAGAAATAAGGAAGGTAGATATACTGTCTCACTTCCGTTCAAAGAGGGTTATCCTAATAAATTGACTTTGTGTCAATCCAGGACAAGGGCAATGGCACAATTTTATAGAAATGAAGCAAGATTACTGCGCAATCCTTGTTTTAAAGTGGAAGATGATAGAGTGGTACAAGAGTATGCAGAATTAGATCAAATGTTTAAAGTTTCTTCCATCCCTGATTCAAAGGATACAGCACAGTTTTATTTACCACATCATGCTGTGATAAAACCTGAAAGCACCACAACAAAAGTACGTGTGGTATTTAATGCTTCCTCCCCATCTTCAAATGGGTTAAGACTTAATGACGTCCTATATGCAGGCCCTACCTTGCAGCAGGATTTGACTGTTCTTGTCTTAAACTGAAGGTTTTTCGAGTTCGTTTTTAATGCCGACATACAAAAAATGTATGACAAATTCTGGTTGATTCGAGACATACACAGTTTCAAAGAATATTATTTAGAAAAGCTCCAACTGATATAGTGGAAGATTTTAAGCTTAAAACAGTTACATTTGGTATCAACTGTGCACCATATTTAGCTATACGTACAATGTTACAATTGGCAGAAGATATTCAATTCACCTATCCAAGAGCCAGTAATATCCTTCGAAATTCTATGTATGTGGATGATATTCTCGCGGGAGGTCATGACATTTCTGAGACACTTCAGTGTAAAAATGAGCTTATTCTTGCTCTTCAATCTGCAGGTTTTTCATTGAGAAAGTGGACAGCAAATTCAAAAGAAATACTTTCAGAGATTGATCCTGAGCACCGACTAGTTCAAGGCTTTTTAGAATTCGAAGACAGCAGTACGGAAAAAACACTCGGTCTTCGTTGGAACGCTAAAACAGATTTCTTTTATTTCTCTGCAAACTCTATTCCTGAAAAGTCCAATTATACTAAACGAGAAGTTCTATCACAATTGCCAAGCTGTTTGATCCTGCAGGATGGCTTTTCCTATGTATTATACCGGCAAAGATTATAATGCAAAGGATATGGGTTGGTGGTATTGGATGGGATGAATTCCTTACTCCCAAGTCCCTTTCTTAATGGAACACTTTTAGACTAAAGTACCCAGGTATTAATGATATTCAAATTCCAAGATGGGTTGATTACACTCCAGATTCAGATGTTCAATTCCATGGTTTTTGTGACGCTTCCGAACAAGCGTATGCTGCTGCTCTGTACATCCGAACTGCTCAAGGTTCTATTGTGTCAACTCACTTAATATCATCGAAAACCAAGGTAGCGCCCGTAAAGACTTTATCTATTCCAAGGTTAGAGCTATGCGGAGTCTACTAGCAGATATGTTTAAAATTCTGCTTCCTAAGTTGAATGTAAAAAACTATTCAGTCTTTTGTTGGACTGATTCTACAATTGTTTTATAGTGGCTTGCAAAACCACCCTGTTCGTGGTTAACATTTGTAACTAATAGAGTCTCAAAAATTGTTGAAATAACGAATCCAAATCTATGGAGGCACATATATTCAGAATCAAACCCAGCTGTCTTGGCAAGTCGAGGAATATATCCACAAGAACTAATGAATAACAGTCTCTGGTGGCATGGACCAAAGTGGTTACAAGAACCACAAGATAAGTGGCCAAAATTGGATGATCAACTTAATCGCGAAACTGATTTAGAGAAAAAGACTATCAAAGCTCATTTTACCTACTTTTTAGACCACGAAGACATTATTGAGCGATTTTCATCGTATCCGAAAGCAATGCGGATTATCGCATATGTGTACCGTTTTCTTCATCATACTCATCCAATGTATCTTATGAAGTTTTATAAAGAATCGATCACTGTATCTAGTTCCGAGATAGAATTGGTTCAAAATAAACTTATATCCATATGCCAGAAAGTTCATTATCCAAATGAGTACAAAGCACTTTCCTTAGAACAGTCGGTAGCGAGTAAAAGTTCTGTTCTTAATCTGAATCGATTTCTAAATTCAGAGGGAATAATTCGTTTGTGCGGGAGACTAGAAAACTTTCCAGGTCTGCAGTATAACGAGAAATATCCTATAATAATTCCATATAATTGTCAATATTCTCGTCTCCTTGTCGATTTCACACACAAAATAACTCTTCACGGTGGCAATCAGCTTGTTTTGAGACTTATTCGAACTCAGTATTGGATTCCAAAAGTTGAAAATTTAATAAAAAAGACCATAGATAAGTGTAAAATTTGCCCTATTTACAAAAGGAAATGCCAAAAGCAGTTAATGGGGACACTTCCACCTGCAACAACAGAAATTTCACGGCCTTTTACACATACAGGGTTAGACTTTGCTTTGATATTAAAACACATAATGGTCGTTAATTAAATATTCTTTTGATTTGATATTAAAACACATAATGGTCGTTCTTGCAAAATAACAAAAGGATATGTCTGCATATTTGCAATTCATCTGGAGGTTACATCCGATTTGTCCACTCCAGCTTTTCTACTTGCTTTTAGCCGTTTTGTATCACGTCGTGGTTGCCCACTACATCTTCATTCGGATAATGGAAAGACAGTTGGCGCATCCAAAATATTTGCAAAAGAATTTATGCAGACTTCTAAACAAGCGGTAATCGAGCATTATTCCCTTCAGAATATAAACTGGCACTTCATTCCACCAGGAGCCCCTCATATGGGGGGTTTATGGAAAGCTGGGGTAAAAAGCTTCAAATTTCATCTTCGTCGATTTTCTAATCCCTTCAAATACACGTTTGAAAAATTCGCAACTCTACTTGCACGTATTGAAGCTTGCCTAAACTCTAGACCCCTGTCTCCTATTTCTCAGGAACCATCTGATCTTTCCGCCTTAACTCCCAAACATTTTCTTATAGGATCTCCGATTCTTGTCCCTATTGATCCCCATATAGATGGAACACCTATATCTATTGTTAATAGATGGCAACGTTTAAAACTTATCTATAGGGACTTTTGTGCTAGGTGGAAAAACGAATACTTGAAAGAACTACTGAAGAGAACGAAATGGAAAAAATCAGAGGACAATGTACAGGGCAATTCTCTTCTTGTGCTTTTTAACGAACACCTTCCACCTAATTCTTGGCGGCTAGGAAGAGTGCAAAGGGTGTATACAGGACCTGATAAATGTGTACGGGTAGCTGATATCCTTACTCAAAAAGGAATAATCACTAGACCAATAACGAAACTGATACCCTTACCTTCTGAATCATAGCCTTTTCGTTGTTTTTCTTTGTTTCCATCTCTAGCTGTATTTTTCGGTTTTTTTTTTCAGATAATCCTTTCTGATCAATATGCCTGGAACAAATCCACGTACTCAACCTAACACTAGCTCACTCAACCTAAAGCAATCTCTCTTACCAGCTAACTACAACGAATTTTTATGTAGAATCTGCAAACGTCCTCACCCGCTCCCTACATGCCGCAAATTTTTTGACATGAATATTACCGATCGCATCCGAGCTGTACGTAGCCACAAATATTGTACGAATTGTTTAGCTCACGAACATTCCCACGGCAAGTGTTTTTCTAAACGTGGCTGTAAGCATTGTCAAAAGTTTCATCACACTCTCCTTCACGCACATCCACGAGTATTGGAAGAATTTATGCCTTCTGCTTTACGGTCTCGTGTACGTTCTATGACTCCTCATCCGATTCGGACAAATTCTCCCAAAACCACGCCTATTGCCTCAAGATCAACGACTTTGGCCTCATTGCTGCGTCAGAATACTACGATACTGTTGCCCACAGTATTAGTGAAAATAGATTCTACTACTCCTATGCTAGGTGCCTTCTAGACTCCGGTTCTTCTGCTAGCAGGATCTCAAAGAAATTGGTTGAAAAACTACACTTAACTACTCTCACCATGGAAAATGAGACAATGTGCCCTATCGTCCTTAAGTCTCGAAACGATTCAGCCTCCAAGATTAAAGGAATTTTTAGAGTCGATAACCGTATATCTCTCAGAACTCCTGCTCAGTCGTTGCCTAAGTTCTTTAAAAGTAATTTCCGAGATATTGTCCTAGCAGACGCCGAATTCTATAAATCGGCAGCAATTAATATTATTCTAGGAGTAGACGTGTACCGCAAAGTGATTTGAGAAGGAATTTCGACTAAACCCAGATTACCTATTACACAAAGCACCATTTTTGGTTGGACGCTAAATCCCAGCAAAAATTTATTTTGTACTGGTAAGCAGTAAAAGAAATTCATGAATTCTTATAGCGCAATATAAGATCGCATTCGAGGGTGCTATAAATGGAAGTCAGAAATTTCTATTAAATATATTTCATTTTTTTACAAAATAACTGCAATTTCTCTCGCTTACGAGGATGCAGGACTGTAAGCGAATGATAACATCTCTTTACTGTAGTTAAAAAAAATTATTGAAGAGTTACGCAATAATTAGAACAGAATTATTTTGGAGTATCAGTTGATGTTTTGTGCTTTAAATAACAAGAAGTGCGCGTGTAAAGTTTTTTTAAAAGCGAGTCTTTGTGTTGAAAAAGTTAAAGAAGTGTAAGTGTTTCAGTTTTTTGTTAAATTAGTTTGTGTATATTTTTTTTACTTTTGTTGTCAAGTATTTTTTAACGGTTTTTGTGACTGTATTATTTCTTTTATGTGATTTTTCATTTCTTTTCTCGGTGTAAACAGTTTAGTTTTATATATATATATCACTTTTGATGCGTTTCAACGTATGTAGATAGAAGGCAAGAGAAAGAAAAGCTTCTGGATTATCAAAAATTTTTAAATGCAATGCATGCTACGTGTAAGAACAGTAAAATTTAAATTAAAATTAAAAATTTATATTACTGCTTAATCCAATAACATTTTTTTTGTAGCAGCAACGATTGACGAAAATACCATAACTATAAGAAAGAATCGCTTGGAAAAAATAATAAATTTTTCGATAAAGAAAATTTAAATATATAGCTATATAATATAAAAATATTATTAAAACTTTATATATTATATTAACAACTAGTGATGAATTAATTTTTTTTTTGTTTATATTAAAATGAAATTGAATTTTCTGTATATGGTTTTTATATTTTTAAAATAAATTTGAACTAAAAAAAAAAAAATTGACATGTTATAATGCTTCGAAAGTAGCACATGAAATAGGCATAATTTTACTGCATTTAGGATGCTTTTAATCAGCGCAAAAAAGAGACAGTCATTCAGTGCATTTCTGACGCAAATAAAGGAGCAAAAAATACACATGATTTCAGCGCATTTTGGATGCCGTAATAAACACATAAAAAAGACATGATATTACTGCATTTACCATGTGTAAAAATAGCAAATAATTAGAACATCAAAGAGCCCTACCAAGTGGGACATCTCATATAAAAATCATGCCTTCCTGAAGCAGGTTGGGAAAGAAAGGTACATTTGTCTCTCCCTTACAAACCTGCTTCCGGGTATGCAGTAATTTTTGCTGGAATGGCACCTGTTCGGTTTAAAATATCTTCTATTAAAAAAAAAAAAAAATTATATGAAAAATAATTTTATTTGCGCTATAAATTTGAACATCATAGTAAGCACGCAAACGAATATTTTTGTAAACTATAAACATACATACAATATCTGCTATTTGGAATTTTAAAACTTATTTGAATTATTATATTAAATTTCAAGCCTTTATCTTATTTTCCTCTACATTATTATTTATATGAAATTATATTCTTGTTTTTATATTTTCCTTTAACTCGTAAGCGAAAACAAGTATCTAGGACAATGCTTAACTCTTAGTTTGTTGCATGGGGGGCGGTAATGTTAATGTAAACCTCCCTAGTAACGTTTAAAATTAACACTAAGGCCGAAGTATATTACAGTCTTACATTTAGTGGATTGTATCTAAAGAAAAACCCTCTATCTATCCCTTTCCAACTAAAAGAAAAAAAAAAGTAATAAATTCGAAAATCAGAAAATGTCGCAGATACTTGTTTCCGCTAAAAAAAACAAATTTTAAATTCATTCATTCTGAATTCAACATTCCTATTGGTAAGAACTTCATTGTCCAGAAAATTCTTAATAAACATTATTATTTCGATTAATAAAATACATTTTCGGTGTTTATTTTCTTTTTTTCGTTTTAATCGGAACATTCTGTTTATCATTGAGTAACAAAATCACTTTGGATTTGTTTTTTTTTTGCTTTTTGGCTCAAAAGTGACAACTTCCACCTCTCTTGAAACCATCATCGTCATCCCCAGAGATTTGTGTGCTGAACACTTACGTAGGGGTGAATTTGGGTAGTGGGTGGTTATGAGTTATCAACTACTCCCATTTTATCATTAAATAGTTTTGAAATATTTGTAACCCGTGTCCAAAGTTTCACCATGATACCTATACTGGCAGTATTTATGGCTGCCGACTCTATACAGATGTGCCCTGGAGTAAACTACAAGGGGAATTCAATAAATTATTAAAAGCATAGGATTGGTACTGGCTTTTAGTACAGTATAAAAAAATAGAGTCTTAGGAAGATCTAATTAAAGCGAATAAAAGTTGATACGTGATTTTGAAGAGCGCAGGCAGAAGCCATGCGAATCGCTAGGCACGTATTTCCAGGCCATTAAAAAGTTAAGATCGCGATTAAAAGCTAAATTTTCTGAATATAAAGTTACTTAAATAATCAAGAGAAATATATGGCAAAACATTTTACAGAAAGGTTACCCGATGCAAATTTTTACAGTAGAACATATCAGGAGCAAGTGCAAGAAAGTAAAAACAAATGATTAAAAAAAAGGGTTAGAACATCAAGTAATAACCATACAAAATAGTCATATTAAAGGCAGGTACCTTTAAAAGAAAAAGTAGATAATATGTTTTGCTGAAATTGCTACCAATGAACCACACTTTTATAGATTGCGCGTCAATTAAGCGTAATTTGTTTTGTTATAAATGTGGTTTACAAGGAACCTTGACGCATGTCCGAATTGTTCGGGAACCAATTTAAGAAGTGCCAAAAGAACGGCGGAAACACGCTCCACTCAAACATATTAAATTTTGAAGGAAAGAAAATGTAATAAAAAAGTATGTGATGGTTAGGATCAAAAAGATAAAATTATGACAGCATATAGGGATAAAGGATAATTAAAAGGAAGTTAGAAAGTAAATTTGTAATGAGAAGTTAACAATAGAAAATTTAGAAAAGACTCGAAAATGTAGAAATTGATTTAGAAGAAAGAAAGCAGAATTTCGAAGACTAAAATATTCAGTGCGTAAATGTTGTGCAGTTAGTGAGAGTAACGATTTAGATTCTAGGGCATTTACAGAAGTGAAAATCGGAAGCAAAATGTAGTAGTGCCTCAATAAGTTTATTAGAAGAAGTTGTTAGATTTGGGGATAAAAGTTCAGCCAATTATAGCTGAGAAAAAGACTGCAGGAGAAAAAGATTATGGAGTAGATATGGAAAGATAAAGGTTCCAATCGAATACGATATGATACCAAGGAAATAAAATTTTATTTATGCCAAGCTTTAGTGCAGGAATTATGTATAGCTAGGTGTAGATTTCTGGAAAGAGTTCCAAAAAGCCCGGAAAATTTTCTCATTAGAGGAAACAAAATCTGAACTGTTGGCAGAAAACTTTCCACAGGACTTGGAAAATGTGGAAAAACACGACCTGACAGCAAATTAGAATAAAAAGTTGGAAAAATTAAAATTGTTATTTCAGAGCTATGCAAAGTGTGGCTTAGGTAGAATGAAATAGAAATTCATCAGATAGAATTAGTTGAGGGCACTATACCAGTAAAGAAGGAACAAAATCCGGTATCGCCAACAGTTTAAGAGTTAATATATATACAGAAGTAGATGAAATGCTTAGATTAGGTGTAATAGAGGAGAGTCAGAGTTCTTAAAATAATCGATATAATTTAACCGGTTCAGAATATTGAAAGGATACTGCGTAGCCTAGATGAGACATTATATAAAAGTGGTAGTCCTGAAATTTGCGTTTTGGCAAATTGAAATAGAGGAAATGTCACGAGCATATACAGCCATTACGGTACCAGGCGACCATTGTATCAATATCTTGTTATGCCTTTCGGATTATGCATCGCAAAGGTTGTGTAGACTTATGGACCGAGTCATTCCCCAAAAGCTTAAGTCGAATGTATTCGTTTATCTGGACGATCTTCTAGTGATATCATAGAACTTTAAGTATCATCTTGTATAATTGGAAAAGTAGCTAACAGTTTGAGGAATGCTGACCTAACAATGAGATTAAATAAATCGAAATTTTGTTTTAAGAAATGATGATCTTTATAGTAGGTGTATTACAGTATTTATAGTATAAGTCTTGGAAGTAGGTAGGTGGAGGCAGTATGATAATATATCCCAAGAAAATTAAGGCTATAAGATCAATACCACGATTTATCCGCAATTTTTTTACTTTTACAGCTCCGCTTACCGATTTGATAAAAAAGGCACTAAATTCAGAATGATCAAAGAGTCTGAAAAGTGCAACAACCGGCATTGTCGCATCTGAACTTCAGGAAACATTTTTTTATCCAGTCTAGTGCGTCAAGCTATGGTATTGGAATGGTACTATTGCAAAAATACCATGAAGGTAATGAGAGACCGATTTCATTCTTTACACAAAAATTAAACCAAACACAAAAAAGTACAGCGTTAATAAAAACAAGTAAGAGCACTATATTCGGCTGTGCCGAATCTTTTATACCCACCACCAATTTTGTGTACATTTAAAGCACAATATTTATTATTTTGTTAATCGCTATGGAATAATCTCTTTATAATAAAATATGTATCACTTTCTTTGTAGAGGGTGGTTAAATTTTAAGGGCCCATGTTGAAGGTGAACTACACCTAGTCTTTAAATTTGTTTTCTGCATTTCATTTGACATTTCTCAATCTCAAACTTACTCAATTTGATCCGTAGAAAGATACACAAATGAACAACGCTTTAAAGTTATTCAGGTTTTTTATAAAAATGGGCGTTCAAATCAAAATGCATTTTGTGCACTTCGTAATTCTTTTGATCAACATAATTGTTCAAATTCGTCCACATCGCGAGAATTGCAAAAAATATGTAAATTTCTGCAAAACAGGTCTGTATAAAATGTGAGAACACCTGTGAAGGCTTTCTTAGTTCGTTGAATGGGAACCATTGCTGTTTTTTGCGATAGTTTGGCAAAAGAGCAGTCAACCTCGACTCATCATCGTGCCCAACAATTGAGCATCAACATTGTCATTGAAAATTTGGACCATCAGATAGAGGAGTGGCGCCATTCACTTGGCCGATATTTTGTTAAATACATAATTGAACCATACAAATATTATCATTATAAAAAGAAATGATAATAATTTGTTAAATAATTTGTGTTTTATTTCAAATCAACATCGGCCCTAAAAATTTAACCACCCTTAATAACTTCAATATGATAGTAAAATTTTTTCGTAAATTTAGTCTTTTAGTGAAAGTGGGCGTTAAAGTAGGGGTGTCAATAAAGTTTCTGCTAATAAATACAACTTAGATATTTCAATATAGTCCTTTATTTTCCCAAAAACGTTGTCAATAGAGAAATTACATGAATTTAAGGTAAACCGTTATATGGGAGGTAGGCGTTAAAGAGGGCGTGTCACCTAAACTTTTTGGCACAACAATAACATTAGTAGTGTAATTGTGGTGATTCTAACTCACTTTTTTCATACAAAACGATGTGCATGCCAGTAGGGGTGTTCACAAAAATTGTGGAAAAATAATGTTGTAGTATTAAAATGAGAAGTATTTATATTTATCTGCACGCCCCTAATGTTAGATCGTCTATATTTATACAAACGTGCACATCATACATGGGCGTAGTCGTGGTTTACTTTTTGGGGGGGGTTGGAAGCTTATACGTTTTAAGTAGTAAATGGCTGCAAAAGAGTTACTTACCAAAACAAACACATATAACATAAATCGTTTTTTGTGGGGTAGAAATATCTCTTTTCCCTCCTCATGTATACGCGCTTGCATACATATTATAAGGGAGTTCGCGAAAAGTGTAACAGAATAATGACTCTAGTATTAAAATGAGGTATGTTTGTATTAATCGTATACTCCCTAATATTAATATATATGTATGTATATATGTAGGTTTTAAAATTGAGTAAAGAAGTATGTGTTTATAATATATAACGTAAACAAACCGACGGACTGACAGACAGACTAACAGAAAGACAGAAGGGTAGAGAGATGGATAAATTGATTTTTACGATTCCTTGTTGTTAGGGTATATTTTGTTCATTTGTTTGTTTGTTTTACTGATCGTCTTACACGAGCATGTATTTATTTTTAAGTCTTACAAGTGCGTGTGTTTATAATATATATCGTGGGTAAACAGACGGACTAACAGAAAGAGAGACGGACTGACAGAAAGACAGACGGACTGACAGATAGACAGAAGGGTAGAGAAATGGATAAATTGATCACTACGATTTTTTGTTATTATAGTATATTTTGTTTATTTGTTTGATTATTTGAATGACCGTCTTACACTAGTACGTATTTATTGTTTAAGTCTTACAAGTACGTGTGTTTATATATATGTCGTAGGCAAACAGACGGACTGACAGAAAGACAGACGGACTGACAGAAAGACAGACGGTCTGACAGATAGACAGAAGGGTAAAGAGATGGATAAATTGTTCACTATGATTCTTGTTGTTATAGTACATTTTTGTTTTTTTAATTGCTTAGTAAAATGATCGACTAATTCTACCATGGTAAAATATATACATGCATGTATATATTTTTTATGTCGTTCAAGTGGTGTGTGTTTATATTATCTATACATCGCAGCCAAACAGAAGGACAGACAGATTGACATACAAGACTGTCTATCCGTCGGATAGATTTTAGTCAGTTTGATTCTTTATTATTGTCACAGTTTAATTTTAATTATATTTTTTGTGTAGTAACATAATCGTCTTATATTAGCAAGTGTTTTTAAAGTCTTACAAGTGAATTTGTTTATAATATATGTATGTCACAGACAAACAGGAGCTTTTATTCTTAATTTCATCATAATAGAAGCATTTTAAACTGATATCATATTGATTGGTAAACTTATATTAAAATAGACATAAAAAAATGTGGCTTGAAAGATAATTAAATAAGTAAAATATGAAGAGAGAGGGAGAGAAATATAAATAGAAGGAAGGAGATAGAAAATAAACCTGTTTGAAAGATTTATGTATGTATGTATGTTAATATAAGAAATTCAATTTTATTGTCTTCTTCTTAAAAAAAGTAAAAGTAATAAATTTTTTAGTATTTAGCTTTTGATATCTCTAAATTGTTGATTGTGGTTTGAGATAATTTTTATAATTCTCATTTAGTTTATAATAATTTTCAATAAATATAGAGAATAGTAAAGGTTATATTTCATTATCGTATATAATTTCTAATCGTTTACATCATCAAAATGAAAAGTTTTAATTGTAAATTTTGTGAAAGCACATTCAGTCGAAACTTTTGTTTGAAACGTCATATAAGACTGCATCATCAAGAGCATTCGACAGAATGTAAGACGTGCAATATGAAATTCTCAAATCGTAAGGAATTTCTAAAGCATCAGCATTTAATAGATCATTCACAAAATATGAAAGATGGTAGTAGATATTGTGATGTTTGTAATTCACACATCGTATTAAATCTATGGCCGTATCACTTACGCACAAACAAACATAAGCATAACTGCGTTGAACAAATAAATAACGTAAAATGTGTTACTTCAGTTTTTAAAAATCGCATTGCAACGTTTATAATTGAAAATGATGATATGAATAATTTGATTCCTGAAATCTTTTTTTCTAACATTAAGGATAAAGTAATTAATATTTTAAAAGATATGTTGCACAAACATATCAACATAAAATTTAATTGCGAATTTTTTTGCGAGTATATGTTAGCAAAAGAAGAAGAAATATGTACAATAGACTTGAAGTCACACCAATCAAAAATGGTTATAGTTAATGCGTCAGCAACAAGGGATGACATTCTTCCAATATACTTAAATCAATATAATATTTTAATAAAAAAGATGACTGAATTCCAAGAACGTGATAGTGGATGGACACTAGTAAAAATCTCACATCTAGAAGTTAATATCAATGAGTATAAGTGTATAAAAGGTTCTCAATTCATTCGTTTACCGCCAACAATTTTTAGAAAAAGAGCATGCATAAATGTTCATAATAACGATGAATATTGTTTTAAGTGGGCCATAGCATCAGCTTTGTATCCAATAGCTGCAAATTCAAGTAGATGTTCCGAATATAAGATTCAAGATATTAAGGCTGATATTATTGTACTAGAAAATAATATAGTTTTAAATTTTAAAAATTTAAATTTTCCTTTGGCTGTTAACAAAATTCAAGACTTCGAATTAAACAATCCGGAGATAAGTGTTAATGTTTTCGGTTTGGAGGATGATACAATTGTTGGTCCGTATTATTTCACTCAAAAGGAAAAATTAAATCACATTAATTTGCTGTTGTTAGAGAACGAAGAAAGATTTCACTACGTATGGATTAAAAATATATCAAGGTATGTTATTTAATATATTTACTTAAAAAAGAAAATTGTTTGTATAAGACTTAAAAGTATTTATTCTTTTATTTATTTGCAGACTGATTAGAAGTCAGATAACAAGTCATAATAATTTAATATATGTATGCAATACTTGCTTAATCCACTTTCACAATGAGACAGCCTTAAAAAAACATAAGGAGGAATGCAACAGAATAGTAACTAAAATGCCTAGTGTAAATAATAATATACTTAGTTTTAAAAGTTTAAAAAAGCAAATGGATGTGCCATTTGTAGTTTATGCTGATTTCGAATGTATTCTGGAATCAGTTAATATTCAGAATTCAAATAACGTTAAATCTGTACAAAAACATATTCCATTTGCTTACAGTTATTTTATTAAGTGTTCTTTCAACACAGACTTAGAAATTTTTAGAATATATAGCGGTGAAGATTCCTCACAACATTTTTTCCGAAACTTAGTTAACGATGTTAAATATATTTTTAATAATTATTTAAGTATAGTAAAACCAATGAATTCCTTATCACCACTTCAACAGATAAAACAAACAGAAGATAAAATTTGTCATATCTGTAATAAATTTTTATCTCTTGAAGATAGAGTAGCTGACCATTGTCATTTAACTGGTGAATATAGAGGTCCTGCACATAATAAATGTAATTTAGAATATCAAACCGCAAACTTCATTCCTATATTTTTCCATAATCTTTCCGCATATGATTCTCATTTGTTTATAAGAGAACTTTCATCTGTTGAAGGTGTTATAAATATCATTCCATTAAATAAAGAATTGTATGTATCGATATCAAAAAAAATTTTGGTCAATGATAAAACTGTAATTGAACTACGTTTTCTAGATTCATTTCGGTTTATGTCATCAAGATTAGAAAAACTGGCAGGTTATTTATCTAATAGTGATTTAAAAACTGTAAAATCAGCATATCAAAATGATAATGAATTCAAACTAATGAAACGCAAGGGCGTCTTTCCGTATGATTATTTAGATTCTACAAATCGTCTTCAAGAAGTTCAGCTACCATCACGTTCATTCTTTTTTAATAAATTAACTAATGTAATGTGTAGTGTTGATGATTACCAACATGCAGAAAAAGTGTGGAATACTTTTCAATGTAAAACTTTATTGGACTATTTACTTTTATATTTAAAAGTAGATGTTTTATTATTATGTGACATTTTTGAAAACTTTAGAAAACTTTGTAGAAATATTTACAATTTAGATCCCTGTCAATATTACACAGCACCTGGATTATCTTGGGATGCGATGTTGAAAACAACAGAAATAGAATTGGAATTGTTAACAGACATTAATATGTATAATTTTGTTGTACGAGGTATTAGGGGTGGTATTGTTCAGTGCAGTAAACGACACTCAACAGCTAATAATAAATATGTTAACGATTATGATAATACGAAAGAATCGAATTATATAATTTATTTAGATGTAAATAACTTATATGGTTATGCTATGTCGCAATATCTTCCTTATAAAAATTTTTAATGGGTTGAAAACATTGAAGATTTTAATATTAATGATGTTCGAGATGATTCACAAACAGGATATATATTAGAAGTAGATTTAGAATATCCATATGCATTACATGATTATCACAATGACTTACCATTTTGTGCCGAAAAAAAAAGTATTGAAATTATGAAACAATCTAAATTAATAACTGACTTAAATAATAAAACAAATTATATAATACATTATATTAATCTTCAACAATGTATTAGGCATGGACTAATTTTAAAGAAAATACATAGAATTCTTAAATTTAGTCAGTCGAATTGGTTGAAAAAGTATATTGATTTAAATAATCATCATAGAACTTTAGCTAAAAATTCATTTGAACAAAACTTTTTTAAATTGTTAAATAATGCGGTCTATGGCAAGACTATGGAAAATGTAGATAAAAGAAAAGACATAAAAATTGTGTGTGAATGGGAAAGTAGAGGTAAGAGGTTAGGAGCTAGAGCTCTTATAGCTAAACCTAACTTTCATAGTTCTCTCAAAATTCATGATGAAATGATAGCGATTCAAATGAGTAGAACACGAATTGAATACAATAAACCTATTTACATTGGCTTCACAGTTTTAGAGTTATCAAAATCGAAAATGTATAGTTTCCATTATGATTATATGAAACCTAAATATCGAGACAATATCAATCTAAACTATATGGATACTGATTCTTTTATTTATGACATTAAAACAAATGATCTGTATGAGGACATTCGAAAAGATATTAACACACATTTCGATACGTCTGCATATCCAATGCAAAATAAGTTTAATTTTCCGCTAACAAACAAAAAAGTTTTAGGAATGATGAAAGACGAATGTAATGGTAAAATAATTAAGGAATTCATTGGCTTAAGAGCGAAAATGTATTCAGTTAACATTAATGGTGAAAACCAGGATATTAAGAAAATTAAAGGTGTTAAACAATGTGTAACTGATAAACTATCAATTAACGATTTTAGAAAATGTTTGTTAGAAAAAAAACTATACTATGACTCCATGTATATATTTAGATCTAAAGTTCATCAAATTTATACTCAGCATATTAAGAAATTAGCATTAAGTTATTTAGATGATAAACGATTTATTAGAGAAAATGATGTAAATACATACGCATGGGGACATTATAAAATAAATAATAATTAATAATATTAAATAAATTTGTAACTAAATGTTAAGATATTTTATAAGAAAAGAAAAATGTATAATAAAAAATAAAGAAAAAAAGTAACAACTCATATCATTATTAAATATAATTTTAAAACATATGTGACATATTTTATTAACAAGATGATAAAAAAGAATTATATTTTAAATTATAGGCTATAAGTTCAATGTGATAACGACAAGAATATTTAAGGAAAAATTAGTCATCCGATACTAGCTGAGTGGAATGCATTTTCGAAACCAGCTACGGTTTCATCATCAGCACTCTTTTGATCAGAACTACAGGTGTTGTATGTAAATATCAACTATTTAACTCAGTAATGTATTGAAAATTGAAATAAAGAATTATTTGTTCTAATTGATTTCATGTTATATCAAATACATATCATTGAGTTAGTACGAAATTTACCAACATCTGTTTTTCCTGTATTCTTTTTTGCACGTCATTACCACAGTTTTAATGTTTGCCTTTAGCTTAAGATGTCGCTAAAGCAATTTTTTTGCAATTATGCAGTTGTATTATATATATGTCACATGCTTTAAACAAGATGGTATTAGTTTTAACAATGTTCATTTTACACCAAGACTTTGTGTTTTTTTTTTTTTTTTTGTTGTATTTTAATTTTTATGAACTTTTTTCAATTTGTATTATATTTTAAATTATAGGCTATAAGTTCAATGTGATAACGACAAGAATATTTAAGGAAAAATTAGTCATCCGATACTAGCTGAGTGGAATGCATTTTCGAAACCAGCTACGGTTTCATCATAAAAATTAAATACAACAAAAAAAAAAAAAAAAAAACACATTGGCTTGGTGTAAAATGAACATTGTTAAAACTAATACCATCTTGTTTAAAGCATGTGACATATATATAATACAACTGCATAATTGCAAAAAAATTGCTTTAGCGACATCTTAAGCTAAAGGCAAACATTAAAACTGTGGTAATGACGTGCAAAAAAGAATACAGGAAAAACAGATGTTGGTAAATTTCGTACTAACTCAATGATATGTATTTGATATAACATGAAATCAATTAGAACAAATAATTCTTTATTTCAATTTTCAATACATTACTGAGTTAAATAGTTGATATTTACATACAACACCTGTAGTTCTGATCAAAAGAGTGCTGATGATGAAACCGTAGCTGGTTTCGAAAATGCATTCCACTCAGCTAGTATCGGATGACTAATTTTTCCTTAAATATTCTTGTCGTTATCACATTGAACTTATAGCCTATAATTTAAAATATAATTCTTTTTTATCATCTTGTTAATAAAATATGTCACATATGTTTTAAAATTATATTTAATAATGATATGAGTTGTTACTTTTTTTCTTTATTTTTTATTATACATTTTTCTTTTCTTATAAAATATCTTAACATTTAGTTACAAATTTATTTAATATTATTAATTATTATTTATTTTATAATGTCCCCATGCGTATGTATTTACATCATTTTCTCTAATAAATCGTTTATCATCTAAATAACTTAATGCTAATTTCTTAATATGCTGAGTATAAATTTGATGAACTTTAGATCTAAATATATACATGGAGTCATAGTATAGTTTTTTTTCTAACAAACATTTTCTAAAATCGTTAATTGATAGTTTATCAGTTACACATTGTTTAACACCTTTAATTTTCTTAATATCCTGGTTTTCACCATTAATGTTAACTGAATACATTTTCGCTCTTAAGCCAATGAATTCCTTAATTATTTTACCATTACATTCGTCTTTCATCATTCCTAAAACTTTTTTGTTTGTTAGCGGAAAATTAAACTTATTTTGCATTGGATATGCAGACGTATCGAAATGTGTGTTAATATCTTTTCGAATGTCCTCATACAGATCATTTGTTTTAATGTCATAAATAAAAGAATCAGTATCCATATAGTTTAGATTGATATTGTCTCGATATTTAGGTTTCATATAATCATAATGGAAACTATACATTTTCGATTTTGATAACTCTAAAACTGTGAAGCCAATGTAAATAGGTTTATTGTATTCAATTCGTGTTCTACTCATTTGAATCGCTATCATTTCATCATGAATTTTGAGAGAACTATGAAAGTTAGGTTTAGCTATAAGAGCTCTAGCTCCTAACCTCTTACCTCTACTTTCCCATTCACACACAATTTTTATGTCTTTTCTTTTATCTACATTTTCCATAGTCTTGCCATAGACCGCATTATTTAACAATTTAAAAAAGTTTTGTTCAAATGAATTTTTAGCTAAAGTTCTATGATGATTATTTAAATCAATATACTTTTTCAACCAATTCGACTGACTAAATTTAAGAATTCTATGTATTTTCTTTAAAATTAGTCCATGCCTAATACATTGTTGAAGATTAATATAATGTATTATATAATTTGTTTTATTATTTAAGTCAGTTATTAATTTAGATTGTTTCATAATTTCAATACTTTTTTTTTCGGCACAAAATGGTAAGTCATTGTGATAATCATGTAATGCATATGGATATTCTAAATCTACTTCTAATATATATCCTGTTTGTGAATCATCTCGAACATCATTAATATTAAAATCTTCAATGTTTTCAACCCATTAAAAATTTTTATAAGGAAGATATTGCGACATAGCATAACCATATAAGTTATTTACATCTAAATAAATTATATAATTCGATTCTTTCGTATTATCATAATCGTTAACATATTTATTATTAGCTGTTGAGTGTCGTTTACTGCACTGAACAATACCACCCCTAATACCTCGTACAACAAAATTATACATATTAATGTCTGTTAACAATTCCAATTCTATTTCTGTTGTTTTCAACATCGCATCCCAAGATAATCCAGGTGCTGTGTAATATTGACAGGGATCTAAATTGTAAATATTTCTACAAAGTTTTCTAAAGTTTTCAAAAATGTCACATAATAATAAAACATCTACTTTTAAATATAAAAGTAAATAGTCCAATAAAGTTTTACATTGAAAAGTATTCCACACTTTTTCTGCATGTTGGTAATCATCAACACTACACATTACATTAGTTAATTTATTAAAAAAGAATGAACGTGATGGTAACTGAACTTCTTGAAGACGATTTGTAGAATCTAAATAATCATACGGAAAGACGCCCTTGCGTTTCATTAGTTTGAATTCATTATCATTTTGATATGCTGATTTTACAGTTTTTAAATCACTATTAGATAAATAACCTGCCAGTTTTTCTAATCTTGATGACATAAACCGAAATGAATCTAGAAAACGTAGTTCAATTACAGTTTTATCATTGACCAAAATTTTTTTTGATATCGATACATACAATTCTTTATTTAATGGAATGATATTTATAACACCTTCAACAGATGAAAGTTCTCTTATAAACAAATGAGAATCATATGCGGAAAGATTATGGAAAAATATAGGAATGAAGTTTGCGGTTTGATATTCTAAATTACATTTATTATGTGCAGGACCTCTATATTCACCAGTTAAATGACAATGGTCAGCTACTCTATCTTCAAGAGATAAAAATTTATTACAGATATGACAAATTTTATCTTCTGTTTGTTTTATCTGTTGAAGTGGTGATAAGGAATTCATTGGTTTTACTATACTTAAATAATTATTAAAAATATATTTAACATCGTTAACTAAGTTTCGGAAAAAATGTTGTGAGGAATCTTCACCGCTATATATTCTAAAAATTTCTAAGTCTGTGTTGAAAGAACACTTAATAAAATAACTGTAAGCAAATGGAATATGTTTTTGTACAGATTTAACGTTATTTGAATTCTGAATATTAACTGATTCCAGAATACATTCGAAATCAGCATAAACTACAAATGGCACATCCATTTGCTTTTTTAAACTTTTAAAACTAAGTATATTATTATTTACACTAGGCATTTTAGTTACTATTCTGTTGCATTCCTCCTTATGTTTTTTTAAGGCTGTCTCATTGTGAAAGTGGATTAAGCAAGTATTGCATACATATATTAAATTATTATGACTTGTTATCTGACTTCTAATCAGTCTGCAAATAAATAAAAGAATAAATACTTTTAAGTCTTATACAAACAATTTTCTTTTTTAAGTAAATATATTAAATAACATACCTTGATATATTTTTAATCCATACGTAGTGAAATCTTTCTTCGTTCTCTAACAACAGCAAATTAATGTGATTTAATTTTTCCTTTTGAGTGAAATAATACGGACCAACAATTGTATCATCCTCCAAACCGAAAACATTAACACTTATCTCCGGATTGTTTAATTCGAAGTCTTGAATTTTGTTAACAGCCAAAGGAAAATTTAAAACTATATTATTTTCTAGTACTATAATATCAGCCTTAATATCTTGAATCTTATATTCGGAACATCTACTTGAATTTGCAGCTATTGGATACAAAGCTGATGCTATGGCCCACTTAAAACAATATTCATCGTTATTATGAACATTTATGCATGCTCTTTTTCTAAAAATTGTTGGCGGTAAACGAATGAATTGAGAACCTTTTATACACTTATACTCATTGATATTAACTTCTAGATGTGAGATTTTTACTAGTGTCCATCCACTATCACGTTCTTGGAATTCAGTCATCTTTTTTATTAAAATATTATATTGATTTAAGTATATTGGAAGAATGTCATCCCTTGTTGCTGACGCATTAACTATAACCATTTTTGATTGGTGTGACTTCAAGTCTATTGTACATATTTCTTCTTCTTTTGCTAACATATACTCGCAAAAAAATTCGCAATTAAATTTTATGTTGATATGTTTGTGCAACATATCTTTTAAAATATTAATTACTTTATCCTTAATGTTAGAAAAAAAGATTTCAGGAATCAAATTATTCATATCATCATTTTCAATTATAAACGTTGCAATGCGATTTTTAAAAACTGAAGTAACACATTTTACGTTATTTATTTGTTCAACGCAGTTATGCTTATGTTTGTTTGTGCGTAAGTGATACGGCCATAGATTTAATACGATGTGTGAATTACAAACATCACAATATCTACTACCATCTTTCATATTTTGTGAATGATCTATTAAATGCTGATGCTTTAGAAATTCCTTACGATTTGAGAATTTCATATTGCACGTCTTACATTCTGTCGAATGCTCTTGATGATGCAGTCTTATATGACGTTTCAAACAAAAGTTTCGACTGAATGTGCTTTCACAAAATTTACAATTAAAACTTTTCATTTTGATGATGTAAACGATTAGAAATTATATACGATAATGAAATATAACCTTTACTATTCTCTATATTTATTGAAAATTATTATAAACTAAATGAGAATTATAAAAATTATCTCAAACCACATTCAACAATTTAGAGATATCAAAAGCTAAATACTAAAAAATTTATTACTTTTACTTTTTTTAAGAAGAAGACAATAAAATTGAATTTCTTATATTAACATACATACATACATAAATCTTTCAAACAGGTTTATTTTCTATCTCCTTCCTTCTATTTATATTTCTCTCCCTCTCTCTTCATATTTTACTTATTTAATTATCTTTCAAGCCACATTTTTTTATGTCTATTTTAATATAAGTTTACCAATCAATATGATATCAGTTTAAAATGCTTCTATTATGATGAAATTAAGAATAAAAGCTCCTGTTTGTCTGTGACATACATATATTATAAACAAATTCACTTGTAAGACTTTAAAAACACTTGCTAATATAAGACGATTATGTTACTACACAAAAAATATAATTAAAATTAAACTGTGACAATAATAAAGAATCAAACTGACTAAAATCTATCCGACGGATAGACAGTCTTGTATGTCAATCTGTCTGTCCTTCTGTTTGGCTGCGATGTATAGATAATATAAACACACACCACTTGAACGACATAAAAAATATATACATGCATGTATATATTTTACCATGGTAGAATTAGTCGATCATTTTACTAAGCAATTAAAAAAACAAAAATGTACTATAACAACAAGAATCATAGTGAACAATTTATCCATCTCTTTACCCTTCTGTCTATCTGTCAGACCGTCTGTCTTTCTGTCAGTCCGTCTGTCTTTCTGTCAGTCCGTCTGTTTGCCTACGACATATATATAAACACACGTACTTGTAAGACTTAAACAATAAATACGTACTAGTGTAAGACGGTCATTCAAATAATCAAACAAATAAACAAAATATACTATAATAACAAAAAATCGTAGTGATCAATTTATCCATTTCTCTACCCTTCTGTCTATCTGTCAGTCCATCTGTCTTTCTGTCAGTCCGTCTCTCTTTCTGTTAGTCCGTCTGTTTACCCACGATATATATTATAAACACACGCACTTGTAAGACTTAAAAATAAATACATGCTCGTGTAAGACGATCAGTAAAACAAACAAACAAATGAACAAAATATACCCTAACAACAAGGAATCGTAAAAATCAATTTATCCATCTCTCTACCCTTCTGTCTTTCTGTTAGTCTGTCTGTCAGTCCGTCGGTTTGTTTACGTTATATATTATAAACACATACTTCTTTACTCAATTTTAAAACCTACATATATACATACATATATATTAATATTAGGGAGTATACGATTAATACAAACATACCTCATTTTAATACTAGAGTCATTATTCTATTACACTTTTCGCGAACTCCCTTATAATATGTATGCAAGCGCGTATACATGAGGAGGGAAAAGAGATATTTCTACCCCACAAAAAACGATTTATGTTATATGTGTTTGTTTTGGTAAGTAACTCTTTTGCAGCCATTTACTACTTAAAACGTATAAGCTTCCAACCCCCCCCAAAAAGTAAACCACGACTACGCACGTTTGTATAAATATAGACGATCTAACATTAAGGGCGTGCAGATAAATATAAATACTTCTCATTTTAATACTACAACATTATTTTTCCACAATTTTTGTGAACACCCCTACTGGCATGCACATCGTTTTGTATGAAAAAAGTGAGTTAGAATCACCACAATTACACTACTAACATTGATTAGAAGGATATATGTAGCAAATTTCATCATCATACCTCTAATTTTGTCGGTTTTATGAGCTTTTAAATTTCATTAACGGTAGATAACGTGAAAAGTGGGCGTTATAGTAGGCGTGATAAAGTTGTTTTTACTAATGAGTAAAACTTAGATATTTCAATATAGTCCTTTAATATTCCAAAATCTTTATTAAAAAAAAATATATGTATTTTAGTTAAAAAGTAATATGGGATGTGGGCGTAAAAGTAGGCGTGGAACCTTCATTTTTTGGCACAGTAATTAAATTGCCTAGAGGGATATAGGTAGCAAATTTTATCATCGTACCTGTAATTTTGGCGGTTTTATGAGCTTTTCAATTTCATTAACGGTAGATAACGTGAAAAATGGGCGTTAGAGTAGGCGTGTCAAAGTTGTTTTGCTAATGAGTACAACTTAGATGTTTCAATACAGTCCTTTATTATTCCAAAATCTTTATTTATAGAGAAATTTCATGAATTTTAGGTAAAACGTTATATGGGAGGTGAGTGTGGCACATTGATTTTCCGTTACAGAAAAGCCTCTCACCAAAAAGCAAAGTGTGCAAAATTTCACAATCGTACATCTAATTTTGTCCGTTTTATTAGGTTTTAAATTTAAAATATACTGAAAAATACTGCGCGGTATAAATTTTCTATAACTCCTTTCCTAATGCATTGATGTAAGCAATTTTAAGGGAGAGATATTGTTTTGACTCGAGAAATATATACTCATGACTGTACGTTAATGCGTTTGGACACAATAGCATTTTATTCGAAATTTGAAGGACACGGTTTTTTCGACCTATTCTTGCATTACGAGCTATAACTCACTTACTAATATTCCGAATTAGCCCATTTTCAATACCAAACAAGCCTTGTCTATAAGAAAGATTCTGGCGAAATTTGAGCCCCCTAGCTTATTCGGTGCGACCTCTATCGTGCTTTTAACAGACGGACGGACGTAGCTAGATCGTTATCAAATTAAAACCCGATTCAGAATATATATGCTTTATGGCGTCTAAAATGAATATTTCGATGTGTTACAAACGGAATGACAAAATGAATATACCACCACCATTTTTTTGGTGGCGGGTATAAAACACATTACAAAAAAATTTGTTTAGCTCTTTTACTAAAATTTTGCAAAAAATATTTGACCTTGTGTCACAAAAATTGGTCTGGTGCTCACGGTCGGATCGTCCCGGGTATATAATGGGGTATAGGGGTATAGAGGAGAGTTTGATCTACTAAATTTTTTTTTTGTTATCTTATGTTCTCTAGAAGTTATGCTCTATTAAAAATGGGAATTTAGGAAAATTTGGACCTAAAAAAAAGGTAAAAAAATTATTTCTAAGCATAAACAATTTATTTTCATGTGCTAATAGTTAACAAATTTTAAAATTATACAAAACTTATTTCGGTTGAAAATCTTTTAAAAGCAAAAGGTTATAGAAGTCTTATAGAAAATCTTACTAATAAATTTCCCGTTTTAGCAAAATGCTGAGAATGTCCATTTTAAATCACCCTGTTCTCTGTAATATATGTGAAATAAAGTTTTATTTTTTTGGCTCACGAAGTGCACTAGTTTCTACATTCAAATGAACTTTAACGTTTTTCAATCGATTACTACAAAAAAATGAGTTTTGGCCGCCTTTTCGTAGAATGGTCCACTGTGCGGCGGCCATTTGGCTAATATTTTATTTCATACATATTTGAACCATACAAATATTATCATTATAAAAAGATATGATAATAATTTCCTAAATAGTTTCTAATTTATTGAAAATCACCATCGGCTCTTAAAATTTAACCACCCTTTACAAAAGGATATTTAGATAGATAAAAATATAATTTGGTTAAAAAATTTAATTACTACTGATGCACATGTTTTTTTTTTAAAATATTTTTTTTAAATCTTTAACCTCTTAAGACTGAGGGTACACCTATATGTAAAATTGGGCACAAATCATTACTCTAGTTAATTTTTGTAAACTTTGGTCATTTTCGTTCTCACAAACCCCTAAAAATTCCTTTGTGGCTTGTGCAAAAAATGAAAGAGGATGTTAGCAAAAATGTCAGTAGAGTCATCTAGTGTTCTACGTGATATTTAGCAAAGACAACATCCTCATTGTTTGCAAAATGTAGTGGCGCCTATTGCCACTTGCAAAATTTCAGAATCATACATATAGTATTGTCAGTTTTATTACGTTTTAAATTTCAAATATACACCAAGGCGAATTCAATAAAGTGAACTCGTCGCTAAAACAACTACAAAGTAAAAAAATACAACGTGTATTTTGTTAGTGTAAACTAACTTGAACTGTCAAAAAGTTGTTTACGAAAACAAAAATAAAAAACACGTTTGTTTACATAGACATAATAATTTGTATAAAATAAAATATTAAAAAGGTGCAATTAAATAAAAATTACAAGAACCAGATGATGAACCATGATACTTGGCAACAGGATAAGTACGAGATTGACGGCAAGAAACTAGAGCATCAACTGATGTTCCGTGAGGACACTTGCAGACAGCCAAATAAGCTTTTGGCTCACATTCGGCTCCGGAACCACATTTACCTATGCATGGATTAATAAATTGGTAATTAATACAAGCCTTATTATCTTGACATTCACCATTGCTAAGGCATTCACTCTAAAACCCATAGAAACAAGCTGGTCTACCAGCTGGACAATCCGAATCACCATAACATTCTGGACGACATTCAGTATATGGACTACCAATGTAACCCTTAGGACATTCACAATCGGCACGATGGTTATTTACTGTGTTGCATGTAGCTCCAGTACCACACTGTTGACAAGAAATTCACTCCACAAATTTCTGGTGGCTTGATCTCTGGGCACATAGAACAAAGTTCCACTGCCCTTCAAATATTTCGTTTTGCACAAAGAGCACACACGCATTATTCACAAATAAAAATACTCTGTTTTATTTAATTTAATTTTATTTTTTTAACGTTTTATTAAATTTTTCACAATTCACAATTTTTTTATCTCTTTTTTTACAATTTTAAAGAGAATTTGCACAATTTTTCACAATTTAAAAAATTTTTCAACTAATGGCGCCCACAAATGTAAACAATAAAAAAGTAGAAGCACACATAAAAACACAAACAAAATTTGACATTTCAATATTAAAAAGAGTGCTCAGCTGATAAACAGCTGCTTTAATAACTTCACCTGATAATGAATTCGCCTTGATATACACTGTGCGGTATAAATTTTCGTACATTTTCTAATGCATTTAAGCAATTTTTAGGGAGAAATATTCTTTTGACTCGAGAAATATATATTCGAAGTTTCATGACTATACGTTAATGCGTTTGGACACAATAGCATTTTATTCGATGTTCGAAGGACACGGTTTTTCGACCTACTCTTGCTTTACGAGCTATAACTCTCTTCCTAATATTCCGATTTAGCCCATTTTCAATACCAAACAAACCTTGTCTATAAGAAAGATTCTTAATAAGTAAAGTGATATAAAAACAATATCTAAGTATATTTAAATAAATAAAGTGCTCTTAATTTTATAACTATTTTGATTGCAATAAAAGAACTCAAAGTAATTTAAAGGAAATAATCCAACATTTATAAAAGATATAAACGTAACAACTGGTGTCAGAAGTGAAATTGCATTTTAAAAAGCAAACATGAAATTTGAGGAGCTTAAAGTGGAACAACTCAAGAAAGAATTGAGTAAGCTGGAATTACCGATAACAGGTAATAAAGTAGAATTGCAGAAGAGGCTTCTAGATGAATTTCAGCAACGTAATATTGACATTGATGGTTACGAGTTTGACAAAAAAGAAGAAATGGAAGTTTCCACTCGTGCAACAAAAAACAACATGGATTTAAGTACGATGATTGCTGCTCTAATGGAAAAGATGGAAATTAAATTCCAGGAAGCTCAAGAATCTTCTAGAGCTAATAATGAAAAATTATTAACTGAAGTAAAAGAAGAATGTAAAATAACGGAGGTGAAATTTCAAGAAACTTCTAAAGCTAATAATGAAAAATTGTTAGCTGAAGTTAAAGAAGAAGTTCAAGAAACTTCTAGAGCTAATAATGAAAAATTATTAGCTGAAGTTAAAATTTAAGTTCAAGAAACTTCTAGAGCTAATAATGAAAAATTATTAGCTGAAGTTAAAGAATAAGTACAAGAAACAGCTAGAGCTACGAACGAGAAACTTAAAGAAATTTCTGAAGCTGTAAATAACAGAGTAGCAAGTTAATGAAATTGATAAAAAAAAAATGTCTGACCTTGAAGATTGCATAGTTACTCAAGCAAGTGACTTCAATAGCAAATTACAACTACAAGTCAAAGATGTTGACGAAAAATGGCAGTTACAAGTAAAAAATGTTGACGAAAAATTTAAAAATCTGGAAATAAAAATTAATGATCTTCAATGTCACGAGAGACCAGTGCGGATAATTCCAGAAATATCTAGTATAATAAAGACCCGTACTTTTGACGGTAATGCACCATTTAATGTTTTTAAATTTCAATTTGAGACAGTTGCCAATAGAAATATGTTTAACAATGAAGAACAGGCTATAGAGTTGATTTTGGCGTTAAAAGGCAACGCAGCGCAAATCTTGGAAAGCATACCTATTGGCTGCAGAGAAAACTATGATGACATAATGGTTGCACTACAACGTAAGTATGGCGGTGAGCACAAACGAGATATATACCAAATGGAAAAACGAAGCAGAACACAGAAAGCTAACGAGTCATTACAAGATTTCGCAACGGAGATCGCGCGTTTGGTGCAGCTGACATATCCAGGTGAAAATCACCCATTTTTGGATCAGTTTAAAACTGAAACGTTTGTAAATGGAATACGTGATCCAGAAATAAAGCACGCGGTACTTGGGACGCATAAATCGACGTTTGCAGAAACAGTTTCATATGCACTAACACAGGAAACTGCAAAATTGCTTTCTAAGCCTACAGAAATGGAAAGAGATGAAGTAAGCGATTTAAAGGCAACCGGTTGTGGGTGGTAGAACAAACAGATATAAAAAGTGACTTAGTAACAGCAAAAGCCCTTGTCAAAACCACCAATGACGGAAGAGTCCCTGTAAGAGTGCTTAACCTTTCCACCTGTGAAAATGTCGTCAAGCCAAAATCCGAATAAGTTTAATGTGCTAAAGCCCAGGCAATAATTAATTGCGAAATGAAATCGGGTCCTGCCAGTATGTCAAACAGAAAGAAGGAGATGCTAGCAGAATACGTAGAGAAGTGGGTTAAAGGATTATCGCCGCCCGATAGAAGTAAAGCAAAACAGCTACTCAGAAAAAATGCATCCAACTTCACTCTAAAAGGTCAACATCAAGGTAGAATATCACTTGTGAAACATCAGATAAATACCGGCGATGCAAGGCCTATAAAACAAGCTCCTAGAAGTATTCCTCTAGCGAAACGTAATGAAGTCAAAGAACTTGTCAATGAAGTGGAGCGGAATGGAGTAATAGAACTTTCCTCAAGTCCTTGGAGCTCACCGGTAGTTTTGGTTAAAAAGAAAGATGGCAGCACAAGATTTTGCGTAGATTATAGAAACTGAATAATGTCACTAAGAAGGACAGTTATCCACTACCAAGGATAGATGACACTCTGGACACGCTAGCTACAACAAAATGGTTCTCCACATTAGACCTGCAAAGTGGTTATTGGCAAGTAGAAATATCTGATAGAGATAAGGAGAAAACAGCTTTTAGTGCAAGTGACGGGCTATGGCAGGTTAATGTGATGCCATTTGGACTATGAAACGTTCCAGCCACATTCGAGCGATTAATGGAACGCGTATTAAGGGGACTTCATTGGAAGACATGCCTGGTGTATCTTGATGACATAATTGTCATGGGTAAAAGTTTTGACGATCACCTGAAAAATCTAGAAGAAGTTCTTAAACGAATTTAAGTGGCTGGACTTAAACTAAGCGCAAAGAAATGCGCATTGTTCCAGTAAGAGGTAAAGTACTTGGGGCATCGAGTCGCAGAGGATGGTATATCAACTGACGAAGATAAAGTTAAAGCTGTAAAGGACTGGCCTCGCCCGAAAAATCTGCATGAGTTACGTAATTTCTAGGCCTCTGTACCTACTACAGGCGATTTGTGCCGAATTTTGCCAGTGTCGCTGCAAGTCTTCATGAGCGCACCAAGAAGTCACGACCATTCCTGTGGGCTGAAGCACGAGAACAAGCATTTGAGAATCTCAAGGAGTTGTTATGCGTAGCACCAGTTTTGGCATATCCTATCGCTGGAGAGAAATTTCTATTGGATAGCGATGCGAGTGGCTACGGAATAGGTGCTGTTCTTTCGCAGGTTGTCAATGGAACAGAATGAGTCATAGGCTACTACAGTCGGACACTCTCGAACCCTGAAAGAAATTATTGTGAACACGACGAAAGCTTCTGGCAGTTGTGGAGTGTGTAAAGCATTACCACAAATATCTGTACGGGCAACACTTCGAAGTAAGAACCGATCACTCTGCACTCAGATGGTTGCTACAATTCAAACAATCTGAAGGACAGCTAGCCCGTTGGATTGAACGTCTCCAGAGCTACGATTTCAGTATTGAGCACAGAAAGGGCACAAAACATGGAAATGCAGATGCACTCTCCCGAAGACCGTGCAGATTGGAGTGCAAACATTGTGCGAAAGCTGAAGGAAAAGAATGTGTCGTTGACGTTCGGCTAACACATATAGAGACAAGTGGTGACTGGTCAGCGGCGCAAAGATACGATCCCATACTGGCAAAAATTATGTCAACAAAGAAGGAAGATAAAAGGCCAACCCGTAACCAAATATCAGCGGAAGGTCCACTGACGAAATCATACTGGGCGCTATGGAATAGTCTGCAGGTTATTAATGGATGCCTTTATCGCAAATGGGAAAGTACTGATGGAAAATCGACAACAAATCTGATTGTGGTGCCATTCTCTAAAGTCAAAGAGGTTTTGAAGGAGTTTCATAATGGTTCAAGTGGTGGACATCTTGGTGTAACAAAAACCATAGAAAAGATAAGGCAACGTTTCTATTGGGTTGGATGCCAACAATCTGTAGCTGATTGTATAGCAAATTGCGCACAATGTATGGCCGACAAGGGCCCAGTAAGAAGGAGTCGAGGAGCGCTACAGCATTACAATTCAGGTGCTCCCTTTCAGCGGATAGCGATGGATATAGCAGGCCTTTTTCCTGTCAGTGAGGCTGGAAACCGTTACGTTTTAGTTGTAATCGACTATTTTAGCAAATGGCCAGAGGTATACGCAATACCAAACCAAGAAGCTAAAACTGTCGTAAACGCATTTGTGAACAACTAGGAGTGCCGCTACGGAGTTCCGCTTGAGCTACATTCTGATCAGGGAAGAAATTTTGAATCTGCGATATTCCAGGAAATGCGCGAAATATACGGTATCCGAAAAACAAGGACTACGCCACTGCATCCAGAATCTGATGGCATGGTCGAGAGATTTAACCGCACGTTGGAGGAACACTTGAGAAAAGTGGCCAGTGCACACCAAAGAGACTGTGATGAGCACATAGCAAAATTTCTGTTGGCATTCAGGTTAGCCGTTCATGACTCTACCTCCCGAACACCTGCAAAAATTATGTTCGGAACCGAGCTGAAACTGCCAGGTGATCTAGAATTCGGTATTAATCCCTCGACAATAGATGAGCACGAAGAAGATACTTTAAGGGGACAAAAAGATCTCGACGAAATTCATGAATTTGTTCGTGGCCGAATAAAACTGACCAACGACAAGATGAAGGCCAGATATGATAGAGCAGCAAATTCTGAAGGCTTTAATGAGGGTCAGCTAGTTCTACTTTACAACCCACAACGGAAAAAAGGACTGTCTCCTAAACTGCAAACTCATTGGGATGGGCCGTATAAGGTGATATAAAGAATAAATGATGTCGTGTATAGAATACAGAAGTACAATAGCCCAAGATCAAAGATGAAAGTGGTTCATCTCGAGCGCCTCGCTAAGTACGGAAAAAGTGAATTTGTGCCTATTCGGGACGAACAGGCTTAAGCGGGCGGTAGTGTTACAGATTTATTTTTAAATAAATAGCTTAATTTACATTATTGTGTAAATTTCTTCGATCTTTTGATATTGATATATTTACATTATAATTTATTTTAGTTGTAGTAGTTTAAGTTACTGTAGTTTTATTTGTATTAGTTTATTTCGCTGGTTGTTCGAACATGATGTTTGTTATTATGTGTAGCATACTTTTAGGCACTTCTATTATTCCTGCATATTAATTAACGTCTTAATTTAAATTTAACGGTTTTCGAATATACTAGAATGTACATACGAGAACTTTTTCGAATGTTACCGAACACCACTATGTTACTATAAATAGCCGAACAACACAGCTGACATGATCAGTATTACAATAGAGCTTGTAAAGTGTGTATCAAAGTGAGTTTAATAATAAAAGTGTATAACCATAAGTGTAATAAGTAAAGTGATATAAAAACAATATCTGAGTGTATTTAAATAAATAAAGTGCTCTTAATTTTATAACTAATTTCAGCTGTTTTTGATTGCAATAAAAGAACTCAAAGAGTATTTAAAGGAAATAATCCAACGTTTATAAAAGGTCTAAACGTAACAATATTAATATATAGATTGAGTGGCCAAAAGAAGCCGTCTTAATTCTTATCCGTGCTTGGGAAGAAAATGTATACCTCTACAATGCGAAAAGCGAGTTTTATCATAATAAGCATGCTTGAAATGATGCTTTGGAAAAAATTGCAAAGAATTTGGTGGACTTTATCCCAGTTATAACAGCAATTGAAATAAAGGTAAGGTTCCACTATAATAAAAATGTGTTATTTTATTTATTATATTATTGTTTTTGCTTTTTAGGCAAAACTAAACTATATAAGAGCAGAATATTGCAGAGAATTGGCTAAAATCAAAGACAGCTATAAAAGTGGTTCTAGTGTTGATGAGATTTATATTCCAACAGCTTATTGGTTTGATAATCTTAATTTACTTAAAAACCATGTTAATATTTAAAAAGGAATTTCTTCAGTTTTCATTGTATGTAGATGTTCATTAAAATATTTGTATATGATTAATTTAAATTTTTAGGTTAAAGACGACATCGTAGACGATGTTTTAAAACATTCGGAGCCGGTTGCAACAACATTGAGTGCAAATAAAAATAAAAAAGGTTTTCATTCATCTAAAATCGAACCGGAGGATGACATACCGTTGCAGGCAAAGAAGCTTTTAGAAAAAGTTACTCAACCAGGCGCTACAACCAATAAATATGACGAAGGTCTTTTATTTTTTTTGCAAGAAAATCCTTACGACGTTAAAAACAAAGCCTTAGAAGATGAGCTTAGCGAGGAAATGATAAAATTAGTAATACAGTACAAACGAAAGCAGCGGAATCTAGATGACAGCATCTAGGATATTAAAATAATTTAGAAAAACGTGCCTATTTTATATATACATATATATAAAGAGTCCGCCAAATAAATTTTTTTTTAAACATGGCGCAAAACATAGAGTGTAGCTTCGGCTGTGTGGCACGTAGCACCGTCCTGTTAAAACCAAATGTTGCCAATATCCTCCTCTTCAATTTTTGTGAACAAATATTCGTTCAACATGGCCCGATAACGATCGCCATTGACTGTAACGGCCACTCCCTGCTTATTTTCGAATTATGCCTCTGGACCATAATCCGCACCAAACAGTGACTCGTTTTGGGTGTATCGGCTTTTCAATGTATGCGTGCCCCAAATGCGACAATTTTGCTTGTTTACATACCCGCCAAGATCAAAATGAGCTTCATCTGAAAAGATGATTTTTTTGGCAAAATCGACATCTTCTGTATGTCGATCGCAGGCCCACGTAGCGAAGCGTATACACAACCAATTCGTTCAGCGGAAAGATAAAACTAATTATTTGTCAAATCAGACATGAGCTAAGTGTTACCATTCACGAAATAAGCACTAGTTGAAAAAAAAAAACGTTAGATGGCGGACCCTTTATATGTGTATATGTATTTGAATTTATTTAAACTTTTTTTAAAATTTCCATCAACCATTTTCCATTTTCTTACTTTTTGTTTTTTGTATATTTATTTGTGTGACATTAGACAATATTAGGGCATTAGACATTAGGCATATTTAATTTTGGTAATCGTTCAATTACAACAGAGGTTATTACTGCTTTTGCTTCTAGCTGTCCACTTAAGACCATCGGACCGAGAAGGGATGTCCCTTGGTAGAACGAGGGATTAGAGGCTCTAAAAGTCGGCTCTTAGAAAATATAATATAAGAGCTTCGTAAATCTAAAAGCTCTACCTGGCGAAATAATTGTGGAAGTATTTATGATCTTCCCACGACTGCGCGGCTTTAAAAAGCTTCTGCGCCAGAAAACTCCAATGTCATCTGTACTCTAAAGAGGCCAGTTGTTTCTTATGCTGGGACTTTATTAGACACATGCACTTAACTCTTAGATACACGCTTTCCTCGGTGTGCCTCCACAGTTTCTGTTATAGAAAATTCATATATTTTTATAGTGTTAAATGTCTTTAATTGCTTATACTTTCCCTAAAGAAGCTACCCAATGTGGTAGCGAATTATTGGAGCAAAACAAAATGATTTTTATATATATAAATAACTTGGGCCGAATTACGGCATTCGATCACGATCGAAATTGTACTCGAACGATCGAGTTCGCTGTGGTTTAGGTATAGAGATTTTAATAAGAATTTTACAATTTCGATCAGGTTCGAATGCCGTAATTCGGGCCTGAATTCAAGCTTGTAAAATAAAACAACTATTGATACTTATTTTTATACCTGACACCAAAAAAATGGTGGGGGTATATTCATTTTGTCATTCCGTTTGTAACATATCGAAATAACCATTTAAGACCCAAAAAGTATATATATTCTAAATCGGGGTTTGATTTTATGACGATCTAGCTATGTCCGTCCGTCTGTTGAAAGCACGAAAGATCTCGAACTGAAGAAGTTAGAAATTTTTTAGTACATTTTGATAATTAACTCCTTTCCTTACTCGTAGATTTAAGCAATTTTTGGGATAAAATATTTTTTTACTCAGGAAATATACATTCAAAATTTCATAGCTATACGTTAATGCGTTTGGACACAATTGCATTCTATTCGATGTTGGTTTTTCACCTAGTCTTGCATTACGATCTATAACTCTCTTCCTAATATTCCGATTTAGCCCATTTTCAATACCAAACAAACTTTTTGTATAAGAAATATTTTGACAAAATTTTGGCCCCCTAATTTTGTCGGTTCGAGGTCTATCGTGCTTTTATTAGACGGACAGATGAACGAACATAGCTAGATCGTCATAACATTAGACCCCGAATCAGAATATATATACTTTATGGGATCTGAAATCCATACGACAAAATGAATATACCCCCACCATTTTTTTGGTGGCGGGTATAAAAAGAGTCAGTAAGTAGTATCATTTCTAATGTAGAAATTCTTAATTTTTTATTGTAAGACTTAATTTAAGGAAAATCGAAGTTACACAAAGAAAGTAACACATATTTTTGAGTATAAAGATATTATTCCATAGCGATTTTTGTTAATAAGAAAATAATAAATTATGTGTTAGGAAAGTACACAAAATTAGTGGTGGGTATTAAAAATTCAGCACAGCCGAATATATTGCTCTTACTTGTTTTATGTTCCAACCTTTATTGAAGGGTTACTGTGAGACAGGCAATTTTATTGGCGACACAAAATATACTTTTTTGAATTTTTATGGTACTTTCTGTATTTTCTGCGTTTATGAAGCTAGAATTTTGAAATTAATGACTATTGTGATAGCTGAGACTGAAAATGTTATGGGTGACCAAAGAGTTTCTTTTTTAATTTTAATGGTAATTTTTGTATTTTATACATTAAGAAGGAAAATTTTTTAAATTAGTGACTATTGACTAGGTGAAACTAAAAATGTTGGGGGAGACTAAAAAGGTACTTTTTGTATTTTTATGGCACTTTTTGTACTTAATACGTTTATAAGTTTAGAAGTTTGAAATTATTGACTATTTCTTCGAAGCAAGGCAGATTAATAACGTAATTGTATTCAATTAGCTGATTGTTTTTTTATGTACAATTTATCAGACTTATCAGTTTTTTTAATAATATGTCTGCATCTGTTAAACTAAAATTTTTTATTTTACAATAAATAAATTGCAGATTCAGTTTGTTTAAAACATAATAAAAAAATAATAAATCGGGAATAGAATGTTTTTGCAGTGAAGTTTCTAAAAATGAAAGAAAAAAAAAATTTGTATAACATATTTCTATTTATAGTAAAACAAATTGCTTGTATTTTTATTTGTTGTGTTTGTTGCCGCGATGCATTTACCTTATGAATATGCCATGATCTAAAGTTAGACTGAAAATGTTATGGGTAACCAAAAAAGGTACTTTTCGCATATTTATGGTACTTTTTAAATTTTCTACGTTTACAACAGAAAATACGTGAAACAAAAAATATACTTTTTCGCATTTAAATGGTACTTTTTGACTTTCCTTATTTATTGACCCGAGGTGGGACTAAAAATGTTAGAGGCCGTCAAAAAGATACTTTCTCGCATTTTAGTTGTGATTTTTGTATTTTCTACGTTTATGAGCTTTAATTAAGTCATTATTGAATGTCCTTACAGAACTTTTAATTTTCCTAAATAAAATTGATAAGAAAAACAAAATTTAACGTAAACTTGCTTAGTAATTATATAAAGTACTCAATAAATAGTAGGCACTGCGCTAGCGTATTCATGGAAATTTTGCTAGTTTATTTAAATATTGAGAAGAAAAATATTGTAATACCAATAAGATCCTTTATTTAGAATTTAGTTTTTTAATAATTTATGAAACAACTTAGCACTTCAAAATGAATATTTAAAAAGTTTGCGTTTACAAAACAACTTTTGTTTGCACAATAACGTATTTATAATTAAATAACTAGTTAGACCCGGTATATGTTGGTAGACTTGCATAAATTTTTGTATACGAAAAGTCATAATCACCGTAAAAAAATAACATATTATTTATTTTAATTTAAATTTAATTTAAAAAAATGTTTAAATAAAATAGTAATAAAGTAAAAGTAACTGCCAATAAGCTAGTATTAAAAAATGCTTTATGAATAAGACCGTAAGTAATTAGCAATATAAATAGATTTATAGATAATAAAATTTAATTATAAAATTTTAACAAATACCAAAGGTTTAGCCGAATATGCATTTTGTATAACATTTTTTATACTGACTAATTTATCATCTCATAGCCCAAGGGCAAAAAGCTAACGACATAAAATTGGACAGTGGGTTCCTCTTCTGATGTATAGATTTTAGATAATTAAAATTAAACGGAGTAACAAAATCATTAGACATGACAAATATTAAGAAAGTCTGAGCTAAAGAAACCGAAAATCGGTTAAAGGGTTTAATACCCTTCATAGTAAGTGTAAGGGTATAAAGATTTTTCATTCCGTGTGAAATTTCCACAATATTTATTTTAGACCCCATAAAGTATTTATTTTCTAAATGCTTAAAAATCGGCAGTCGATTAAGCATTATCCGTTTGTTCGTGTGTATGTTTAAATCAGCAATCATCAAAAGCTCATAAAACCGACAAAATTAGATGTATGATGTTGAATTTTTGCATATGTTCTTTTCTCTTCAATATAAGTATGATTCCAAAAAAATAAGGTAATACATCCACTTAAAAGCCCACCTCCCATATAATGCATTATCTTAAATTCATATTATTTTTAAATGGACAAACATTTAATAAAAAAAGAAGAAGTCTGTAATGAAATATCTGAGTTGAATTTAAAAAGTAGGAGGTGAAATGGCCACACAAAGCTAATATTTTTTTTCTATCTCTTGGTACAAAATTATACCCTTCAGATTGTGTTAAAGTAAAGTAACCGCCAAATAACTTTTTTTTTTTTTTTTAAAAAGCTATAAAAAACTACTGAATATTTTTTCAAATTTCTTTTTTTATTTTAAAGTAAAATCCTTCCGGCTAATAATTTCATTCAAATAGCTGCCTCGGCTGGCCATGCAGTATCCCACACTATCTGTATTTTACCAATGGCTTCACGAATATTATCCTTTAAAGCGTCACTTGTCTATGGCTTGTTGGCGTAATACTTATCTTTCACGGCACCCCACAAATAATATCTAACGGTGCCAAATCGCAGCTCCGAGGTGGCCAAACGACATTAGCTCTGCGGGAGCAAAACATCGGCTGTGTAGCACGTAGCGCCATCTTGTTGAAACCAAATGTTGCCAATATCCTCCTCTTCAATTTTTGTGAACAAAAATTCGTTCAACATGGGTCGATAACGATCGCCATTGACTGTAACGGCCACTCCTTGCTCATTTTCGAAGAAAAATGCCCCAATTATGCCTCTGTACCAAAATCCGCACCAAAGAGTGACTCGTTTTGGGTGTATCGGCCTTTCAATGTATGCGTGCGGGTTTTCTGTGCTCAAAATGCGACAATTTTGCTTGCTTACATATCCGCCAAGATCAAAATGAGCTTCATCTGAAAAGATGATTTTTTTTGGCAAAATCGGCCAAAGTAATGTCGCAATATTTCCCAGCGTTGTTCAAGCGTATACACAACCATATTCGTTCAGCGGTAGGATAAAACTAATTATCTGTCAAATCAGACATGAGTTAACTGGCGTTAGATGGCGGACCTTTTACAACATTGTAAAAAAAAAGAGTCAGTAATATCATTTCTAATGTAAAAGTACTTAAGGTTTCATTGCATGAATAAATTTAAGAAAATAAATTAATAGCGAATCGAAGTTATAAATTCGGCACCGCCGAATATAGTGCTCTTACCTGTTATAAAACAAAAAATAGTTTTATCCACCTAGAAACACAGTGACTCGGTGAGAACGTCAACAAGCAAAATTGTTGTATACGAGCTATTGCATCCATAAACAAGTAAGAGCGCTATATTCGGCCATGCCGAATCTTATATACCCTTCACAACGTGTAGTCATCCAATAACAGTGGTTTGTGTCACCATTCATCCCATATGAAATACGTACATACATATAAAAACATACATATATAAAAACGTCCCATTGTAAAATTATAAACTCATTATGTATATAATATATATAAAACAAAAAAAAAATAAAAAAAAAATTTAAAAAAAAATAATAATAAAAATATAAATAATATATTAAATAAAAAATATAAAAAAAATTAAAAAAAAAATTTTAAAAAAATTAAAAAAAAAATTTTTTTTGGCTCAGCGGGGATTCGATGCCACGTTTTCTCTAACCAGTATACACGTTTGTATGTATGTATGTTGTTTTTGTGAAAAAAAAATCGAGGTGGTCGTGGGTTTTTGCTCATATCTCAGTTGTTTATGTACCGATGTTTCTGATTTTCAATACCAATCTACTTCCGAATATTTCTGATATTTTAATACCTTATCTGGGTCCAACCTATGTCGGGGGGCTTCAAAAAGTTGATTTCAACATACACACGGACAGACGGTCAGACGGACAGACTGACAGGGCTTAATCGACTCCCCTATTCATAAGCTTTCAGAAAATATATACTTTATGGGGTCGGAAATCAAAATTGTAGAAATTTCACACGGAATGACAAACCTATATATACCCTTTATCACTGTGTGAAGGGTATAAAAATGACAGTTTGGTGCAAATTATGGTTCGTAGTTGTCATTGGCTTGTATTTTTTCCGCTATAAAGGATGTGGTCTTTAAAGAGGATGTTTCACCTTGATTATCTGATATTTTTATAATATTCGCCAGAAAGCTATATAGCTATGTATATAAGCTATGGATATTTCCCGTATTAAAGAAGATTATGTGAGAATAGGGCTTATCAAAGTAATTTCTGCTTATAATATATAATAGTAATTTTTGATAATGATTTCTGCATTTGATAAATTTTCGGGACAAATTGGTGAAATTGAATCAGTCTATGCCATTGCTTTAAGACGCATTTATTTAATGTAGGATGCATGTATGCCACCGAAACCTTGGCAAACATCATTGCCATAGATCGATCCTTCTGTTATAATGACAAAAATATGCGCAATTAACATAGTCCATTATGGTTGGATCATCCTTTATAATGAATTGATTTCAATTGATAGAAATTTAGAAAAAATTATAATTAAAAAATTTGTAATTAAACAAATAAGAGCACCACTAATTTGATGTATTTTTATAGTACAGAATTTATTATATTGTTATTAACAGTAATCGTTATGAAATAATATCTTTATACTAAAATATTTATCACTTTCTTTGTATAACTGCGATATGCTAGTAGAATGTTTTCGTAAATTTAGTCTTTCAATGAAAGTGGACGTTAAAGTGGGCATGTCATATTTATTTTCTGGCATAAAAATGATATTGACTAGATAGATATCTGTTGCAAATTTCATCATCATACCTCTAGTTTTGTAGGTTTTATGAGCTTTTAAATTTTGTTAACAGTAGATAACGTAATAAGTGGGCGTGAATATAACTTAGATATTTCAATATTATTATTCTAAAATCTTTATTTATAGAGAAATTATATAAATTTGAGATAAAACGTATATGGGAGGTGGGCGTAAAAATGGACGTGTCACATTTATTTTCTAAACGCAATTCTTGTACGTACAATTTCAGAATCGTACATCTAATTTTGTCAGTTCTATTAGGTTATAAATTTTAAATATGCCGACAAATACATTGTGCGATATAAATTTTCGTACATTTTGATCTACAATTCCTTTCCTAATGCATAGATTTAAGCCATTCTCAGGGGAAATATTATTTTTACTCAGGAAATATATATGCGAAGTTGCACGACTCTACGTTATTACGTTTGGGCACAATTATATTTTATTCGATGTTGGAAGGACACGTTTTTTTTTACCTACTCGTGTATTACGAGCTATAACTCTCTTTCTAATATTCAGATACCAAACAAACCTTGTGTTTAAGAAATATTCTGGCAAAATTTGAGCCCCCTATCTTTTTTGGTGCGACCTCTATCGTGCTTTAAACAGACGGACGGAAATAGGTAGATCGTCATAAAGTAAACCCCGATTCAGAATATATATACTTTATGGGGTCTAAAATGGATATTTCGATGTGTTACAAACGGAATGACAAAATTAATATACCCCCACCATTTTTTTGTTGGCGGGTATAAAAAGGATACTTTGTAAGGCCGCTTTGTTGACCTCATAATAAATTTACCATCTTAATATCAACACAATTACCCAGTTATGTTCATCATACTTTATTTTCTTCATGACCAATGCAATTACGGAGCATTCTTTTACTTTGAATGAATGTAAGATCGGCAAGGAGTAAAATTTATTTACATTATGCAAAAGCACACACTTCAAGCCGCGTTTTTATGAGTCAATAAATAAACGCCCTTCGTTTGAATCGTATCTCTGTTAACCCATGGTAGTCATCAAACCAAATATTTTTGCAATACACAAAATAATCCTCTTTAATGAAATAATGAAGTAAGCTTTCTTCTTGAGTACGGTTATACGAAACTTTATTTTCTACTGTAATGTTATGTAGATGGATGTGCTGAATCTGAACTATCTGCTTTTTTTTAACCTATATTATAACTCCGAAACTACTGAGTCGATTAAAAAGCAATATATAAACGGATTAAAGGCTAGGTTAGGTTAGGTAGAAAAGGCAGCTGTTGTGCAGCTCACTTGGGTCCATTATATTGATCCCTTTGTGATACCTGAATAGAAAAGTAAGAATAGAATAGAAAGGAAGCAGACAAGTCCAGAGTCTCCGGCGGGAATCGAACCCGCAACCCCCAAACTAGCAGAACAGCACACTGCTGACTAGTCCATCGGGGCATCCTAAAGGCTATGTAAGTCTAAATTTTTCCAAGTTTATTTTAATAATATCGGACTAACCGTTTTAGAGTTATCATTGATTATGTGGAGAAGCGTCTTAAAAAATCTTGAATTTTAATTAAAAATAAAAAAAAACATTATCCATAGAATTGAAAAATTTAACCATTTTTGTACTTAAGCCTTTTTTTTGCTGTTGACCAGTAGTTTTACTTACAATTGTAAAACTGTATCGCGGCAACAAGCACAACAGTTAAAAAACAAATGAATTTTGTTTTTGTATTAATGTATCCATATGTCACACAATTTTTTTATTTTTATACCCTTTACAGTGAGCGTAAGCGTATATATATGTTTGTCATTCCGTGTGTATTTTGAAATCAACTTTCTGAAGCCCCCATTTCCAAGACCCGTGTATGGTACCAAAATAGCAGAAATATAAACAACTGAAATATGATGAAAAACCTAGATCACCTTGTCTTTTGAAACTAGCACAAACTGGATGAACGTAGGTTCGAAACCCAGTTAAAACAAAGAAAATTTATAATTTTACAGTGCGATGTTTTAAAGCGGAAAAAGTCATTATGAAGATTATTAATGAGGTGAATGGTGATACAATTGTTATAGCATGACTACACATAGTGAAGGGTATATAAGATTCGACACGGCCGAATATAGCACTCTTACTTGTTTTCTTTAATTTTGACAATTATTAATTTTTATTTTTTAAAACATTTTAAAAAAATCTAAAACTGCAAATTATTTATTGCAAAATAAAAAAATCAGTTAGACGAGATATAAAACAAGTAAGAGCACTTTATTCGGCTGTTCCGAATTTTGTATACCCACCAACAATTTAAGTACTTTTATAGCTTAAAATTTATTATTTTGTTATAAACAGATCACTTTCTTTGTATAACTTCGATATAATATAAAAATATTTTCGTAAATTTAGGCTATCAATGAAAGTGAGCGGTAAAGTAGATGTGTCAATATAGTTTCGGCTAATAAATACAACTTAGATGTTTCAATATAGTCTTTTATTCTTCTAAAATCTTTATCTATAGAGAAATTATATGAATTTAATAAAAGGCGTTATATGGTGGGCGTAAAAGTGGTCGTGTCGCATTTATTTTCCGTTAGCAAAAAGCATTTGACCAAAAAGCATTGCTTGCAAAATTTTAGAATCATACATCTAATTTTGTCAGTTTTAAATTTGGTATTAATTTTCGTACATTTCTAATGCATTGATTCAAGCAATTTTCAGGGAGAAATATTTTTTTTCTCAGGAAGTATGCATTCGAAATTTCATAGCTCCACGTTAATGCGCTTGGACACAATTGTATTTTATTTGATGTTAGAAGGACATGGTTTTTTGACCTACTTTTGCATTACGAGCTTTAACTCTCTTTATAATATTCCGATTTAGCACATTTTCAATACCAAACAAACCTTGTGTATAAAAAATATTCTGTTATAATTTAAGCCGCTAACTTTTCCGGTTCGTGCTCTATCGTTCTTTCAACAGACAGATGAACGAACATAGCTAGATCGTCATATAATGAAACCCCGATTCTAAATATATTTACTTCTTTATGGGGTCTAAAATGGATAGTTCGATGTGTTACAAACGAAATGGCAAAATTAATATACCCCCACACCCTTTTTTCGAGGATGGGCTTAATAATATAAAGTTTTTATTTATGCCAGCCAAAAAAAAAGGTTCAATTCTCATATATGAAAAAATAACCAATTTTGGTTTGCAATAACCAAAACGGCGATGCTGATTGGTGTTATGTTTTAAGTAACAATTAAATCAAACATACAAACTTACATTATATTTTTGTAATACATAGTATATATTTTGAAAACGAACTGTATATATAGAGCGGTATTAAAAAATGTGAATAGTAATAATTATTCAACAAACAACATCATACACATTTACAAGAAAAAAATGTATGGCCTTCTAACTTCTGATATTCAAAAAGGAACAAAAAATAAAAATTTAAACCGATACAAGGTAAAAATAATGGACTTGTCTTTTCAAAAAAGGGAATATAACAGCAAACTTAGAGCCAAACTTAATTCTAGTAACGGTGACACAGTAGAAAAGCATGATCAAGTAAGTAGGACATATATATTAAGGTGACAACCAATTTTTTTCTTTTAATGAGTGTGGCCCGAAGCCTAAAGCTTCAATGCTGAAAATTTTAGTTAAATTAAACAAGCTTTCAGGACGTATATCGATGTTAACGTTAGGTATGTGTCTTACTTTACAAAAATATGTATAACTATTTATTTTAATAAAAACTAGAATGTAATCATGAAATCTTACCAAACAATGTTTAAGCTAAATCTGCATTTTATATCCATACAAATATTAAACAAGTAAGAGCACTATATTCGGCTGTGACGAATCATTTATACCCACCACCATTTTTGTGTACCTTTAAAGAACAATATTAATTATTTTGTTAATTTCTATAGAATAATCGTTTTATACTAATATATGTTTGTATCACTTTCTTTGTAAAGGGTGGTTAAATTTTAAGGGCTGATATTTAATGTGAACCACACCTAACGTCAATTTTTTTCTGCATTTCATTTGACATTTCTCAATTTCAGACTAACTCAATTTAAAGATAAGCATTTCGTGCACTTCGTGATTCTTTTGGTCAACATCATCATTCAAATTCGTTCACAATCGGGAGAATTGTTAAAATAACATCTGTGAATGCCTTTTTAGTTCGTTGAAAGCAAAACATTGCTGTTTTTCGCGATAGTGTGGCAAAAGAGCAGTCAACCTCGACTCATCTGCCCAAAAATTGCACATCAACATTGTCATTAAAAATTTTGACCATCGGATGGAGGTGTGTCGCCGAGGTCATGGCGGCTATGTGGCCGATATTTTTTGCTGTACATAATTGAACTGTACCAATACTATCATAATGAAAAGATATGACATTAATTTCCTTAATAATTTGTGTTTTATTCAAAATCAACATCGGCCTAAAAATTTAACCACCATTTATAACTAGTAAAATTCTTTCGTAAATTTTGTCTTTTAGTGGAGATGGGCGTTAAAGTAGGCGTGTCAATAAAGTTTCTGCAAATAAATACAACTAAGATATTTAAAATAGTCCTTTATTCTTCCAAAATCTTTGTCAATAGAGAAATTATATGAATTTAGGATAAACCGTTATATGGGAGGAAGGCGTTAAAGTGAGCGTGTCACCTAGATTTTCTGGCATAACAATGATATTGACTAGAAGGATATCTGTAGTAAATTTCATCATCATACATCTGTCGGTTTTATGAGCTTTTCAGTTTCATTTACAGTAGATTACGTGAAAAGTGGGCGTTATAGCAGGCATGTCGAGATTTTCTGCCAATAAACTTAACTCAGATATTTTAATAGAGTCCTTTAATCTTCCAAAATCTTTATTCACAAAGAAATTATATGAATTTGAGATAAAGCGTTATATGAGAGGTGAGCGTAAAAGTGGGCGTGTCACATTTATTTTCCGTTAGTAAAAAGCATAGTACGCAAAAAATTTGTTTGCGAATACAATTTCATTTTCTTCTCTCGTTTTTCTAATTATGTTTTGAATTAAAAAAAAATAAAAGTTTGTAACGATTCAAACTGGTGTGCCCTACCTGTCATGAGACTATCGCTACCTATTCTTCCGCCGTGCTCAGGGTTTCGGGTGGTGTTCTTGTCTCGCTAAGAGATAGGCTAAGAATCGTTTTATAAAATTTAAAAAGGAAGCTAAACTTTAATAATAACTAGCAAAAATAAAAAAAAAATAAAAATTAACAAGATAAGAAATAAATATAAAAAAATGAAAGTTGAGTCAAACAGAAGATGATGTCATTTCCTCTTATTCGAATACCCTCCCAACCATACTATCTTAAAAGAATGTGTTGTTAAAATAGCCCTAAAATGATTCCCTAACTATAACTTAGTAACTGTTCGTAGAACTAAAGAAAATTTAGAAAGACATGTTTAAAATATAAAAGCTAAACAACATTTATTGAACAACGAACAATTGAAAATAACATTTTTCTTTAATGTTTAATTTTTGTAAACAAATAAAAAAAAAAAAATAGTATTGTTAGTTTCGAGATGTAGTGTGATAGTGAGGTGTTATGTATTTATTTATTTTAATGTTAGTAACATAAAATTTTAAAATCTTATGTTAATAACATTTTAATTTTAAAATGTTAGAAAATTTCAAATAAGATTTGGTACAATAGAGAATTAAGACAAAAAAACTTATTCTCAAAAACTTAAATTAATATAAAACAAAACTCACCAAAAATTTATCCAACGATGACAGCAGGCCTGATGTTATGTTGAATTTGGTTTTGAAAAATTCGCCGAATATTTTTTTTCTACAGAAACAAATTATTTCAAATTCTCAAACTTTAAAATTTAGTTTTGTTATATTTTATGTATGTATGTATGTATGTATGTATGTATGTATGTATGTATGTATGTATGTATGTATGTCTATCTGAGTAGTTGTGTGAATGTATAAATGTTTGTGTGTTTATATGAATATGTGTGTATATTTATAAGTAAATATGTACATATGTGTGTACAAATGGCTGAGTATACGAATAAGCGTTAAGTGAATAACGTAAAGAAATGTGCATTAATTATTTTTATAAACAAAAACAGTTTAACACAAAAAATGTAATTTAAAAGAAATATTATAATTATAACAATTTAAGTGGGAAATACTCAATTCAGCCAGAAGCTAATTCGCTTAATTAAAAATAACAAAATTTATGTTTAGATTAAGTAGTTCAAATATACGATGAGTAAAGTTTTAATATGATGTCGTGCATAATTTAAAGTTACGTTAGTTAAAAAAAATAATTAAGTTAGGACAAAAATATAGATCCCAGAATTGAAGATAAATTCAGCTCAAACTCGGATGACAACATTGATTTATAAACAACTTATTAAAATTTGATACTATCTAACAATTAAAAAAACAATTCCACGTGTAGAATATTACAACGTTACGGTGAATACCACAATATCAATATAAATTCAAACTTAAGCTTACCTTTTCCTTTATCCCTTATTATTCTTTCTCTTATTTATCCTTCCTTTCTTTATACATAAGTATATGTATGTTCTTTTCCTTTCTTTATTTTAAACAAAACTATTAATTACAACACTTATATTTTCCAATTTAAATTATTTTTTATATTTGTTTTATTTTTGAATAAATAACAATTTTGAAATATCAAAAAAAAAATTAAAACGATATTTCCAAAAGCTATTATTTGAAATTCAAATAATAATTTAAAGTACGTAAAACCTACATAACAATTTCAGTTACATATAGCCTTCACAAACCAGATACAGCTTCACGAATTGCGAAGTAAATCGATAACTGGATCTGGAAAAGGGCTAAAATCTATGTTCATTATAGTCAATTTAAGTCCAAATGTCCTTAGCATGGTATATACCAATGCTGTCGTTGTCTTCGTCTTGTAGCTCGTAATTATTCTGTCCTATTTTACGCAAAACTTTAGCTTTTACACCTATTGGAGCAAGCTTAGAATTAAAGTTATCAATTTTGGAGCTTTGCGTAAAATTTCGTCTTATCACCGTTTGTCCGATACTGAAGTCCTTTGTCCGAGAACGTAAGTTGTACGTACGCGCGTTTTTGTCGAAAGACTTTTTAATTAGTTCCCTAGTTTTATCCCGTATTATCGAAAATTCGTCCTGACGTTCAATTATTAAGTCACTGTCAGCCAAAATATTAAGTCTTCTTAAAAGTTTATAGTCCTTGCCATGTGTCACCATCGTCTGTCCGAAAACTACATGATATGGAGTCCTGCCAATAGATTGATGTATACTGTTCCTAAGAGAACAATTTATACCATCAATGATCCCATTCTCTTTGATCCTTCCTTATATACGAATGTAAAGCTTCGTTAATACAACGATTAACTCTTTCGCTTGCATTTGCCTGTGGGCTATATACTGCAGTTAAAATATGCTTAACCTCATGCTTTACCAAAAAGTTCTCAAAGTTGTGGTGAACGGTTATCGTATATGATTGGTAGATTGCTGTTAATTTATTTAGAAAAATTTTCACGCCACAATAAATATAATTTTTAAAAAATTATATCAGTTTGTTTTCATTTGTTATGTGCAAATTGCTGAAATAGTCGCCAAAATATATTATGCCATAAATTTATAAGTACATACAATATACTAGGACAATAATGAAACAAACATGTATAGAAAATTTACAGAATATGTTTATAACTCAGCAGATGTTCCTAAACATAAAATGTTTATATTCACCTTAGAAGCATACCAGATAAAGGCAACATAGGAAGTTTTTCAAGGTGTTAGGAAAGTACGCAACACGGTAATGGAGCGAATAAGCGTTGACAAAATAGAAATGCAATTAGTAAGAATCTAGTAAGAAAATAGAAAAAGAGAGAAAGAAGAAAATTAAAGGCGAAAGCAAGAGTCAGTAGATCAGATAGGTTGCCATATGGTAGGCAGATGTTTATTTTTGACATTAGTAACATCATGTTCGAAATTACGAATAAGATGTCGGACTGAAATTCGTCTCACCGAATCGATTTGACAGATAGATAAAATTGCTACTTCCTTTTTCTGCGAGAACTGGAAGAATTTAGACGTCTCAGATCTAGTGAATTGCGAAGGAAAATTTTTATTAATAGTAAAATAACAAGAAACTATTATCCCTTGGCATCTGGGTAGTTGTTAAATACTTTTATATATAGATCTTGTGAAAAGAATTAAATTAAAAAGGTAAGCATTCTAATAGAAATATGTTAAGTGAATTTGTTTGAATAACTTGACAAAAATTTCTTTAGCAAACTTATTCTCGAACAGGGGCCATATTGAAAACGACATTTATGCACATTTACTGCTGAAAGCCCTATACTCCACAAGGCCAGCAAATCAATAGCTAAGTTGTTTGTAATTAAACACAGATCTTTGGCAGAGATATTAATCAACGTGGGTCTGCGTAAGTTTTAACGTAGATCCATGTAAAACACGTTGGTCAGAGGCTGCAAGTATTATAGTGCATATTCTTTTAATTAGCCAGAAAAATCACCCGACCTGAGGAAAGGAAAAAACTGGTTTTTTTTACTCACGCTTACCACCTTTAATTTTACATAAAATTCAGACGCTATCCACCTGTTATTTCACCTATCACCTATAAAACGAGGCGAACTTGCATTCAGGGAAAATCGTCTATTGTCCTACGTACACTAATGACCTTTAGTTAACTTCCATTGGCCAGTGCTAGCCCATTTCAACAAAATTTATAATTAACATATCATAGGCATAAACATACAAAAAAATTAAAACAAAAACAAAACCGCAAGAGCTTCCCATAAATATTGAAGATTTTTTAACACTAGATTACCAACACAATTTGAACGGAGAGGCCTCAACGTCCATTGCTGTAAAACTGGTGAGTAAAACTAAATACTAATTTTCTTTATTTGTGGAACCCTCTTGCATAACCAATAAAACCACGCAACCAATCAAAAACTGAGTTTCATCGTAATCTAGAAAAATTATGGCAATAAAGCCCACCTAAACTCCAATCGGAATTTTGTTTTTTTTGTTTTATCAGTTATTGATAAGGTTGTGTTGTTTTGTTTGTCTTCCCTCTTTCTGATACCGGTAGTACCCAGCATCAGTTAATCAATTTGTTTTATTTGTTCTTGACCAAATTGGCAAATTATAATTTATTTTGAATTGTAATACTAAATTAAAGCATAAACATTTAAATTAACTGATGCTGCTTAGCTATTTTTAACAATACCCAAAGTTAAAAAAACAACAAAAGAAAACACCAAAATATTGTATATATGTAAGTATATAGTTTTTTATCTTTATTAAACTTTTACAATTAGTATATATTATAAGATCATTGTAGGAAGCACACTAGTCTTACATCTTTTTAGTTGTTACACTTTTTATACAGATTTTTTTTTTGAAAATTATTGTTTAATTAATTGTGACTAAGCAGAAAGAAAAGAAAACCAACTAAAACACAACTTTTAAATACTTCGATAGAAAGAAGAAGCATCGGGTGTAATTAATTTGCATTTTTTTCTTTTTACCCATCGTCGTGTGTTTCTTGTAATACGTTTTGTTACAACACTGAAGCCAGGTCTGTAAAAATAGTATTTAAACGTCAGGCCGACCGTAGAACAAAAGAAAAACGTAACCGTTTAAAATTAGAATTATACCTAAGAAAATTTCATAAAAAAAAAAAAAAAAAAGAAAGGATATCGGTAAAATTGAGATGAAAATTATTCTTAATGTTTTTTTTTATTTGTATTCTTTACCAATTTTAATATAGAATATTTTTTAAGTTATGTTGTATTTTTCACATACTGTTTTATATACACTATGGTAATTATAATTTAACTCTATAATAGAGATATTAGAATGTTAAATAAATGAATTTATCTGAAATGAATTGCTAAATAAATCAAAAGTTTTCTATGTGAACCAACGTGTTAGGGTAGCGCAAAATTGGGATTCTATAAACCATTAGGTAGTGCCTATAGAATCATGGTAAGGGAGGGTTTTGAGGCACGAGTTTTCCACGTCACCTGGAAAACCTATTTCACATATATCATAACAAGTTGATCAATAATAAGTTTGTTTTTTTTTCATAATGGCATAGTAGGGGTTTGTTTTTTTTTGTTTTGATCCTATGTCTATTCTCTACAGTTAGTTTAATAATTTATTAGTGTTACAACCGGGAGTCTTATAAATAATTTAATATGTAAAAATGAGTTGAAAATAGATGGGTCACGAACCCCCCCAACCGACTGCTAGCTAGTGATTATAGGCTCCCATCGACCTGATCCGTTTTCGACTAACCCGAATGCAGGATTTGTTCTTAGGGTTTTTCATGTCGAGCTTTCTTAAGAACTTATCCAAACACCCTTAGCACAGCAATTTTTTTATTGTTGTTCCGTCTTGCACATTACATATAAAATGGCGCCCAACGTGGGACCGAAATACCTTAACATCAAACGTATTTTCGGTTCCGAACTTAATAGTAATTTCTTAAATTTCAATTTTGTTTGAGTATGTCTAAGAATTTTTAAATTTTCAACTTCTTTCGCGAATAGGTATATATGTTTTCTGGAATTTTAGGAACTTGATGAGTTCGAGTTACCTAACCGAAATCCTCTATGTATGGTTTTCGTGTAGCTGTCGATATTTTTATTTTATTAGATATTGCTTAGTCTTATTTTGTAGTAAAGTTTTTTTAACTTATTTTCATGACAAGTGATTCTGGCATTAGTTATGAGAATGGATTATGTTTTTTTTGCTTTTGCGAAATAACATCCGCTTTTAACAGTGTCAAGAAATTACATTGTAAATGGAATGTAGGTTATACAAGTTTACTGCAAAATCCATAATCCAGTTTGTATCTTTTATTGATCAAAATTTGTTATAAATTTATATTTTTTTTACATCTACCCTATCATTAGTAGTTCATATAGAAAACAATTTATGTGATATTTTGTTGTACAGAAGAATATTTAAAAAAAATATATATTGATAGCGTTTGCCTTTTTGTAATATATTTTATAAACAAACTTTTGGGGAAAATTTTTTGCATTCATTGCAACATATATTTTTCTTTAATTTCTTGCATTACGTCATCAATTTGATTTTTCATAAATAAGTCATAAGTTACAATACCCTAATATAAATCGAAATAACATAAATTTACGAAAATGTCTTTACCAAGAACACCACCTCCTCCTTCAGCTTCAATTGTTACACAAATAGCACCCCCAGCTATTCCCATAAATAATCCTGGTATGACTTTTGAATCTAAATGTATAATTTGCAATGAAAAAATGGATGAAAAGATACCATGTATGGTAATAAACAGTTGCAAACATATCTTTCATAGACCCTGTATTGAAAACTGCTTATCTAGGGCGAAACAATGTCCTGTCTGTTTCCTAACATGTGAATTAGAGGACCTGCGCAAGATAACATTTCCTTTTAAACCTAACGTTTCTAAGCCTAGAGGTAAAACTCGTGGAGCTATTCCCAAAACATATAACACGAGAAGTGTAAGTAAAAGTCTTTTTCAAGATTCCTCTAACTCGTTAGTAGATATATCTGGTGATGATTTAGTCAATTCAAATCCAGGCCCTGCTAATACACCTTCGTATGAAAACAATCCCATTCAAACTTTACATCCGTCAAATTCTCCTACTACTGTTAATTTTAATCGTATAAACCAAATGATAGAATCAAATATTACCCGTGCTTTACAAAATCTTAATCTGAGAAATTAGCAACAAAATTCATTTGATACAAACTTGATAGGCCTAATGATTGAAACTAATATACAGCGAGCGCTACAAGATTTGAATCCCTCTTGTTTTACAAATACTGCTAATAACCGTCGTCGTCCTCCGCAAAATTTGAATAGAAACCACCCAGCAGATGTCCCTTTGTTAGGTCAACAAAATCGTCCGCAGCATTTTTATGATTTTCCACTTCATCATAGAGTCGGTAATAATCGTCAACAAAGTGTTAATAGAACACCGAATTCACAAATTTCGACAGTAAATGCCGACAAAATTACGTCTATTATACAAAATTGGTGTTTAAAATTTGATGGCTCAAGTACTGGTTTAAACGTGGAAGAATTTTTATATAGGCTTACCTCACTGACTAATGATAATTTCAACGGTGACTATGGAGTTATATGTAAAAATCTTCATATGCTTTTATCGGGAAAAGCGCGAGACTGGTATTGGCGCTATCATAAGAAAGAAAATGGTATTATCGAATGGAACGAATTTTGCAATGCAATTAGATCGCAGTATAAAGATTTTAAATCTACCTTTGATATACGCGAAGAAATAAGAAATCGAAGACAAAAATCTGGTGAGTCATTTGATGTGTTTTTCGAGTTGATATCAGCAATAATGGATAGGTTACCCTCAGCTTTTTCGGAAATGGAATTAATTGAAATAATTTTGCGTAATTTAAGACCTGAAATTAGACAAGATTTGCTTTACATTCCCGTCCACTCAATTTCGCACTTGAGAAAATTAGTACAAATGCGAGAAACTTTTCTTGACGATGAACAGGTTAGACGACACTTGCAACATCGAAATTTTAATGCACCCATACCACGAAGACAGATTGCTGGAGTCGATATAGATGCGGAAGTTACCGTAGGAAAATCCTCAGAAACCTCTATAGATGCGATTTATAATGTCCCTTCAGTATCTCGTTGCTGGAATTGTGAGAAGCCAGGTCATGTTTGGGAAGATTGCCTTTCTGAAAGGACTGTTTTTTGTTATGGATGTGGGGCGAAAAATACGTATAAACCCCAATGCCCCAAATGTAAAGAGCGAAAATATTCAAAAAACTTCAACGCACCACCACAAACCAAGAATCTGTTGTAAATACTTCAAACTTATTTATAAACACCCCAATCAAACATTTTCCTAATACTCACATAGAAAAGTCTAATAATATCCAAACATTAAATGATACAGCATCATATAAGCTACTAAAAAGAACTGCTTCAAGGCCAGAAGAAAATTTCGAAAAACTTATTTCGCCAAAATTGCCTTACCACAAGAGATATGAACGTTACATTGCAAAACGTAACCAAATTTTTCAGGAAAACGAATTAGCCACTTTAAATCTAGCTAAACCCAACCGTTCAACAGTACGATTAAAACTTTATTATAAGAAACGCAAAATATGCTCAAAATTATTAATTTCTGCTATACTTAGTGATCCGAAAGATAACCGATTTTACGCAAAAGTTTCGTTTTTAAATTATGTTGAATATGGCTTATTAGATACTGGTGCTAGCATTAACTGCATTGGTTCAACACTTGCCCAAGAAGATTTTTCAAAATTTCAGAATTTTTCTAGTTGTAAAAACTACGTTAAGACCGCAGATGGCGCTCGACAAAAAGTGATTGGTTGGCTTAATGTTAACTTAACTTTCAAGAATATTTCTCGCCAAATGAACCTTTTCATTATACCAACAATTTCCCAGAAACTTATATTAGGCATTGATTTTTGGAGGGAATTTAATTTAGCTCCAAATATTGTTCAGTCGACAGATATATTTGACAAATCATTTTTAAGTGAATATACGTCTGACGTGTTGAAAAAGTCCGAAAGTCTGTCCGAAGTCTGTAGTCAATCTGATGATGAGAAATATGATGTTCATGTTCGTCTAAGTCCTAGTCAACAAGAGCAATTAAATGCTGTAGTTACCCTGTTTCCAAACTTCGAGAAACAAGGATTACGAAGAACAAGTTTAATAAAGCACTCTATCGACGTTGGTGAAGCCAAACCAATTAAGCAACGGTTCTACCCTGTATCACCAGCAGTGGAAAAACTAATGTTCACAGAGATTGACAGAATGTTGTCTTTGGGTGTAATTGAACCTTCAAACTCACCCTGGAGTTCTCCAATGAGATTGGTTATAAAACCGAATAAAATACGTCTTTGTTTAGATGCGAGAAAAGTGAATACTGTCACTAAAAAGGATGCCTATCCTCTACCATCTATTGAAGGAATTTTTGCTCGGTTGCCGAAGGCCAACATAATCACGAAATTGGATTTAAAAGACGCCTACTGGCAAATTTCTTTAGATGATGAGTCAAAGCCTATAACTGCCTTTACGGTACCGGGAAGGCCCTTATATCAGTTTACCGTAATGCCGTTCGGTTTGTGCAATGCACCACAGACCATGAGTAGACTGATGGATGATTTAATTCACCCTGATTTGAAAAATAGTGTTTTTGGTTATCTTGACGATTTAATAATTGTTTCTGAGAATTTTGAAGAACATGTTGGTATATTAGTTAGAATAGCTGAACAGTTTAAAAGGGCTAATTTGACATTAAATGTCTCAAAAAGCAAATTTTGTGTCACCAAAGTCAAATATTTAGGATTTATTATTGGTGATGGTGGTATTGTAACGGACCCGGAAAAAGTAAGCGCAATTAGAAATTGGCCCACTCCTAAAAACATAAAACAAGTTCGAGGTTTTTTAGGCATTGCAGGCTGGTATAGAAGATTTATCGCGAACTTTTCCAGCGTAGTATATCCTATTTCTGAAACTTTATCTACCAAGAAAAAATTTAAGTGGACTGAAGAGGCCCAGCAGGCTTTTCAGCAAATTAAAGAATTATTAGCTTCTGCTCCGGTGTTAAGTAACCCAAAGTTTGACAAAAAGTTTTTTGTGCATTGCGATGCCAGTGACTATGGCATTGGTGCAGTACTTGTTCAATTGGATGAAAATAATGAAGAGAAACCTATCGCTTTCATGAGCAAGAAACTTAATTCCGCGCAACGAAATTATAGTGTAACAGAGCGAGAATGTTTAGCAGCCATTGAAGCCATACAACGATTTCGATGTTACCTGGAGCTTCAAGAATTTGAAGTCATAACGGACCACTCCAGTCTTTTGTTGCTAATGAAGCAGCCGAATTTAAGCGGAAGATTAGCTCGATGGGCGTTAAAGCTACAAGCATTTAACTTCACTATAAGCCATCGTAAAGGAAAGGAGAACGTTGTACCAGATGCTTTGTCACGAATTACTGCTGAAGAGATTTGCACACTAGATTTAACAGAGCCGGAAATAGACCTGAATTCCCATAGTTTTGATGACCCAGATTATTGTGCTTTAAAAAAGAAAATTAATGAAAACCAAGCCCAGTTTCCAGATATCAAAATTGTCGAAAAATATGTATATATTAGAAATGATCACTACGATGATATTAAATACAACGAAAACCAAACCTGGAAGCTATGGATTCTTTATAGACTAAGGGTAACATTAATAAAAAGATTTCATGATTCACCTACTGCTTCGCACGGAGGTATGTGCAAAACGTTGGAACTTTTAAGGCGTAATTTCTATTGGCCAGGAATGGTAACAGATGTACGAAATTATGTAGGAAACTGTGAGCTGTGTAAAACTACAAAACACCCAAATTTTGTGTTGAAACCTGAAATGGGTAAACAAACGATTACTATTCGACCATTTCAGAGATTGTTTATAGATTTACTAGGACCATATCCACGCAGTAAAAAAGGAAATATTGGAATACTCATTGTCCTTGATCACCTGTCGAAGTTTCAATGGCTACAACCAATGAAGAAGTTTACATCTGCTGCTATAAAGGAATTTATGGAAAAGCAAATATTTTATGTTTTTGGAGTTCCAGAAAGTATTGTGAGCGATAATGGTTCGCAGTTTAAAGCAAATGACTTAAATGCTTATTTTACGTCACTTGGAATCCACCATGTTTACACCGCCGTGTATTCCCCACAGGCAAATGCATCCGAACGTGTAAACCGTTCCATTATTGCAGCTATTAGAAGTTTTTTGAAAGAAGACCACACCAGATGGGATGAAAATTTAAGTGCGATAAATTGTGCCTTAAGAAATGGTTTTCATCAGTCTATAAACATGTCTCCATACCATGCTGTATTTGGCTTTAATATGATTACCCATGGATCTTCATATTCATTGCTTAAGAATTTAAAAATTTTAGATGAACCTTCAGCGTGTTTAAATAGAAATGACGATTTGCAATTAATTAGAAAAGATGTACAAAAATATATTAACAAGGCCTATAATCAAAATCAAAAAAATTATAATCTTCGTACAAGACCAGAAAAATTTTTTGTTGGACAAGAAGTTTTTCGTAGGAACTTTGTTCAAAGCAATATGGAAAAGCGTTTTAACGCCAAATTAGCTCCACTTTTTGTCAAAGCAACTGTAAAGGAAAAGCTTGGAAGTCACTTATATGTCTTAGCAGATTCTGAAGGCAAAATAATTGGTACATATCACGCAAAAGATATTCGTACGTAGCAACATCTTTACTTTCTGAAGTGAGCTTGATCTTAAATGTAAATGTTATGTAGTTTGTGGTGAACGGTTATCGTATATGATTGGTAGATTGCTGTTAATTTATTTAGAAAAATTTTCACGCCACAATAAATATAATTTTTAAAAAATTATATCAGTTTGTTTTCATTTGTTATGTGCAAATTGCTGAAATAGTCGCCAAAATATATTATGCCATAAATTTATAAGTACATACAATATACTAGGACAATAATGAAACAAACATGTATAGAAAATTTACAGAATATGTTTATAACTCAGCAGATGTTCCTAAACATAAAATGTTTATATTCACCTTAGAAGCATACCAGATAAAGGCAACATAGGAAGTTTTTCAAGGTGTTAGGAAAGTACGCAACACGGTAATGGAGCGAATAAGCGTTGACAAAATAGAAATGCAATTAGTAAGAATCTAGTAAGAAAATAGAAAAAGAGAGAAAGAAGAAAATTAAAGGCGAAAGCAAGAGTCAGTAGATCAGATAGGTTGCCATATGGTAGGCAGATGTTTATTTTTGACATTAGTAACATCATGTTCGAAATTACGAATAAGATGTCGGACTGAAATTCGTCTCACCGAATCGATTTGACAGATAGATAAAATTGCTACTTCCTTTTTCTGCGAGAACTGGAAGAATTTAGACGTCTCAGATCTAGTGAATTGCGAAGGAAAATTTTTATTAATAGTAAAATAACAAGAAACTATTATCCCTTGGCATCTGGGTAGTTGTTAAATAATTTTATATATAGATCTTGTGAAAAGAATTAAATTAAAAAGGTAAGCATTCTAATAGAAATATGTTAAGTGAATTTATTTGAATAACTTGACAAAAATTTCTTTAGCAAACTTATTCTCGAACCGGGGCCATATTGAAAACGACATTTATGCACATTTACTGCTGAAAGCCCTAGACTCCACAAGGCCAGCAAATCAATAGCGAACTTGCATTCAGGGAAAATCGTCTATTGTCCTACGTACACTAATGACCTTTAGTTAACTTCCATTGGCCAGTGCTAGCCCATTCCAACAAAATTTATAATTAACATATCATAGGCATAAACATACAAAAAAATTAAAACAAAACCGCAAGAGCTTCCCATAAATATTGAAGATTTTTTAACACTAGATTACCAACACAATTTGAACGGAGAGGCCTCAACGTCCATTGCTGTAAAACTGGTGAGTAAAACTAAATACTAATTTTCTTTATTTGTGGAACCCTCTTGCATAACCAATAAAACCACGCAACCAATCAAAAACTGAGTTTCATCGTAATCTGGAAAAATTATGGCAATAAAGCCCACCTAAACTCCAATCGGAATTTTGTTTTTTTTGTTTTATCAGTTATTGATAAGGTTGTGTTGTTTTGTTTGTCTTCCCTCTTTCTGATACCGGTAGTACCCAGCATCAGTTAATCAATTTGTTTTATTTGTTCTTGACCAAATTGGCAAATTATAATTTATTTTGAATTGTAATACTAAATTAAAGCATAAACATTTAAATTAACTGATGCTGCTTAGCTATTTTTAACAATACCCAAAGTTAAAAAAACAACAAAAGAAAACACCAAAATATTGTATATAAGTATATAGTTTTTTATCTTTATTAAACTTTTAAAATTAGTATATATTATAAGATCATTGTAGGAAGCACACTAGTCTTACACCTTTTTAGTTGTTACACTTTTTATACAGATTTTTTTTTTGAAAATTATTGTTTAATTAATTGTGACTAAGCAGAAAGAAAAGAAAACCAACTAAAACACAACTTTTAAATACTTCGATAGAAAGAAGAAGCATCGGGTGTAATTAATTTGCATTTTTTTCTTTTTACCCATCGTCGTGAGTTTTTTGTAATACGTTTTGTTACAACACTGAAGCCAGGTCTGTAAAAATAGTATTTAAACGTCAGGCCGACCGTAGAACAAAAGAAAAACGTAACCGTTTAAAATTAGAATTATACCTAAGAAAATTTCATAAAAAAAAAAAAAAAAAAGGATATCGGTAAAATTGAGATGAAAATTATTCTTAATGTTTTTTTTATTTGTATTCTTTACCAATTTTAATATAGAATATTTTTTAAGTTATGTTGTATTTTTCACATACTGTTTTATATACACTATGGTAATTATAATTTAACTCTATAATAGAGATATTAGAATGTTAAATAAATGAATTTATCTGAAATGAATTGCTAAATAAATCAAAAGTTTTCTATGTGAACCAACGTGTTAGGGTAGCGCAAAATTGGGATTCTATAAACCATTAGGTAGTGCCTATAGAATCATGGTAAGGGAGGGTTTTGAGGCACGAGTTTTCCACGTCACCTGGAAAACCTATTTCACATACATATATCATAACAAGTTGATCAATAATAAGTTTGTTTTTTTTCATAATGGCATAGTAGGGGTTTGTTTTTTTTTGTTTTGATCCTATGTCTATTCTCTACAGTTAGTTTAATAATTTATTAGTGTTACAACCGGGAGTCTTATAAATAATTTAATATGTAAAAATGAGTTGAAAATAGATGGGTCACGAACCCCCCCAACCGACTGCTAGCTAGTGATTATAGGCTCCCATCGACCTGATCCGTTTTCGACTAACCCGAATGCAGGATTTGTTCTTAGGGTTTTTCATGTCGAGCTTTCTTAAGAACTTATCCAAACACCCTTAGCACAGCAATTTTTTTATTGTTGTTCCGTCTTGCACATTACAAAGTCCTTGCTCTTAAACTGGGATCCATTGTCTGAAACCAAAGACTCCGGTACTCCATAGCAATTAAAAATTTCACTTAAATAATTAACAATGTCCTTAGAAACAAGTTTCCTAAGTGGTTTTAAAAATGTAAATTTAGAAAAGTGGTCCAGTATAATGAGAAGTCCTATAAGTCCTTTTTTCGTCCTTGGAAATGGTTCGATTAAGTCAACGTATAGTCTTTGAAACGGTCGTTCGGTGTCTAACATCTGTCCTAAAGGAGGTCGTAAAATATTAGTCGGAGTCTTTGAAGTTTTACATAGGTCACAATTTTGAATATAGTCCTTTACGTCAGTAACCAGTCTAGGCCAATAAAAGTAACGTCGTATCCGTTCTATTGTTTTCGTTATTCTACCATGTGCCGATGTTTGTGTACCGTGTGCCGAGTATATTATGTCATGTCTTAACTCTGTCGGTACGTACAGTTTCCAAAAATTTGATTCGTCTGCCTCGCCAGAAGAAAATAAAGTCCTTTTGTAAATATAACCGTTCATAATTTTATAGTCTGGTAAACGTGAATTTTGTAATTCGTCTCGTAATTTGAAATATTCGCCACTAATAGAAGCGTTCGAATCTAGGTCAATTACCGGCAATGTCTCCAACTCAATAGCGCTCACAAATTCTTCACGTTCATGCACTCGGGAAAGAGTATCTGGTACAACGTTTTTTTCCACTTCGGTGTTCGATTGAAAAATTCAAACCCTGAAGTTTTAACGACCACCGAGCTACTTTAAACTCGCATGATCCGTTACCACTTTAAACTCCTGACCTTCAATGCATGAACGAAACTTCTTAATGGCCATTACAACAGCTAAGCATTTCAGTTCTGTAATGGTATAATTTCTTTGAGCCCTATTGAGCTTGTAAGACATATAGGCAATAGGTCTCTTTGTCCCGTCCTCGTCTTTCTGCACCAATACTGCACCCACCCCAAAAGTACTAGCGTCGCACTGTAGAATAAAAGGTTTGTCATAATTGGGGTGAATAAGTAAAGGTGCAGAAGTCAGATTTGTCTTTAATTTGTCAAAAGCTTCTTAAGCTTGATCTGTCCAAACAAAAGTCTTTTTCTTCGTTAAAAGTTCAGTCAAAGGAAATGTTAAAGTCGAGTAGTCTTGTAAAAATTTTCTGTACCAGCCAGTCATACCTAAAAATCGTCTTAAATGTCTTATGTATTTTGGTACAGGAATGTCTTGAATTGCAGTAATTTTTTCCTCGTCGACTGGCAACGTTCCGTTTCCTACTACGTAACCTAAATATTTAACACGGTTTAATGCAAAGCTGCTTTTCTTAACATTTATTGTCAAACCTGCTTTCCGTAAATTCGAAGCTACCTCCATTAGGTGTGTAAAATGTTCGTCAAAAGTCTGTGAAACAAGAAGTATGTCATCTAAACGGAATAACCTTTTCAACGTTTGCGATGCATTACAAAGTCCAAACGGCATTCTTGTAAATTGATACAAAGGCCGATTAGGGACTGTAAAAGCTGTCTTCGGTTTAGAGCTTTCCTCCAATTTAATTTGCCAAAAGGCAAATTAATTTTCGAAATACAGTAGACTGGAGGAAGTCTCGACAAAATTCCGTCAATGTTCGGTATTGGGTAGGCGTCCTTAACTATCACTGAATTTAATTTATGACTGTCCACGCTCATCTTAACTTTTCCAGGTTTGACCACAACGACTGTTGGAGATGACCAAGGGGAATGCGGAGCCTCTTTTATCACACCCAGAGAAAGCATACGATCCAATTCTCCACAAAGCTGTTTCTCTACGGCTGGAGAAATTGGATAGTAGCGCTGCTTTATCGGCTTTGCATCACCCGTATTAATGCAGTGTTCAATTAAGGTAGTACAACCCAAGCCATCTACTTCAGAACTAGGAAACGTTGCAATAATTTTGTTAAGTTGTTGTCTTTGTTTCCCTGTCAGTTGAAGCTTGTCTGAGTCGGTTTCAGTAAAGTCTAGTGCACTAACATTTTGCAAAGAAGTCCGAATTTCGTCCAAAAATCTAATCCACCGTATTGTCGGGACCACTAAAAATTCAAGCTGTCTTGTCTGACCCTGAAAAGTTATGTCCAGAGTCACTGTTCCTAACACATTTTGTCGTTGTCCGTCTGCAGTACGTACACTTCCAACACATTTTCTTAAATAAGGTCCACCCTGAATTTCTATTGCTAAATTTCTTCCAATTACGCTCGTATTTGCTCCACTATCTAAAAGAGCCATATAAAATTTTTCAATAGCCTTGATGTTAATGTAGGGCCTTGAATCAAACTCTTGAGAAATAATTGGGGAAATTGAATAAATTTTGAACGATTTAATTTTGCGGTAAAATTCACAAATTTGTTTAGAAGATCTAGATTTCTTATTATTTTCGGCAAAAATTCTAGCTCCAGCCTTCTTATATTCAGCTGAACGAATGTGATATGGCTTCATCAATGGATAAACGTTCTCTATATTGTCAATGTCTGTATTAATCTTACTAAATTGGTCCAAGGTTTTCTGTCCTTTAACGTCGGATGTTCTAAGTACGTCCGTCGAACATCCCTCTGCCCGTTTCCCGAAAGTTTCGTAGAACATTTAATACAATTTGGCTAATTTCGATACAATCAAAATATGTATGACCCTCTTTGTCACAGTTCCAACATTTAACATTTTGTTGTAATTCACAAGTTTCATCATGTTCTTCTGCCCTGTCCAGTTGCATGTCCTTGTCGTCAATTTCCTCTATACGTCCTTTTTCGATTTCCTTGTCTCATACATCTGTAAATCTTTCAAGAATTTTTCATGTTTCCGTACTTCTTTACGAAGTTGGGAAACACTATTAATTTCCAGATGTTAAAGTTCATGAGGAACTTCTGTCTTCAAATTCCTAATAAGTGTCTCACATAAGTCCCGGTCAGAAATTGTTGTCTTTAATTTATCAGTCAAAGCCAAAATTAAGTCTAGGTATTCGTCAAAATTTTCACTGTGTCTATGTCTTCGTCGACGTATATCATCAAGTATGTCAAAGTCAGTATAATCTTCCTTGTATTGATTGCGTAAAGCAGTTGTAAGCAAATGCCAGTCTATGTCGTTTGTTTGTCGGTGGTATCTCCAATTCCAATACCATTCGAGGGCTTTGCCTTCGAAAAGGCTGCGAGCATGTTTACACAAAATCTCCTTGAAGATTATTTGTCGTCAAAATATTTATTCGATAAATAAATTCGTCCACTGTCATATGATTGTTGCGTCCTGTAAATTTTATATTCCAATTTCTAATAATATTCAAAACCTTGTCAGGTGTGTCTCGATCCGAGTTATTAGTAGGTCTAGGTGAAATATTCAAATTATTGTCCTCTTGTCTAATCCGGTTTATGTTAGTTTGTGAATTAATTTTCTGAACAATAGAAATCATTTCAGAACTAATAAAATTCATCATTTCATCTCGAAATTATCCTAAAGATTCTGTCACAATACGTCTAATTTGAGTCTCGTCGTTATGAATTGAACTGTCAGAGTTACCGTTCTGTGCAACATTTGCAGTTCGTTTTCTGTTTGTTCTTGTCTGTGTTCCTTGGTTATCATTTGATGAAGCCATATCCACCGTAAAGCTAACATTAGCTGGCTCATCAATATTTAATAAATTATCGCGGCTACGTGTTAAAGGTATATTAAAAAAAAATCTTATAAAATTTCAATAATAAAAATTATATTCTACTACTAGGTTAAACTTTGTTACAGTTAGGAATCAGATAAAAACAAATTGTTGACTCAAAATCATAAAAACATAAAAAATAAATATTGTTTTAAAGCATCATAAGAGTTAAGTATCGACATTAATATCAATATGTTAAATCTCATTATGAAAATCTAAAAAAAAAACAAATAGTGAATAAATAAAAATAAATAATCTCAATAATAATATGAGGGTAAGTATTAGAATATAAAATCCATATACAAAAATCCTACTCAAAATTAAAAAAATTGAGCAAAAATTTTTAAAACATAAGATGTACCAAAGAAGAAGTGTTCTTTTCGTGAGTAAGATCTCAAAGAAACCCAAGATCAGAAATCTCAAACAAAATAAAGCACACAAGAAAGATTTAGTCAAAACATTTGGTTCAGAATTTTATGCAAAAAAAAAAATACCCCGAAAATCCAAAATGCTTATTACAAGATGAAAAATAAAATAATATAAATAAAATAAAAAAAAACTAGTTACTACCACGAGATAACATTATATTTTTATTTGGAACCTCAATTTAGATGTAACAAAAGAAACTGTCCTATTTAAGTATCATAAACAAAAATGTGATTTAAGGATTTAGTTGAGGCCCCACGTTGGGCGCCATTAAATTTATGTAACGATCCAAACTGGTTTGCCCTACCTCTCATGAGACTATCGCTACCTATTCTTCCGACCGTGCTCAGGGTTTGGGGTGGTGTTCTTGTCTCGCTAAGAGATAGGCTAAGAATCGTTTTATAAAATTTAAAAAGGTAGCTAAACTTTAATAACAACTAGCAAAAATAAAAATAAAAAAAAAATAAAAATTAACAAGATAATAAATAAAAATAAAACAAGTAAGAGCGCTATATTCGGCCGTGCCGAATCTTATATACCATTCACAACGTGTAGTCAGCAATAACAGTAGTTTGTATTACCATTCATCTCACATGAAATACGTATATTTATATATAAATATTATACATATATAAAAATATCCCATTGTAAAATTATAAATTTACGTATGTATGTTATAAAAATAAAAATAAAAAATTTAAAAAAAAATTAAATTGTATATAATAAATATAAAACAAAAAAAAAAAAAAAAAATTAAAAATTAAAAAAAAATTATAATAAAAATCATAGTACGCAAAAAATTATGTTTGTGAATACAATTTCATTTTTTTAGCTTGTTTTTTGGATTATGCTCTGAATTGAAAAAGATAAAAGTTGTTAGTCAAATTCTATTTAGTATTTTTATTTTTTTTCATTCTTTTCGCAACTAATATAAAAATATTTTTTTTTTTTATTGATTTCATTTGCAATACAATATTTATTTTTAAAATTCGTCGTGTTTCATTCCTCTCACAAATTTAATATATTTCATTCTAAGCAAAATGAATCAAAAACGAATAATTTGTTTTAAAAATTTCCTCTTTTTTATTTGTTGTTGTTTGTGGTCTGAAAAAAATCTTAACATTAAACTCACAATTAAGAAGTATTGCTTTTATGAATGCAAGAAATACAAAAACAAAAACATACCTATGAAACATTGTTCTTCCGGCGCCTTACATTCTTAATAAAATTGTGTATGAATTCATGTCCCAAAAAATTAAAAAACATGTTGCCACAGTATTAACCTAAGATTCTTTACAAAAATTCTCATAAAAAAATTTTAACAAATTTATTGATTTATATTAGTTTAATTTTTATTTATTCATCGGACAGTAATTAAAAAAAAATATATATATGAGTCTAAATAAAAACAAAATATATACAAATAAATATTATATCATATGTAATTGTTCCGTGGTTTTGTGTTTTTATTGTTACATATTCAATTAAATTCTTATTAAGTTTTACTAAAAGCAAATTGTTTATAGTATCTTTTGATAGCTTTGATCTCATTTTTTGTTAATATTATTGAGAGAGCACTAAAAGCTCTTTTGACGGAAACTTGTGTTTCCGGGACAATAAACTGAAGGAATTTTTCATGGCTGATATATTGTGAAGGTACGATCAAACTACTTGTCAAGCCTTTCGTAGTATTTGTAAAAATGTGTTTGTATGTATTATACCGTCGCATTGTTGTGTGTCTCTTTTTATATCAATCATTATCAGTGTAACACATACAATCACATTTTTTACAAAGCCTATCACAATGCTTTCTAAGTTGCTTGAAGCATTAAATAACAGCAGGCTGGCGACTTAAATCTGTCCAAATTGAAATACATACGATGTTTGACATTTGGCGGTGGCGCCTATATAATTTTGAATATACATACATGTTTTTATAACAAAAACTTTTAGGGATAAAAAAGAACGAAAATTGTATGTACATTTATTTATAAAACTAATCTACGATTCAAGTAAAAATTCCAAAAATATAATAGAAAAAATAGAAAAAAATAGTTTTTGTTTTATTGTACCTAACTAAGCCTTATTTGTATTTTTAGTTGATCACTTAATATTTTACATGCATAGATTCATACGTACATACATGCATAAAATATATTAACTAAAAATTAAAATTTTTTTAATATATTCTTTAATTCCTAAAAAAAAAATTGTTCCCATTAACACAACAAAAATAATAAACTACAATGGCAACGCTGCTAACTTTTCTTCAAGGAAAATAAAGATTCTATTTGTGAATCGATTTTTTTTTAAATTTTTCGATTATGTTCTTTGAATGAATGATTAATGTAAGGAATTTTATATTTAAATTGTGGTGAGAAATTTATTTTAAATTTTTTTTAAATATCATTTGTCTCGCAACTTTTATTTTTAAAATTCGGAAAACAAAACAAATTATTCGTCACAATGTGGAAAATTTAATTCATTCAAATTAATATCATTCATGATTAATATCTATTCGATTGATTTGCGTACTATGATAAAAATATAAATAATATATTAAATAAAAAATAAAAAAATAAATAAAAAAAAATTTAAAAAAAAATTTTTTTTTGGCTCAGCTGGGATTCGATACCGCGTTTTCTCTAACCAGTATACACGTTTGTATGTACGTATGTACGTATGTTGTTTTTGTGAAAAAAAAATCGAGGTGGTCGTGGGTTTTTGCTCATATCTCAGTTGTTTATGTACCGATATTTCTGATATTTTAATACCTCACCCGAGTCCAAGCGATGTCGGGGGCTTCAAAAAGTTGATTTCAACAAACACACGGACAGACTAACAGAGCTTAATCGACTCCCCTATTCATAAGCTTTCAGAAAATATATACTTTATGCGGTCGGAAATGAAAATTGTAGAAATTTCACACGGAATGACAAACCTATATATACCCTTTTTCACTGTGTGAAGGGTATAAAAATGAAAGTTAAGTCAAACAGAAGATGATGTCATTTCCTCTTATTCGAATACCCTCCCAACCATACTACCTTAAAAGAATGTGTTGTTAAAATATCCCTAAAATGATTCCCTAACTATAACTTAGTAACTGTTCGTAGAACTTAAGAAAATTTAGAAAGACATGTTTAAAATATAAAAGCTAATCAACATTTATTGAACAACGAACAATTGAAAATAAAATTTTTTTTAATGCTTAGTTTTTGTCATAATTTTAAAAAAATATAGTAAATTATAAATAGTATTGTTAGTTTCGAGATGTAGTGTGATAGTGAGGTGTTATGTATTTATTTATTTTAATGTTAGTAACATAAAATTTTAAAATCTTATGTTAATAACATGTTTATTTTAAAATGTTAGAAAATTTAAAATAAAATTTGGTGCAACAGAGAATTTAGTCAAAAAAAAACTTATTTAAAAAAAAAACAGATTCAGATTAGTATGAAACAAAACTCACCAAAATTTATCCATCGATGACAGCAGGCCTGATGCTATGTTGAATTTGGTTTTGAAAAATTCGCCGAATATTTTTTTTCTACACAAACAAATTATTTCAAATTCTCAAACTTTAAAATTTAGTTTTGTTATATTTTATGTATGGTATGTCTATCTGAGTAGTTGTGTGAATGTATAAATGTTTGTGTGTTTATATGAATATGTGTGTATATTTATAAGTAAATATGTACATATGTGTGTACAAATGGCTGAGCATACGAATAAGTGTTAAGTGAATAACGTAAAGAAATGTGCATTAATTATTTTTATAAACAAAAACAGTTTAACACAAAAAATGTAATTTAAAAGAAATATTATAATTATAACAATTTAAGTGGGAAATACTTAATTCAGCCAGAAGCTAATTCGCTTAATTAAAAATAACAAAATTTATGTTTAGATTAAGTAGTTCAAATATACGATGAGTAAAGTTTTAATATGATGTCGTGCATAATTTAAAGTTACGTTAGTTAAAAAAAATAATTAAGTTAGGACAAAAATATAGATCCCAGAATTGAAGATAAATTCAGCTCAAACTCGGATGACAACGTTGATTTATAAACAACTTATTAAAGTTTGATACTATCTAACAATTAAAAAAACAATTCCACGTGTAGAATATTACAACGTTACGGTGAATACCACAATATCAGTCAGGAAAGCCTAATCACATTAAATATAATATTATTAATACACTTAGTCATGGACCACTATGAATTCAAACTTAAGCTTACCTTTTTCTTTATCCCTTATAATTCTTTCTCTTATTTATCCTTCCTTTCTTTATATATATATGTTCTTTTCCTTTCTTTATTTTAAACAAAACTATCAATTCCTACACTTATATTTTCCAATTTAAATTATTTTTTTTTTTCAACGTTTATTTAAAGAAAAAATTTTATTATACTTACTATAAATAAACAAAACAATAGTATAAATAGCATATAACTATACACTGTCCCATAAACGAGCTCTCAAGTATAATAAATATAGGTATAAATATATACAATATATACATTTTTTAAAACTAATTATATATATTTTTTTTCTACAAATTATATACAAGATAATATCTGTATGAAATAATAAATGTTTCGTAATGAAAAATTATTCTAAAAAACATTACAATAATAATTGTTGGGAAAAAGAAAAAGTCAGGAAATAAAAAAAAAGAAATTTCGGCCTTTAACTAAGCCACCAGTATTTACTAATATTTAAGTTTGGAAAGATGTTCTTATCCTCTCGAAAAAAGCTAGTATCGAATCTTCTATTCCGGTTGTCAGTTGATTGCTAGAGATAGCTTTTACATTTGCTCTTCTATGTATATGAAAAAGTATAGGGACGCCTCTGTTGTCCTGTATAAAACCGTTCTTATCAAGGTACACAAATGCTTCAGGCGGAACATAACCATTCTGTAGCGTTTTGAGTATAAATTCGTCGTTGACATAATAGGGAGCCATTATTAGGTTATTTTCATAACAGCCACAACAAGATCGAATATGGTCTCTTATTAGGTGTATAATGAAATTATCAATTCGGCTAATTTTGGCAGCATTGTAGAGTCTCCAATTACTTACATATTTTGTAAAATCACTATCTGGTGATCTGTATAACGAAGTACACGCTCTTAGGCATTTTCTTTCGAATTTACGTAGTTTTTCCATATAGGAAGGAGAAACGTTAAACCAAATTTGGCAGCCGTATGTTAAAATTGGACATATTAATGTTTGATACAGGAGAAGCTTAATATCAGGTTTAATGTGTTTAGAAAAAAACAGTTTTTTGTACATAAAATAAGCATTTCTAGCCTTTTTAATTTGTAAATTTACATGTTCATTAAAGTATAGAAATTTGTCCAAATGGATTCCTAGGTACTTTACCGTTTGTTTATTAGATATATATACATTGTTACTGGATTTAATGCCGAAATGTTTCCAGTTGCGTCTTATATTATAGTTGCACTTTCCAACAGGAGGACGGAATAGTATAGTTTCGCATTTGTCTACGTTTAGTTTCATTTTCCAATCGATAGCATACTTCTCTACAAGATTGAAATGATTTTGCAAATTTTTATTTATTTCCTCTATTTTGTTGTCAGCATGATATACTATAATATCATCAGCAAAACCAATGATATTATCAATGCTGTTTAAAAGGTCATAAATAAATATATTAAAAAGTATAGGAGCATTAACTGTCCCCTGTTGTAACCCATCAACTATACTACTACTCCTACTTCCTACTACTAACTTCATTTCTATTATAAACGACAAACGATTTATTAGATAGCATGTTGTGAATTAAAATAACCAAATGAAGTGGAAATTTGTATTTCAAAAGTTTATATATAAGACCAGGAATCCAAATGCTATCGAAGGCTTTTTCAAAATCAACAAGACATGCGCCTGTACAGAGAGATTTATTTAAATTCCAATTAATGTTGGATGTCAATAGATGTATTCCATGTACTGTAGAGTGTTTATATTTAAAACCGAATTGTCTGTCATTAATCAGATTATTATTTTGACAAAAATTTAAAATATTAATATTTATACAAATCTCAAAGATTTTACTTATGTTTGGGAGCAAACTTATGGCTCTAAGATTTTTCGGATTGCTGGTGTCTTTATTTTTTTTGGGCAATACCACAACTTTAGCCAATTTCCATACTCGAAGGAAATATGAGTTGTTAAGCATATTGTTAAATAATGTACAGTAATCCAGTATTAATACATCAGGGATATTCTTTAATACTATATTTGGAATGGTATCAACACCAGATGATAATTTATTTTTAAAATTTTTAAAAATATAGAGTATTTTTTCCTGTGTAATAAAAAAGTTTTCGGATTGTGAATCACTCATATGATTTGCCCTTTTATTTGTACTAAAGGTCGTATAACATGACTGGTTGTATTCATAATCAGATTTTTCTGTTAAAAATCTGTTGAAACGACTATCAATGTCAACCTGTAAAATATTATTATGGTCAATCTCTTTAAATGAATGAGTCTTTTCAAGAGATGCTCCTATTACGTCTAAAATTTGCTGTTGTTCTCTTATAATGAAATTCTCATTATCGCTCTCTGTAGTGAGGGGATTTACGCCAACATATCTTAAAAGGTTTTCTTCTTCCCGACAAATTTTTAGCAATTCTATACCTACTGACAGCTTAGGCTTAAATTTTTTTTTTATTTCACTAAACATATGTGAAGAATCTTTTTTATCTAAAATAGTTAGTTTATCTTTATAATAACTATTAACTGATACACTAAAATTTTCAGTAATTAGTTTCTTAATTAGTTTTAGTTTAGTTTTGTAGTAGTTAAGTTCATAAGGAGTACATATAACTTCGAATCTACTATGCTTTTTTATTATAGTTAAAATTTTACTTTTTTCTGTATGTAGTTTCTTTATAATTGGATTTACAAATTTATTTATTGTGTTATTACTTTTGAATTTTGGGACTATTTTGTTAGTAGAATCTATGATGACATCGTTTAATTTTTTTAGATAATAGTCAATTTCAGCGTTTAAAAGATTTCTTGTAACAGGAATGAAATCAGTGTTTTTAAGTACATTTAAAATATTTTTTTTAAATTTATTCCAATTGGTTTTTTTATAGTTAAATTTAGAGTTGTGGTTATTAAGAAAAAAAGAAAAAGGGTGATCATTTATCATTTAAGAGTTCCATTAGCAAGGCATTATGATCACTGTCATAATCGAGAGATTTAAGAGAGTTAACAGTATTATTAACTCTGAGAAAAGGTAGACGGGAGTCTGCTAAACACAAATCTAAATACGAGCCACATCTTGGATAAGAAGGGGTGGTGGAGGCATAAAGGCTACATTTAAAATATATTTCATTATTCTCTATCCATTCTTTCAACAAATTACCTTTAGTATTGCTTATGTTATTGCCCCAATCGGAGTGTTTACAATTCAAATCACCCGCCATTATATAATATATATTTGGATTTTGTAAATTCAGTGATTTGAAAACAGAGTTTAAATCAGATATTAAAAAATGGCTGTTATTACCTGAGGGGTAGTAAGAGGATATAATGTATAAAGTTTTGTTAGTCAATAGTGGTATTTTTATAATACACACTTCCAAGCATTTAAGTGAATTGCTAATGATATGTGTGCAATTTTTGAATTTTATATCTTTTTTTATTAAAATTGCAGTACCCCCACCTCTAGAAGCGTTCGGCCTATCTTTACGTATTAGTTAATAAATAGAAATATAGTTTGTGTTTCGTATTTAGTTTTGTTTCATTTAGCAAAACTATATCTGGATCATGAAAATTTATAAAATTTAATAAATCATATCTTCTACTAATTTTTATAATAGAATTTACATTAATTTCAATAATTTTGAGGTTTTTTACAGTTGATTCATCCATTTTAATCCAACATTGAAAATATAGTATCTATTCTACTTGTTTGTAGTTGTAGTTGTTTATGTAGATTTACTAATTGGTTAGATAAATTCTGCATGGTGTTGTTAAGTTGTTCCAACATCTGTTGAATGGAGTTAGAACTGCTTGCTATTTGTTGATTGTTCTTCAAAACGTTTGCAAAACTCATACAAGAGGTGATATTTAAGGGTTTGTTTGCTGTTCTTTTTTCAGATAGACTTTGTTTTTTGGCACGGAGCTTTTGTTGCATTTCCTTATATTTTTCGCATCCACGGTATGATGCTGGGTGACCGTACTTATGGCACAGAACGCAATATAATTTTTCCCTTCCATTTTCCGACACTTTTTCTTGTTCGCTTTCACCGATGTTGTGCATTTTATCACATTTTACACATCTAGGCTTCAAAAAGCAGTTTGAAGCGCTATGAAAAAAACTCTGGCACTTCCTACATTGCGGAATTTCCGACTTCCTTAGAGGTTCCCATCGTATACAACGATGGAAAAGTCCATTTATTGATTTAAGTTCATTAAGGCTGCTTTCGCTGCTAACTTGAATCAAATATATAGGGAGATCTTGTCCGTTCATGATAGACTTTTTGGTTTTAAATTGATTAACTTTTAAAATTTTCAAATGATCATTGATATTTACAAAGCTCTTGATAGATATCACCAATGTTCAAGTTAGCGCTGAGGCCCTTTAGAAGAAAAGTTTTGGTTTTTAAACTTTTAGGCGTAAAAGTAAAAAATTCAGTTTTCGTTTTTTGAAGATAAGCTTTGACACGTACGTAATCATCAATAGATGACATGAAAAGTGAAGTTTTTTTGTTATTGAGTTCTTTGATTTTAAAGTTTTTGATTCCTAAACCTTTTTCGATAAATTGTATTAATTCATTTGGTTCCACATTAAATATATTAAGTGGAGGAATTTTTTTATTTTTGTTTTGATCTTGTATTGTTATGTTTTCACTATTTACAGTTTTTTCTGCATGTGCAGAGTTTTGAGATGTTGATGGTTCATGTTCACTTACATGTTTTTCAAATTTATTTAAATATTCTTTATTGCAATGTTTGTCATTGTCCAGAATAGCATAGTAATTATTCTTTAGTTGTTTACTCATTGTATCGTCTTGTGTTACACTTTTTCTTTTTCTCTCATTTATAGAGTTATCATTATTGTTTTTGCTAGATGATGCTAATACAATATTTTTCGGTTAATTGACCCTACGGTTAATTGGCTTCCACGCTTAATTGAACCACATGATCGGGCAAAAATATTGCATATGAAAATCATGTAAATTTCCTCGGATAATTGAACCCGGTTAATTGATTTCCACGCTTAATTGATTCAAAATTCATGTCATCAAAAATAAATTTCCTCTTACTTTTACCCGGTTAATTGCATTATTATTGAAAAATAATCTGGCATTTTTGCACATACATATTTGACATCATTTATGAAAAACACTGGGTGGCATCTCTTTGTAATTGAAAACATAAGTAATTGAAAACATATGTATGTTTATTGCTAAAGGCTATAATACACGGAATGTTTTTTACATCTGACTTCAAAATTTGTGAGACATATGTAAATCTACATGTCTGTCAAAATTGTACTTTTACGCTGACTGCTTTGCAGCAGCAGAGATTTCTGCTAACGACTGATGTCACATGTTTTGACAGAATAAAATAGAGCGCACTCTAATTAAAATTTTGTCAGATGTCTCAACACATGTTTTTTTACAGAAGTACTGTTTTAAAGGTAACACATGACATGTTTGTATTAGCAGTGGAAAATTTGACAAGTCAGATGTAAAAAACATGCCGTGTATTAGCTCCTTAAGAAAAAACCATGAATTGTTTTTAGTTTATAAATTTTATTTTTTTGTAAAACTATTGTGCACATAAATAGTGCATTTAATAGTACATACCTACAATAATAAATACCTGCGTATACACATATATGTACATATTTTTCTGTTACTTGCATTTTTTTCGTTTAAGGTAAAAAAAAAATATTTTGAAAAACTTAAAGTGCACATATGCGATTTCTTTTAATTCATTAGTATGTAGTTCCAATTATGCGTGATTTCTGTAATTGTTCAATTAAGCGGGTATCGGCTAATGGGTTCCCCGGTTAATTGATCAAAAAGTTGTGCAAATTTTGATGTGCAATTAACCGAAAAATACTGTATGTAATTTTTGTCATCATTTATATTTGAGTTTGTAACATTATTTTCACTCATTACTTTTAATTTTTCAGTTTATTTTTTATTTTTTAAGAGTCTCTGTCTCTTGTGTTTAATTGTTGTAATTTTAGTATAATGATTTAAGAAGTTGTAACCGTTACAACAACACGTAAAATAAAAAACATTGAAAACAAGCAAAAATATTTTTTCCGCTATGCGTCCGTCTATCATGACAATCACGATCGAACTCTCCAATTTAAATTATTTTATATATGTTTTATTTTTCAATAAATAACAATTTTGAAATATCAAAAAAAAAAATTTTAACAATATTTCCAAAAGCTATTATTAGAAATTCAAATAATAATTTAAAGTACGTCAAACCTACATAACAATTTCAGTTACATATACTGTTTATTGAAGGCTTATTTGACAAATTTTTGTGCAATATCTGTCAAATAACCTTTTGATAAACCTAAAATATTTTTTATGAATACGGCCCAAAGCCTTCACAAGTTGCGAGACAAATTTTATTCAGGAGTTTTATGATTTTTCATTCTTTTCGCAAATAAAATAAACATTTTTTTTATTTTATTCGTTTGCTATACAAATTTTATTTTTAAAATTCGCCGTGTTTCATTCCTGTCACAAATAAATTTCATTCTAAGCAAAATAGAATCAACAAGTAAGAGTGCTATATTCGGCCGTGCCGAATCTGAAAATACCCTTCACCATCATGTAAATAGGTATAATCCCACATCGTAGCTTAACCTATATTTCATGTTATACGCCATTTTACCTTATAATTTCCGACACCATCCTTGATTTTGAATTTACAACCACCTCGTTTTTTCAAAATTTTTTTGTACTTTTTTATTTTTTTTGGAAACATACATACGTAAACTTTATTTCTAATTTTGCAAAGGGATGTTTTTATATATAAATGTTTTTTATTTCATATGAGATAAATGGTGACACAAACTATTGTTATTGCATGACTTACTTGTTTTAAGCATGTTGGTAATAGTAAAAATATGGGAACAACAGAGGCAGTCCTGTTTGTTTGCTCTTATCTCAGAAAGCTATGAGGCGATTATGCTGAATTTCAATAGCGATTTATTTCTGGACATTTCCAAAAGATTGATACCATATACAGATCTGAGGAATATATGGATGTTTCCAAAAGTTGATTTTAACCAATACACGGACAGACGGGCAGGCGGTCAGGGCTTAAACGACTCCTATATTCATAAGCTTTCAGAATATATATACTTTATGGGGTGGAAAATGAAAATTGTATAAATTACAAACGGAATGACAAAGCTATATATACCCTTGTGCACCACAGGTAAAGGGTATAAAAAGGTAAAGTCTTAAAAGGATATGCGTATTAGCAAAATACATATACCTATGAACATACATATATATCTGTAAATGTCAACAGAAAATTCATTATATTCCTATTTTTTTGTACTCAGTAAAGTAAAAATCCGTGTTTGTCTTAAATTGAATTTCGGTATAAAAGCTACTTTATATATAAGCATAGTCAAGCGCCTATAAGTAAAAGGTTGTGTGTCACACTGTACCCAATGCCTCTTTTATTGTGTTGTTAAAAGACAAAATATCATCAATAACAAGTAAGAGTGTTATATTCGGCCGTGCCGAATCTGATAATACCCTTCACCATCATGTGCGTAGGTATAATCTCACATCGTAGCTTAACCTATATTTCATGTTATTCCTCTTTTTTCTTTATTATTACCGACGACATCCTCGAATTTAAATTTTTAGGTAGTTAAGTGTATTCAACTAGTCAAGCCCTTTAATTTGATACCCATATTGATAGGGTTAAAAAATTGTATCCGCCATTTTGTTTTAGATGCCATCTCGGATTTTACATTTAAGAATAATTTACTGTATTCTACTGGTCAAGCCCTTTAATTTGATACCAATATTGAGGGGGTTCATTCATTTTGTAGTGGCGGCCAACATAAATTTAAAGTTTTTTATGGTGCTTTTATTGTTCTAGTTAAGTACTTTCAGATGATACCAATATTGATTCTCTCGGTTGTCTAAAAGCTGAAAAAATTGGTCTTCGGTAACATTCGACAAAGTTCTCTTATGTACACACTAGTACATTCGAAAACCGTTACATTTAAATTAAGACGTTAAGTAATAGGCAGGAATAATAAAAGTGCCTAAAAGTATACTACATATAATAACAACTTAATATCAGGTTCAATCATCCAGCGAAATAAGCTAATACAAATAAAGCTACAGTAACTTAACTACTACAACTAAAATAAATTATAATGTAAATTAAGGTATTTAAAACTAAATCTGTAACACTACCGCCAGCTTAAGCCTGTTCGTCCCGAATAGGCAAAATTTCACTTTTTCCGTACTTAGCGAGGCGCTCGAGATGAACCACTTTCATCTTGGGCTATTGTACTTCTGTATTCTATACACAACATCATTTATTCTTTTTATCACCTTATACGGCCCATCCTAATGAGTTTGCAATTTAGGAGACAGTCCTTTTTGCCGTTGTGGGTTGTAAAGTAGAACTAGCTGACCCTCATTAAAGCCTTCCGAACTTGCTGCTCTGTCATATCTGGCCTTCATCTTGTAGCTGGTCATTTTTATTCGGCCACGAACGAATTCATGAATTTCGTCTAGATCTTTTTGTCCCCTTGAAGTGTCTTCTTCGTGCTTATCTATTGTCGAGGGATTAATACCGAATTCTAGATCACCTGGAAGTTTCAGCTCGGTTCCAAACATAATTTTGCAAGTGTTCGGGAGGTAGAGTCATGAACGGCTGACCTGTATGCCAATAGAAATTTTGCTATGTGCTCATCCCAGTCCCTTTGGTGTGCACTGACCACTTTTCTTAAGAGTTCCTCCAACATGCGGTTAAATCGCTCGACCATGCCGTCAGATTGTGGATGCAGTGGCGTAGTCCTCGTTTTTCGGATACCGTATAGTTCGAACATTTCCTGGAATATCGCAGATTCAAAATTTTTTCCCTGATCGGAATGTAGCTCAAGCGGAACTCCATAGCGGCACACCCAGTTGTTCACAAATGCGTTTAGCACAGTTTTAGCTTCTTGGTTTGGTATTGCGTATACCTCTGGCCATTTACTGACAGGAAAGGGCCTGTTATATCCATCGCTATTCGCTCAAAAGGAGCAACTGAATTGTACTGCTGCAGCGCTCCTCGACTCCTTCTTACTGGGCCCTTGGCTGCGATACATTGTGCGCAATTTGCTATCCAATCAGCTACAGATTGTTGGCATCTACGTAACTCATGCAGATTTTTCTGGCGTGGCCAGTCCTTTACTGCTTTAACTTTATCTTCGTCAGTTGATATACCATCCTCTGCGACTCGATGCCCCAAGTACTTTACCTCTTTCTGGAACAATGCACATTTCTTGGCGCTTAGTTTAAGTCCAGCCACTGATATTCGTTTAAGAACTTCTTCTAGATTTTTCAGGTGATCGTCAAAACTTTTACCAATGACAATTATGTCATCAAGATACACCAGGCATGTCTTCCAATTAAGTCCCCTTAATCGCTCGAATGTGGCTGGAGCGTTGCCTAGTCCAAATGGCATCACATTAAACTGCCATAGCCCGTCACTTGCACTAAAAGCTGTTTTCTCCTTATCTCTATCAGATATTTCTACTTGCCAATAACCACTTTGCAGGTCTAATATGGAGAACCATTTTGTTGTAGCTAGCGTGTCCAGAGTGTCATCTATCCTTGGTAGTGGATAACTGTCCTTCTTAGTGACGTCATTCAGTTTCTATAATCGACGCAAAGACTTGAATAAAGTTCTATTACTCCATTCCGCTCCACTTCATTGACAAGTTCTTTGACTTCATTACGTTTCGCTAGAGGAATACTTCTAGGAGCTTGTTTTATAGGCCTTGCATCACCGGTATTTATCTGATGTTTCACAAGTGATGTTCTACCTCCATGTTGACCTTTCAGAGCGAAGTTGGATGCATGTTTTCTGAGTAGCTGTTTTGCTTTATTTCTATCGGGCGGCGATAATCCTTTAACCCACTTCTCTACGTATTCTGCTAGCATCTCCTGATCTTTGTTTGACATACTGCCAGGACCTGATTTCATTTCGCAATTAATTATTGCCTCAGCTTTAGCACATTGACCTAATTCGGATTTTGTCTTGACGACTTTTTCACAGGTGGAAAGGTTAAGCACTCTTACAGGGACTCTTCCGTCATTTGTGGTTTTGACAAGGGCTTTTGCTGTTATTAAGTCACTTTTTATATCTGTTTATTCTACCACCCACAACCGGTTGTCCGCACAATCTCCCTCTATACGCGCCCATACTACACTTTCTGACTGTGGTGGTATTTTCTCATATTCTGTAGCAACTAGTAGCAACCTTATTTTCATAACCAACATCTAACGATATTTCGACATTCCGCCAAATCATAACCTTCTGGCCCATGTGCAGATTAATGCCATGACTAATCATAAAATATGCACCGATTATTACTTCGTCCACAATATCGGCAACGATGAATACATGATTAACACTTATGTTGGCAATAGTTGCTTTAACGTTTATTTTACCATAGACAGTAGCAGGCTCCCCAGTAGCTGTTCGCAGACTTACGCCACATAACGGTTCGATTGTTTTTTTTACTAAATCGGGCCTGATAATAGACTGCGATACTCCTGTGTCTATAGTAAAAATATGCCTTCGACCATTGATATACCCACAAGCAGTAAGGTTGCTATTTTTCTGTTGCATAACTGATATGGAGATTGTGGGGCCCTCGGTTATAGGAGCTAGCTATTGCCCCGTAGTACTAGCTCGTTTTAGTTTAACGGTGACTCATTTGATGATTTCGTGTTTACCCGTTTGCTGTTTCCTGGTGGCGAAACAGATCTAGCCCGCTTTCGTGGTGCTTTGCAATTTCGTTGAAAATGTCCACTCTTACCGCAATTATAGCATTTGGCTCTGGCTTTGCCATGTTTCTTCTCTAACGCCTGTATAACTGCATTTTTAATTTCATCGACTATATTTCCGTCTTTTTCTGCAGTAAATTTGAGATTTCTCACCTTACATATTTGCGGCCTAGAGAGTAATTTTGCGGTCTCCTGTGTTAGTGTATATGAAACTGTTTCTGCAAACGTCGATTTATGCGTGCCAAACACCACGTGCTTTATTTCTGGATCACGTATTCCATTAACAAACGTTTCAATTTTAAACTGATCCAAAAATGGGTGATGTTTACCCGGATATGTCAGCTGCACTAAACGCTCGATCTCTGTTGCAAAATCTTGTAATGACAAGTTAACTTTTTGAGTTCTGCCTCGTAATTCCATTCGGTATATATCTCGTTTATGCTCGCCGCCATACTTACGTTGTAGTGCAACCATTATGTTATCGTAGTTTTCTCTGCAGCCAATAGGTATGCTTTCCAAAACTTGTGCTGCGTTACCTTTTAATGACAAAATCAACTCTATAGCCTTTTCTTCATTGCTCCACATATTTCTATTAGCAACTGTCTCAAACTGAAATTTAAAAACTTTAAATGGTGCACTACCATGAAAAGAAGGGGCCTTTATTCTACTCGATATTTCTGGAATTATCCGCACTGGTCCCTGGTGACATCAAAGATCATTAATTTTTATTTCCAGATTAAATTTTTCGTCAAAATTTTTTACTTGTAACTGCAATTTTTCGTCAACATTTTTTACTTGTAGCTGCAATTTTTCGTCAACATCTTTGACTTGTAGTTGTAATTTGCTATTAAAGTCACTTGCTTGAGTAACTATGCAATCGTCAAGGTCAGATATTTTTTTATCAATTTTATTAACTTGCTTTTCAATGACATCTACTCTGCTGTTTACAGCCTCAGAAATTTCCTGAAGTTTCTCGTTCGTAGCTCTAGCTGTTTCTTGCACTTCTTCTTCAACTTCAGCTAATAATTTTTCATTATTAGCTTTAGAAGTTTCTTGAACTTCAACTTTAACTTCAGCTAATAATTTTTCGTTATTAGCTCTAGAAGTTTCTTGAACTTCTAGTTTAACTTCTTGAACTTCTACATTAACTTGAGCTAATAGTTTTTCATTATTAGCTTTAGAATTTTCTTGAACTTCCTGGAATTTAATTTCCATCTTTTCCATTATAGCAGCAAGCATCGTACTTAAATCCTTGTTGTTTGTGGTTGCACGAGTAGAGACTTCCATTTCTTTTTTTTCGTCAAACTCATAACCACCAATGTCAATATTTCGCCGCCTAAATTCATCTAGAAGTCTCTTCTGCAATTCTACTTTACTACCTGTTGTCAACAATGCCAGCTTATTCAATTCCTTCTTGAGTTGTTCTACTTTAAGCTCCTAAAATTTCATGTCGGCTTGTTTTAAATGCATCCCACTTCTGACACCAGTTGTTACGTTTATACCTTTTATAAATGTTGTCTTATTTCCTTTAAATATACTTTGAGTTCTTTTATTGCAATCGATAACAGTTGAAATTAGTTATAAAATTAAGAGCACTTTATTTATTAAAATACACTCAGATATTGTTTTTTATAGCACTTTACTTATTTCACTTATGGTTATACACTTTTATTATACCCTGTGGTGCACAAGGGTATATATAGCTTTGCCATTCCGTTTGTAATTGCTACAATTTTAATTTTCAACCCCATAAAGTATATATTTTCTGAAAGCTTATGAATAGAGGAGTCGATTAAGGCCTGACCGTCTGTCCTTCTGTCTGTGTGTTGGTTGAAATCAACTTTTAGAAGCAACCACACGTTCCTCAGGCCTGTGTATGGTATCAATTTTTTGGAAATATCCGGAAATGAATCGCTATTGAAATTCAGCAAAATCGCCCCATAACTTTCTGAGATATGAACAAATAAACTCGATTGCCTCTGTTTTTTTCCTATATTTTTACCGCCAAAACTAAAATTTTTCAGCCATAGAATAATTTATAGGTACCTTTGTTACTATTTATAGATATAATATGCCTAGAGAGATATTCGTGAAAATTTTTAGATAAATCGGGCTTTAATCGGTAAAGAAGACAATCTTTATAACCGAAATGGTTTCAATTTATCCAAAGTTTTTTATTAATGAAATTCTTGCATAAGCCAAAAAAATAAATTCTTCAAATATCAATTTCCCTTACCCGAATCCGACAGTATATGTGTAATGTTTGTGGGTATGATGTTTGTGTACCGCTTAAGGTCATGACTGACTATCAGATTTAGTCGTTCGGTATGTCAAAAATTGTATGTGTGTTTAGAAAGTGTGATAGTGAGGACAAACAGTGCACATGTATGACAGATTTTTTGATAAGTGTGTCTGATTTAATAATCTTTTGGACATTTTCTGTGCGATCAGAGTTGATTTTTGTAAACCAGCTGTACGAAATATTACAACAAGTCATTTATTTAGACTCGTATTGTAAAGAAAAGTAAAAATAAATTTGGGATTGATAATATTTGTAAAGAAAGATGAATAAAATTTAAATTTTGTCTTAAAAAAACATGTTTTACAATTTCAATGGGTTTTTTTATTGAACACATAAAGATTGACTCAAGCTTGGGACCGACAAAATGAGCACTATCACAACAAGCATGCAAGAAATACTGCTTTGGAAAATCTATTGAAACAGGTTGAATGTCATATGACTAATATAACTACAAATGAGATAAAGGTAATCAAGTATCTAATAAAGTAAAATTTACGTTTTTCTTCTAATTATTATGAATTATAAACTAAAATTAATTATATAAGAACGCAATATTTCAGAGAGCTGGCAAAAATCAAGGAAAGCTACAAGAGTGGATGCGGATATGAAAATTCCATAGCATTCTAAAATCTTTAGCAATGGCCTCCCACTCACTAACACATTGACATCCCTGAGAGAAAAAATAATAAAATAACAATCGATAAAAAAGACTGAACAATATGTTAAAAAACAAAAATAAATGCCTTTCACTATTTCAATTAAAATCGAAACTGCAACTTGCCTTCATATAATTTACTGAAAGTAAAGTATAAATAGCCTTTAAAAAATCTGGAATAATTGATGAAATAACTTGTCGAGACGCTCTAAATACGTATGACAAATCTTTAAATGAATTTCCAGTTTCCAGGAATCTTAAAGTTATAAGTAGTCTGAAAATAAATATATAAATGATTTGCTTTCTTATTACACATATATATATATATATATATATATATATATATATATATATATATATATATATATATATATATATATATATGTATATATATATGTATATATATATGTATATATATATGTATAGTATATACAGGAGGTACTTACCGTGTAGTTGGTGAAATGGTTTCCCGTAGAATTGTATCTTTTTTTCTGTTTGTGGTCCCACAATAGCTAACAACATATTAAAATTCTCTCTAGTGATTCGAGTAAAATTTCTGAAAGACTCTGGGTCTTCCAACCGAAGCTCATTGTCGACAAAATGTGTAAAGTCCCTTCCTCTATAGCGTCGGAGCAACTTTTTTCTGCACCAAAACCTTTTATTTTTTTGTAATTTTTCTTTTTTTATATTTAAGTTCTTGATTGACCTTGTCAATTAAAGCATAAGGAATCTCACGTTCTTTAGTAAAAATAGGTTTTACATCGTTACGTAATTTAAGTGATATAGTAAATTGCTTAACCCACCCAATTTTCGGTTGAAAAATATCGTGAAATTCTTCACTCATTGACTGAATTATATTAGAATCACTTACGTGTTTTATTGAGCACATAGGGTTGATTTCATCTAAATCGATTTTTAGTTTTAGTTTACGACACCAATTACGACCCAAAATAACTGTAAAATCTTCAGGAACAATATAGATTTCATCAGTAATTGTCCTACCGTTATACTCGCCCTCGACTTGAACTTTTCCATCCGTTTTAATGCATTTGAAGTATAAGATTTAAAAATCATATTTGTTGAAAGAAAAGGAACATTGAGGTTAAGTTTAGCATATTGGTCTCTTGGTAGAAACGTGTACTTTGAGCCAGTATCGACTTCAAATTTGATTGGTTTATTTTGAATATTTATTATTATACAAAGTTTGTCGGAATCTCCGGATAAATTCTGAGGTACATCAATAACATTTAAAACACCGTACTGATGTATGCCTTCAACTTGATTTGTAGATTCGTGACTGCTCTTCGGTTATGTTGATTGGCTGCTCTTCGGTTATGTTGATTTGAATACTTCCCTTTTACCCCTGAAATTTTGTTAATTTCCCCCGGAATTGATTGAGTTATTTTGTTAAGCTCTTTGGAGTCACTTTTTGCTCCTTCTATTGCCAAGGCTTTTGCCTGTATTTCGGAGAAATCACATAATATATTTTGCAATAGCTGTTCACGTATACCATTTTCCTTGATACGCGAATAAACTGCGCTCGCAGAAAAATATCTGCCACCGATGCCTTGCATTTACAATTAAATTCGCAGTCACCAATGTCAGTTTTTAACCTGGCAATGTATTCTGCAATCGACATATTATCCTGGTATTTGGACAAAAATTGATGTTGAGCCACCAGGACGTTAGGTTGTGGTAATAAATGTTTTAGTAAAAGTTCCATCAAGGCTTCATACGTAAGACTGTTTGGGTTATCAGGTGCTGCAAGGGCTGTAACAAAACCCTAATTCTTTGAACCCATTGAGTTTAAAAGTAAATTGGCACAGTATTGCTTGTTGGTATGAATTCCCTTCATTTGGGTGTAGTTTTCAAACCTCGACTTGTAGTTACGAAAAGATTCCTTGGTGGTGTCCAACACTTCAAAATTTGGCACTAATGCTGTGTTAGCGCTTACGTTAATACCACCTGAAACACTACCACTTGCTGATGTGCTGTTGTTGATTTTTTCCAGAATTTTCTGTTGAACATCCATAAATGCTTTGAACTGTGTGGCGTCGATTTTGATTTACTTCTATTTTTTTCCTCTAATAAGAAAAAAAAAATATTTGATTTATTAATTGTTCGATACAATTTTTGTAATTGTAATTTGATAACTCCTTTATTTGATAACTTCTTTCACCGATCGTCGCCAATTTATTGTATTTCGATTTATTTAGTAAAAAGCTGCACGCGGTTTTAGCTTAGAATTCTTTTTATTAAAAGTATATTCTTACAAGAGAAAAGTTAGATAAAAGTATATAAAAGAAAAAATGTGTATATCTATATAATAGTGACGTAGAAAGAAAAACCTTTTTGATCGTTATGCATTTTGTTGGTTACATGCAGTATTGCCATAATGCAACTTCAATTAGGGTGCCATTTAAGTTCGTTGGTAAAGTTATAATAGAATTCGAGACCACTATCTCCAATTACCGAAAACCCGAATGAAGTGTTACCCCTCACACCAGGTCACCTACTTCGCGGAGCACCGATAACTGCTCGGCCTGAAGCTCCTGCTGAACCTGCAATTGAAGATGTACCATATATAAAACGTTGGGAACGAATTAAAGTCCTCCACCATATTTTCGCACGAAAATGGAAAACAGAATATGTAACTGAACTCCAACGCCGTTTTAAATGGAAAAGAGAACGAGACAACCTAAAACTAGAGGACATCGTCATAGTCAAGGAAGACTTTTTACCACCTACTGAGTGGCTAATAGGACGGGTCACAAATGTTATCTACGGACGAGATAACAAAATACAAGTTGTAGAAGTACGAACCAAAAATGGGACTATTTTACGTCCAGTTGTAAAGTTGTGTTTGCTGCCAACTAATAATCACTTTTAAATCATATTAAAAAAAACCAAAAAAAAAAATAGGTGAAGCCTCAATCTCCCACCAAATTCTACTACACAAAGAGAAAACCATCTTTATGATAAATAACAATTGCATTAAATTTTTTTATTACTGTATGTATTTCTTTTAATTATTTTTCCTTTTAGACAACCGGCAAACCTAAGTGCCACATGTGTGGTCTCAACCACCCACTGAAGTACTGTCGCTAAGCTTTGTAACGCAAGACATCACATTACATCGAGAAATGCGAGACGCCTTGTCCTCCAGTTTTGAAGATGACGCACCACCTGCATTGGTGGATGACAAATCAGAAGTTATCAGTCTTCTCGCCGAAGCAGTAGCAGCTGTAAAGTGAACGCCTTGTCAACTAACCCATGAAACGACGACATTAGATGAATTAGATGTGGGCGTTACTTTTCTTGTTTCTAAAAGGCAATTATCGTCCCCAGATGTGGTTATTCAAAACCTTCCAAAGAATGTGGCGACTAAACTATCTTTGGTCAAGACGCCTAAAGAACCATCACAAACCACGGTCAAAAAGGCCCAACGTCAATTGCTCATAAGTTCATCCGTATCCACTCCTACCAAGAAACTTTTTATACCAGCAAGTATAAAGCCTACCTGGCCAGTACAACCTCCGCTAGTACGAGTGCAATTGAATTACAGAGGAGCAAAACTGTACACCAATTTCATTGTTGATCTAAATTCGAAAGATTCATATGTTCTTGAGGAAGTGGCTAGGTGGTTGCCGAATTTTAAAGCAAGGATCGACACACTTGGGACACGGTATGGGCAGTTCGTATTAGAGCCAGCCTTCCCCACATAGAAGCAGATGAAATCATGGTTCATCTCCCTCTCAGAAAACGCCTTAATGTACCAGTGCCGGAGCCGATCAACGACCATGCCTTGATGATACATTTTAAGAAATATGATCCACTAGGTCACCCTTTTTTTAATACCTGGCGACAAATCGATGGTGTTCTCGGAAACAAAGCGGCAACAAAAATCTTAATCAACCAATTAGAGGATCCCTTAATCAACGGCCCTCTTGTGCATAAATCTAAGTTTGGTTGGATCGTGTATGGCCCCTGGAAGGGATGTAACTGCCATCCACCCGCGGGAGTATGTTAAAGCGACTTCAACCAAGATAATTTTTGTGAGTGTGAGATTGCGGTTTATACGTTTTTATTCTCTTATATTTCTTGTATATATTTTGTTGTTATCTTTAATTTTGATGAATTTAATATTATTGTTGTTTAAGTAAAATCTACTTACTTTTTATACCCTTCACACAGTGAAAAAGGGTATATATAGGTTTGTCATTCCGTGTGAAATTTCTACAATTTTGATTTCTGACCCCATAAAGTATATATTTTCTGAAAGCTTATGAATAGGGGAGTCGATTAAGCCCTGTGAGTCTGTCCGTGTGTATGTTGAAATCAACTTTTTGAAGCCCCCCGACATCGCTTGGACTCGGGTGAGGTATTCAAATATCAGAAATATTCGGGAGTAGATCGGTATTGAAAATCAGAAACATTGGTATATAAACAACTGAGATATGAGCAAAAACCCACGACCACCTCAATTTTTTTTCACAAAAACAACATTACAACAACAACATACATACATACAAACGTGTATACTGGTTAGAGAAAAAGTGGCATCGAATCCCAGCTGAGCCCAACAATTTTTTTTTTATTTTTTTTATATTTTTTTTTTAAATTTTTTTTTAAATATTTTTTTTGTTTTATATTTATTATATATATATTAATTATTTTTAAAAAAATTTTTTTTTTTAAATTTTTTTTTAAATTTTTTTTAACATACATACGTAAATTTATAATTTTACAATGGGATGTTTTTATATATGTATGTTTTTTATATGTATGTACGTATATCATATGGAATGGTGATACAAACTACTGTTATTGCATGACTACACGTTGTGAAGGGTATATAAGATTCGGCACGGCCGAATATAGCGCTCTTACTTATTTTAGTTTTAAGAATTTTTATATAATTAATTGTCTAAGTCAAATCAACTCAATAACTAGTTGTTACGCATTCCGCAAGAAGCGGATAATAAATTGAACTTTAATCGAACTGGTTGTGTTTCTTTTAAGTTGCTAAACTAGCTAAACCCATTATCTTGCGTTTTGGTCAAAGGCTTTGTAAAGGGTGGTTAAATTTTAAGGAATGTGAATGTGAACCATATCTTAACGTCAAGTTTTTTTCTGCATCTTATTTGACATTTCTCAAATTTAGACTTACTCAATTTTAACCATAGAGAGATACACAATCGAGCAACCCGTTAAAGTTATTCAGGCGTTCAAATGTAAATGCATATCGTGCACTTTGTGATTTTTTCTGCCAATTTTATCGCCCAAATATGAGTACAATCGGAAAAATCGGGCAAAAATGTAAGCTATTAAAATATCAGTACATGCTCATACAGCTAGTTCTGCAGAAAATATTGCTGCTGTTCGCGAGAGTGTGACTGAAGAGCCATCATCCTCAACTTCGTCGTGCCCAACAATTGCACCTCTCACGCTCGTCGTTGATGAGCATTATGCATGAAGACTTGCATTTACACGGTTACAGGGTGCAATTGACTCAACTGCTAAAGCCTCTTGTCCATTCCAAACGTCGTCAATGGTTAGAATAGTAGTAAGAAATGGCAACCGTGGATGGTCAATTTTCGAGGAAAATCATCTTCAGTGATGAGGCACATTTTCACCTCAGTGGACTCGTCAATAAGCAAAATTACCGCATTCGGGCGAATAATACAACAGCCTGACAAAATTAAAAAAAATATTTGCTTCTATGAATTTATCAACTGATTCTAGTTAACTTGGGTGCGCTGAACTCAAATCTGTAATCAGTTTGTCTCTACCAGCTCTAGTTTTCATGATATAGCTTTTTTATACCCTCCACTGTAAGTGAGGAGGGTATATATTAGTTTGCCATTCCCTTTTTTTCGAAAATATTATTTTTTGTGTAATTGCTAGCTGATTAACGGGAATTTTATTTGTGTAATATTATTCAGAACGTTATTTTTTCTCTTTGCACTCCAACTGCATATCGGAAGTTAGTTGCTTGTAAGAAGTGATTTATTGCAGTTGGCAAAGTTTATTAAAAAAGTGTTGATCTAAATAGAAATGACTTCCAATAGAAGATGTTGTAAAAATAACTCTAAAGCATCTTGTTATATTTGTGGAGAATACACCTTTAAAAAAACATAAGACCTATTTCGGAATGTGTTAAAAAATCGTATTAAGATTACTTTGGAGTTGATCTTGGTGACCAAGATAAAAGCTGGGCTCCACACATTGTGTGCAATACTTGCTGTGTAAATTTGCGAAAGTGGACTCAAGGAAAACGAAATAGGCTTAAATCTGATGTGCCGATGGTTTGGAAAGAGACCAGAAATCATTTGGGCGACTGTTACTTCTGTTTAGTGATTTTGATAAGTCAATGACCGAAACTGAACGAAATGCGTGGACATCATTCGCGCAAGTTATACAAAATTTCTTGGGAAATAAAAAAGCTTCAAATTATGTTCCATTAGTAGAGAATATGCTGGATAAGTTCAGAGACCTTGGCTGCAACATGAGTATTAAAATCCATTATTTGCACAGTCACTTGGACCGATTTCCCGAAAATTTGCGTAATTTAAGCGAAGAACAAGGAGAAAAAAAACAAGTAACAGTGCTATATTCGGCCGTGCCGAATCTTATATACCCTTCACAACGTGTAGTCATGCAATAACAATTGTTTGTATCACAATTCATCCCATATAAAATACGTACATATGTATATACTGGTTAGACTAAATGTGGCATCGAATCCCAGCTGAGCCAAAAAAATTTTATTTTATTTTATTTAATATATTATTTATATTTTATTATTTTTTTTACATTTTTTTTAAATTTTTTTAAAAAATTTTTTTAGAAAAATTTTTAAAAAATTTTTTTAAATTTTTTTTTAAATTTTTTTAAAATTTTTTTTTTGTAGTTTTTTTTATTATTTTTTTCTTATTTTTAATATTTTTTTTTGTAATTTTTTTTGTTTGGTATGTTTTTTACATGTATGTATGTTGTTGTTGTAATTGTGAAAAAAACGAGGTGGTCGTGGTTTTTTGCTCATATCTCAGAAAGTTATGGGGCGATTGTGCTGAATTTCAATAGCGATTCATTCCTGGATATTTCCAAGAGATTGATACCATATACAGATCTGAGGAACATATAGTTGCTTCTAAAAGTTGATTTCAACCAACACACGGACAGACGGGCAGACGGACAGACGGTCAGGGCTTAATCGACTCGTCTATTCATAAGCTTTCAGAAAAAATATACTTTATGGGGTCGGAAATGAAAATTGTAGAAATTACAAACGGAATGACAAAGCTATATATACCCTTGTGCACCACAGGTGAAGGGTATAAAAACAACGATATATGTTAATATGTTTTTTTTTGTAATTTTTAGTGCAGCCGTAATATATATATATATATATTCTATTGTTTGATTGCGGACATAACAAAGTTATTTTAAATCTTTTTCATTAAAACTTAGTGCTAAGTCCCCTTTTACAATAGAGAAACTGAAAAGCAGACAGTCGAAATTCGGTAGCAACGGGTGGAAGTGCATAGCAGGGAATGACAACGATTACAACTTCGGATATACATTGAGTATTATTAGCAAAACATGTATAAGTGCGTACGGTTACAGCTAAAACAAGTAAAAGCGCTATATTCGGCCGTGCCGAATCTTATATACCCTTCACAACGTGTAGTCATGCAATAACAGTAAATTGACGTATGTATGTTAAAAAAAACAAAAAAAAAATAAAAAAATAAAAAAAAAAAATTTAAAAAAAAAAATTTAAAAAAAAAATTTAAAAAAAAAATTAAAAAAAAAAATTATTATATACATATATAATATATATAAAACAAAAAAAAATAAAAAAAAATTAAAAAAAAAAAAAATTAAAAAAAAAAAATAATAAAAATATATATAATATATTAAATAAAAAATAAAAAAAAAATAAAAAAAAAATTAAAAAAAAAAAATTTTAAAAAAATTAAAAAAAAATTTTTTTTGGCTCAGCTGGGATTCGATGCCACGTTTTCCCTAACCAGTATACACGTTTGTATGTATGTATGTTGTTGTTGTAATGTTAATTTTGTGAAAAGAAAATCGAGGTGGTCGTGGGTTTTTGCTCATATCTCAGTTGTTTATGCACCGATGTTTCTGATTTTCAATACCGATCTACTCCCGAATATTTCTGATATTTTAATACCTTACCCGGGTCCAACCTATGTCGGGGGGCTTCAAAAAGTTGATTTCAACATACACACGGACAGACGGTCAGACGGACAGACGGACAGACTGACAGGGCTTAATCGACTTCCCTATTCATAAGCTTTCAGAAAATATATACTTTATGGGGTCGGAAATGAAAATTGTAGAAATTTCACACGGAATGACAAACCTATATATACCCTTTTTCACTGTGTGAAGGGTATAATTATGGAGAATCGGTACCAGGGAAGGTGGGATACACATATGATGGCAGACTACGGTTGGAATTTGCAAAGAGACTCTAATCCGGCTGTTCATTCCAGATTTTTTCTTTGTTTTTTTTTTAATTCCTATGGAAAAGTTTTACTTTTTAAATACTTAAACAAAGCTATATCATGAAAACTAGAGCTGATAAAGACAAACTGATTACAGATTTGAATTTAGCGCACCCAAATTAACTAGAATCAGTTGATAAATTCAAAGAAATTTATTGTAGAAATTTCAAACGAAATGATAAATTTATATATGTATACCCTTTTACGCTGTCATGTGGAGGGTATAAAAATAAGCAAAATCATCTTTGGGGAACTTATTTATTATTACTTACTTTAAGTATATGAATGTATTTTAACTAAGTATTTATAATATTTTTTTCTCAGTTTTATAGAGATCACAAACTATTGCTTATTCTGTTTCGGGTATTAGCTGTTATGCCTATTATTCGATCTCGTCCTGGAAAGATAACATTTTCTTGGAAATCCGGAGCTACAATATATGCAATATTTGTTTGGTGTGTTTTAACTGTTGCCGTACTTATTGTTGGTAGAGAACGTGTGAAAATTCTTCAGACTACGAATCAATTTGATGAATATATTTACGCTATTATATTCGTTATTTACTTGGTTCCACATTTTTGGATACCTTTTGTTGGATGGGGAGTTGCAAAAGAAGTAGCAAAATATAAAACATCATGGGGATCATTCCAGGTACTGTTATATAATTTATTATTATGCAAAGCAAATATATTAATTGAAACTAAAAATATGTATTTATTTGAATACCTGTTTCTCTATAGTGAAGATCTCCTTATTTATTTATTAAGTCTTTTCTTTTAGCAATAATTATTTTTTAATATCTTATATAAAAAGCAAATTTAAGACTGTAGTGTATTTTCTTAATTTACAATAAGCAGCATGTTTATTTATGCATTTATATTTTTTATATTAAAAATATAACAACTAAGACCTTGTTCTCGAGTAGAGTAAGTAATCAAATATTCAGCATAAAATAAAACCGATTTTCAAATAATTAAAAAAAAGCGCAATTTTTAAACAACAGATTTCAGTACGTGTACAAGCGTTTCGGTAAATCGGTTTATAAATAATGTTTTTTTATATTAAAAAATTTAAACAAAACACAATATATTGTTTATTTTTAATTAAAATTGAGAAGAATTTAAAAAATAACTGCCGTATTCATAAAAAATATTTTGGGTTTATTGAAAGCCTATTTGACAAAATTCTGTGCAACATCTGTCAAATAAGCCTTTGATAAACCTAAAATATATTTTATGAATACGGCAGTAAGTCTTTAAAATTGAAATTAATTCACAAAATAAACCTATAAATACACTAACAGTATTAATATAATGTCAACAAGTAAAAGTGCTATATTCGGTCGTGCCGAATCTGGTAATACCATTCACCATGTTGTACATAGGTATAATGACCTCGCAGTAGCATATCCTAGATTCCATATTTAACAGTGCAGGCTTTAATGCTTCATTATTTCCGACACCATTTTGATTTGAACTTCTACTGTTCTACCTGGCAAGCTCTTTTATTTGATAACCATATTAGTGTAGTTTATAAAGAAAATATCCTTCATTTTGTTTCAGATTTTACACTTTTATTAATTTACTATATTCTACTGGCCAAGCCTTCTAGATACAAATATCGACGGACTTAAAGGAGGTATATTTGTAAATACTAGATCTGACTAGTATAAATTGGTTCTCCTGGCCTACAGTGGGCGATAAAAGTATAAGTATACAAAAAATAATTTTTCAATATTTTTGAAAAAAATTTTTTTTTTTAAATAACTTCATGTAAATGTTGCCCGCGGCTCTGGTTCAATTGGTCCATTCGTAGGGTCCAATTTTGCATCACTTTTTTCAGCATTTCGGCCTGTATTCCATGAATAACACGTTTTATGTTATACTCTAAGGCTTCAATCGTGTTTGGCTTGTCCACATAGACCAACGACTTCACATAACCCTACAAAAAATAATCAAGAGGCGTCAAATCACATGATCTTGGCGGTCAACTCACAGGGCCATTTCGAGAGATAAACTGCTCACCAAATTCATCTTTCAATATGTCCATTGTTTCACGAGCTGTGTGGCATGTGGCACCGTCTCAGCCAATTGGGGCAAAAAAAGTCGCATATCATGGCTCGATATCGTTTGCCGTTGACGGTAACGTTTCTTCCACGGTCTTGTTTGAAGAAAAATGGACCGATGATGCCAACAGACCATAAACCACACCAAACTGTCGTTTTTTCGGGATGCATCGGTAACTATTGTACGGCATGTGGCTGTTATTCACCCCAGATGCGACAGTTTTGCCTGTTTACGTATCCATTTAGCCAGAAATGAGCCTCATCGGTAAACACAATTTTTCGATAAAACATTGGTTTTCCATCGAGCTGTTGTAAACACGAATTTTGATAATAAATTTCAACGATGTGCAGTCGTTGCTTGTTTGTGAGTTTCTCCATGATAAAATGGCAGAGTATACTGAACACTTTTTACTTTCACAGATGTAGTTTGGACACAATTACCAACCAGTGCTGCCAGCCCGAAAAACTTTATTCATAAAAAGTCACCCTATATATGTAAAATTTTCACTCAAAGTAATCGTTTGTATTCTAAGTTTTTGTATATGGTAAAAGCAAAGACTATAGACTAGACTATAGTCTTTGACTATAGTCTATAGTCTTTGGCACAACATTTTTAATTTTTTCAAATATACTAAGTGCAACATCTTTATAGTCTTTAGTATTTGGTAAAAGGTTTAACAATTTGAATATCGAATGAACAATTTTTGCGCTTAAGATTAATTGGGTGTAGCATGTTGAAAAAGAATAATTGTGAGTGTGTGTATATGTGATGCAAGAGTTTTCAGTGGCGAGCATCATTATGATTCAAACGTGACAAACTTCTTAAATGTTAAGTCATCGATGCAAATGCAGATTTTTCTTTGGCGTCATGTATGAATGTTTAAAGTAAATGTCCAAACTTTCATAGATGACTAAAGCTGATTTTATCTCGTAGGAGTCCGCGTATTAATGAGTCCAAACAGACAATAGCGTTATACGTATTTATCGCTTATATGCATTTCAAATTTTGCACCGATTTTTGTTCTTATAAGCGACAGATGCAGTAACAAAAATAAAAAAATACATTAAACATCCATAAAATAAGCTCATGTTGGGATGCATGTAACCGTTAAATGCAAATAACCGACGCACAGTTGCGCCTTTTCTTAAAACCCGTGGCAAAAATACAAAATTTCATGACATAATTTTGTGAAATGAATGAAAACATCGTATAAAGAACTAATTACTGATCACAATTCAAAAACGTTTTCCTTAATTTCATAAAAATTATAGTTTGTGGAGCTTCTCAAAGTCCACAATTTCTTAGAAAGCAAAAAAAAAAAGATGGTCTTAAAAAAATTAATGCACTTTAGAATTAAAGGAATTTTTGTTTTTTATTAAAAGAAGTAGTAAAATATTTAGCAGATGCCCTACTTTTTCGGCAGTAGCCGCTTTTTAGACACCCTATATTTAGGTCATTTTTACAAATAAAATAGAGCATATCTAAAAATGGTCTCGCCCATATTTTCTGAGTATATTTGCTACATAATACTTAAAATAATTTAACTAAGTTTGGCTGCCGCAGGTTGCCGCTGTAGGCGAAATCAGAAAAAAAATGTTACAACCTCATAGCGAAAACGAGAAAATTCTTTTTCTCATTTTTAAAGTATGTAACAAAGATGTGTGCAAAATGTGAAAAGAAATCAAAAAGGGTTTTCGAAATTTTTTTTCACTGCAGCAATTTCAGTGTAAAATAAAGTTACTTGTTGCATATTTTTATTGCTTCTCGTTAAATAATAAACAATTTTTTGCTCTGCCAATCACGTAGGCAATACTATTGCAATTTTTTTATTTATTTAAATTTAAAAACACCTGTTATAAAAGTAGGCAGTTAGTTTTAAAACTTTTTTATATTGAATAAAATATAAACTGTAGGTATATATACCAGTTAATTTTTTTTTTTGCTCAAATTAGGTAGTTTAAGCATTTTTTTAATTTTTGGGTATAAATTGTATAATGCAACCAGTTAAGTTTTTACTTTCTAAAACTAGTGATCAGTAACAGAACTTATACAATTTTATTTTAAAGTGCGATAATGTCATTTACCAATTGAGAATTTTTGGAATTATTCAGAAACTCAGATAATGAAAAAGCATTTAAATTGGCTATTGAGGAAAAACTACACGATTTACCAGGATGCCACAAAAGACATATCTAAATCGCATCTTTTAGATGCTTTATGTCTTAAGTTTGTAAAAGATAAATCAAGGTAACAGCCTGAATTACTGGGGTCAACAATAATATTATAAAAAGGTTGGCAGTTATCCTAAATGTTATAAACTCAAGGGGAATGGTAAATGGCCCAAAGTTTGATGATTATGCATCAAAAACTGCCGAACTTTTAGCTTAAATGTACTTTGAGAAGAAACTTACCCTACGGTTCATACGATTTTGGCTCATGGTAAAAGTTTAATTGAATATCAATGCTCACCGATTGGAGAGTTATCAGAAGAAGCCCAGGAATGCAAAAACAAAAATTACAATTATTTGATACACGAATACTTACAAATTTTCAAGGATAAGACAGAATGCGGACCTTATCAATATGTTTGCAGCCTCTTCAGACCCACTAATTTCATCACGAAGACATGTAAGATCTCGAAAGGATTTGGAAGGACATAATTGTAGCTCCGATATGTTAAGTCTATTAGGTAACGCTTCCAATGTTAATGACTATTTCAAAGAGAACTAACTAATAAAAACCAATTATTCTAGCAAAATAATTTATATACTAAATAATCGCGTTTTTTTCTAAACTCTCGGATTTGAACAATGTGTATTGCAAAGCGCACCGGATTGAACTAGTTACTTTTATAAATTTGCTTAGATTTAAATATTAAAAGTATATAAAAATGTGTATTTGCTTATGATTCATTGGCTATTATGTATGGTTGTGGTGAGACCGACGATCACTTACGCATCTTTTGTCTGGTGGCCGAAGGCTTCCCAGGCGACGATTAGGCGGAAGTTGGACGGGGTTCAAAGGATTGCTTGCATTGGTATATGTGGCGCGATACGTACCACACCAACGCAAGCGATGGAGGATATGGTGGGATTGCTGCCGTTGGACTTATTTGTAAGGGAGACGGCGGCAAGATCGGCGATTCGGATGCGAAGCGATGGCATGTGGTATCGCTTTGGATCGGTTTTGGGGCATAGGAGAATCCTGGACCTCGTGGATAAAGAGGTTAGGGAGGCTCAGATGCCGATGGAGCGCATGAGTCGAGTGGTCGAAAGGCTACATCACACGCTCATAGCGGATGGATTCATGCACGATGAGTGCATGGAGAATGACATCAGTATCTTTACTGATGGGTCCTTTATGGACGGAAGGGCAGGTGCTGTACTCATCTGAGTTGAACTTATCCTGCACCCTGAATCTGGGAGAGTACGTGTGAGTCTATCAGGCAGAGATGCTTGGTTTGCTGCACGCGTTGGACCACCTGTTGGAATGTCGAATGTATGGGAAGAGAATTCTTATTGCACTTGGCAACCAGTCGGTTATAAAACGTATGCAGCGGATAGATATGAACTCCTCTTTGGTGCTTGAGTGTGTTCTAAAGCTCAATAGGTGTGCATCTACAAATGAGGTAACGCTGATGTGGGTTAAGGGACACGTGGGCATAGCTGGGAATGAGGCTGCTGACGAACTTGCGACGAAGGGGTCTGAGGCTGCATTCTGCGGACCGGAACCCAGAACTGCTCTGGGTAATGGGTTAGTGCGGGCGAGGATCTTTCAATGGGTGAACTCTATAAACTTGCGAAGGCGGATGGAGGGAACCACGTGTAGACAGGCCCGTATGGTGCTCAGGGAGCCACTTGGCAGGGGTGCAGTGAAGATACTCGGTTTTAATCGGAGTATGATGAGCTGGATCACTGTGTTGATTACAGGACATGGTAACTTCAAATATCATCTGAATAGGATGCAGATCGTGGATGATGATATTTGTAGAATGTGCCTGGAGGATGCCGAGAAGGCAGCGCATGTAGTATGCGAGTGTCCGGCGTTGACGGGCGGAAGATTAAGGATCACAGGCAAGCACACTTTAAGTGTGAGTGCGATGGGGGACCTTAGTCTGAGGAGATGCTGGCGATTACAAAGGACTGTGCGATGAGGATTGTCGACAATCACCAGTCGGCAGTGTGAAATCGTTTTCGTAGTCCAGAGCAAACGCCGCTTGTGGCGCGGGACTAAGTGATTGAAGGTATACTGATCGGTGGACACGAAATCACTGAGGAGCGAAGGGGGTCGAAAAGGGACCCGTGATAGTAGTGGTCTGCTTCGATATTCCCCCTACATGTGTATGTATGTAAATATGTATGTATGGTTGTGGACTTATAACAGAAAATATTTCTAAGTTTTAACTTTCAAATGTATAGTAACCCTTTAATAATGTTGTCATGCATAACTCCCTTTGTTTTTGTAATTTTTACGTGTATTCGTCAATGAAATTTTCAATTAGGATAATTTCGTGCAAATTTCAACTTACTATAAGTTGAATCAGAATAACCTGTTGAGAAAAAATCAGCAAAAAAATTGCTCAAACGACATTCAATTGGTTAAAACTTGGTAGAAGAAGGGAATCGAGTAGTTTTTTTCTTAGAATTAACAAATTTAAAAATATGATATAGAGCCTCGTTCAAAATAATTGTCCCACTCGAATATTTTGAACAAATTGTAAATGTAAATTTTTGGCCAAACCATACTCTAGTACGTGAATTTATTTATCGTGATGAAAACTTAGCTCGTATTCCAACATCTAATCAAACTTCAAAAAACTAATGCAAAATTCTACCCTTAACATTATTTATCAAAATGCAAATGGAATGAATACTAAGCTTACTGATATGTTCCTTAACAGCTTTGACTGCGAATTTCATGTTGCTGCATTTACTGAAACCTGGCTTACTAATAATACTAATAACTCTTAAATTTTTTGTAGTAAATATCAAGTTTTTAGACGTGATAGAATTGGCAAACGTGGTGGTGGTGTTTCAGTTGCTGTTTCCTGTTTGTATCCTGCTGAACAGTTATTATTTGTAAATTCATCTGACATTGAATTTATCGCTGTTGTAATACCAATTCAAAATATATCGCGCTTTATTACCTGCTCATATATACCTCCAAACTCTGATCCACAACTTTATGGTGAACATGTTTTGTTAATAAAATCCGTTGCAGATAAACTAAAGTCAGCTGATTTTTTGATGATTTTTGGTGATTTTAATATTCCGACTGCATCCTGGATTACATCAGATGATACAGATTTCTTTGTACCGATTACATCACATGATTGGAGTCGAGATTTTTTCAATAGTCTGACTAATTTAAGTGTCTTTCAAATAAATAAAATTTTTAATAACAACCGCTTATTGGATCTCGTATTTGTAAATAAATAATCCCTCTCTATTCGACGTATCTAGGACTAACCCCTTATTTATTCCTGAGGACCGACACCATCCTACATTGTTAATTTCTACACCATTGCCTCAAAAGGAAACTGTTCACACTGTATCTGAGTCGCTCTGTTTTAAACGTACGAACTACCATATGTTAAATAACTTGTTACATAATATTAACTGGTTTAAAATTCTTGCTTTTTCTTATGATGGTAGTATTTTTGATCAAATCGTGTTGAAATTTTACTCAGTTCTCTTCAGTTGTTTATCAGCAAGCACCCCATTGTTAAAAAAGGTAACATCAAATCGTCCTCCATGGTATTCCCGTACTTTAACCTGGTTAAAAAATCGTAAAAACCGTTTATATAAAAAGCTCATGAAGAGCAAAACCCTTTGTTGTTTACTCTAATAATACAGATATTGCCAATTCTTTTGCTGATTTCTTCGCCTCTACTTTTTCTGCAAAAACGTTCCATAGTTCAATTTATCCTTATGATATTACTTCGTCTTCATCAATTAATATATCATCTTTAGATGTCGATACTGTCTTAAAAAGCCTGAGAAGTATAAAAAATTGTTATAAACCTGGTCCTGATGGTATTCCTAACTGCATATTAAAAAATTGTGCCGACGTTTTGGCTATTCCTATCACTCATCTATTTAACAGTTCTTTGAGATTTGGTATATTTCCTAAATGTTGGAAAGATTCATTTATCATCCCCCTTCATAAATCTGGTAGCCGTAGTGATGTTACTAATTATAGAGCAATAGCTAAACTTAACTCTATTCCTAAACTGCTTGAGAAAATATTAACGGACATCCTAACTACCCAAATATCAACAATTCTTTCTCCAACACAACATGGTTTTGTTAAAGGTAGATCTACATCCACAAACCTAATGGAACTGACGTCCTTCATCAATACAGGATTTTGTAATGGTAACCAAACTGATGTGAAAGTGAAGCTCAAAAAATTAGGGTTTCCGGTTAACCTATTAAAATGGATTAGTTCTTATTTAAAGGATCGAAGACAATGTGTTTTTTATAATGGTTGTATATCAAAACATATTGAAGTAACTTCCGGAGTTCCTCAGGGAAGTCACCTCGGCCCCATCTTATTTTTATTGCTTATAAATGATCTTCCAAAGGCTATTCAATACAGCAATATTTTAATGTTTGCTGATGATGTTAAACTTTATTCATGGATTAGAACAGTTTTTATCTCCAAGCTTATTTAAATAATTTTTTAATTGGTGTACGGTAAATCTTATGGAATTGAATTTAACAAAATGCAAATCTATGACTTTCTGCAGATATTCACCGATTTCGAATGTTTACTCTCTAAATGGCTCTAATTTGAATGTTGTTGATTCGTTTTTGGATCTTGGAATTCTCTTTGATGTAAAAATTAATTTCAACTCACATGTAATAATGACAGTAAATAAAGCTTATGGGGTATTAAGTTTCATAAAGCGTTGGGCTAAGGAATTTAATGATCCTTATGTAACAAAAAATTTATTCACGTCATTGGTAAGACCTTTACTGGAATATGGATCAGTAATTTGAGATCCCCAATATGATGTTTATATTCAAAAACTTGAATCAATCCAAAAACAATTTTTGCTGTTCTGCCTTCGTAACCTTCGTTGGAATCCTAATAAAACTTACCGTCATACCGTAGTCGTTTACTACTCATTGCGCTCCCAACGTTACAAAGCCGAAGAATTGTTTCCAATATTGCATTTGTCATAAATCTTATTCAAGGCAAAATTGATTCTACATATCTTCGACATAAAATATGCATCAATGTTCCTAATAGGCAGCTTAGATTTTATGAACCGTTATATGTACCATTTCATAGATCAAACTACATTAACTTTGATCCAATTAGAAGAATTTGTGCTGAGGTAAATAAGTTCTATGTTCACATTGACTTTTCTGATAATGTTGCTGTAACAAGTGGAAAGCTGATAAGATTTCTAAACTCAAATGCATACGTTTAATGTTGTTTTTATATTTCTTTATTTTTGTAATTAAATTAAAAATGTTGCTCAACTGTAAATATTATTATGTTGATTAAATTAAATAAATAAATAAAATGATTTCGGTTTACGTTTATGTTTACATTAATATTTCATTTTATAGACTTAGTTATCATTACATGATCTATTGAGTGATTTATTGAGAGATGGTCAACACGGGATCCGGACTGTTAAAGTTTGTAATAACAATTAAACAAGTAAACCTTATTGTAGAATAATTTAAACATTTGATGTACATGAGTAAAACACGATAATATGTTCTTGCAGTTTACGATCAATAACGAGTTTGTTTTACATGTTATAATTGGTATTCTTGAATGCAAAAACCTTTTCATTTTTGTCCATAAAATTAGTTTCAAATTTATGCATGTAAATGGACGACACTAAACCGGAAACCGTTATTTTAAGAGATGAGATGGTTGAGAAAAAATAGCTTTTTTATTGAAGTATTAGCATCATTACCAATTTTATTTTTTATATAGTAATCAATAGGTGGTAGTATCACTTATTTAACGGGATATAAATAAAGTTTTCTTAAAAAAAAAGCTCGTAGAGGATTACGAAATAGTTCAAGAGTTTTTGAATGTGAATGGTTATCAATAGTCTGATCATTATTGAGAATTCGAACTATTTTACTCAATATCATTAGGAGAGCAAATTATAAGATTTTAAGACAGATGTTACTGGGTTAGATTAGGATACGCATTAATTTGGCAGCTACTTTTTGTAATTCAAGTAATATAATTTTAGTATCTTTCACAACACCAATGTCCCTTGTCCCTTGCTTCTGCAATTAAACCTGAAATTCAAATACATTTAATATGGCAACATTTATGACACAGCCAACAGACACCTTTGCCTTTAATAAAACAAGTTTTTATTAAACATTCCATTTTTCGGATTATGTTATGAAAGTAGTATAGTGGTAGCAATTCCAATCCAAAATGTTCGATAAGATAATATCAGTTTAAAATATAACGGACTAAATTTGTTAAAGCAATACCAAACAAAGCATTCACTACTGTGGCTTTAAAGCTATAATACAATCTGACAGTAATTTTCAATTAAAACAGTTTGAAAGAAACAGGTGTTATTATTATTTCTTTCTTTCTTTATCTTTTTAACTACAGATGTAAAGCACTTTTTTTGTTTTGTATAGACCTACGATAGTTTATTTTATAAGTAAATTTTATTATTTTATTTATGGTTTAATTCAAGATTTAACAACACCATACACATTTCACAATAAAGTTCTTCAGTGAGTTTTGACTTTTAATATGTTTTTATCAAATCCAGCAAATAAAAATTTAAACCTAAAAGAGCAGTATAAGAAAACACGTCCAAACAGATCCAGAGATAATGATGATAATAGTATGATAACGTACTTGCACTCTTTTCACTACCATGTACATAGGTATAAAGACCATATAGTTGCCTAGATTTCAGAATTCATGTTATACTATATTCTAATAGCCAAGTACTTTCATGTGATAGTTCTGGAGTTACGCAATTTTTTTAGGTGCCATCTTGGATTTTACACTTTATTAATAGTTTAAAGTAGCCCTTTCATTTGATACCTACATATATTCTCTCGGTGGTATATAAATTGAAAAAAAGTTATATTTCGTTTTCAAATTTTAGGAACACCGAGGCAGTTGTATTTTGGTGCTTATATTGCAGGAGTTTAACTTTGTCGGGATTTAACTATAAGAAAAAACTAATTGAATAAAATTGTTTTGAGCGCACTTATATCCTATGGTATATGCATATAAAGATCCTAAGGTTAAAACGGTTAGATTTCCAGCAATCAGTGATAAGTTTAATGTTTTGGATCTGCCATTCCGTTACAAGGGTGGTACAAGACTACCCCTACTCCAAAGGTAATTGGGGGCGAGGATGAGTTGTCCAGGGTAATCGATTTTGACATGTCACCCGTCAGTAATACTAGTCCGGAGGGTATGGTCGTTAATTTGGGGGAGGATAGATTAACTTAGGTTATTGATTGATCGAGCCGGTTGATGTAGTGGATATTGACCCTATGTTAGACCATAGCGATGCGGAAAATATTAATCAATTCATAGTAGAGAGTCATTTGGTGCCAGGTGATAGTGGATGGGAAAAGATTGATGGTGATACAATTCATCAATGACACCCTGATTTAGGGCCCGCGTCGACTTTCTTATCCGAAGCTTAAGGAGGTTCGGAAAACATTTGATGATTTTTTACGGCATGTGGTGATAAGACCGAGTGAATATGCGTTCGCTTCTCCTCTGGTACTTGTTAGAAAGAGAAATTGTAATTTGCGTATGTGGGTTGATTATAGTGCCCGTAATAGGATAACTGAGAGGGAACATTTTTCTTTACCGGTAACTCAGGATTGTCTTGAGTACTTGGGTGAAAAATATTTCAGAACATTGGATATAAGTGTGGAATTCCACCAAGTACTAGTGCATCCTTACTTTATTAAGTATACGGCATTTATCTGAACATTTCAGGTTAAAAAATGCTTCGGCTGTATTTCAGCACTTCATAATTACGGTGCTTCGGGAAATTATTGAAAGGGGAGAAATTGTTGTCTATATTGATGACATTATCATAGCGACATGGACCATTGAAATAAATGTGTGGATCTTACGTTCTGTTTTAATGTTGTTGAGGCAATATAATTTCGATTTGAATTTTAGAAAGTGTAAATTTCGGTATCGTAAGATTGGTTATTTGGGATCGAGATATCATAGTTAAGAGTTGGAGTCCTCTGTTATTGTTTAGACTGTTTTTGGAAGAAGTGTATATTGTTCTTTGGTCAAGTACTTCGAATGCTATTTTAGATCTAGACGTGTTATTGGTAACCGAAAGTCGTGTTTTACATCTGCTGAATTTGCGGGATTTCTATCTGAGCGTAATGTCGGGCTTGTGAAGGTGTAAGGACATCGATTGAGCACGCGGACGGTGTTGTAAAGTTTTATAATTAATTCTTAATGAATAATACAGTACAATGTGAGATTAGAAATTACGATTTTAATTTATAATTGTCTTTATTTAATTATTAATTCTATTATTATTTTAGAAAATACAAAGATCTGTTTGGTGGTGGTGAAGTACAGTTCTCCTTTCCAGCCAACCAATTATTTATTATTTTTGCAAGCGGTTTGACCGATTTTCATGAAGTTTTCATTAATGTTCTTCAAAAATTGTTCGTTCGTCTTTGAATATGTTTTTTTTAAACACGCTTAAGCATGCATTGTCTACCGAAATTGCAACGGTAGTGTGACAACAACACAAATGGAATTAAATATGCAAATATTATTATATTTGCCTAAATCTTACTTTAAAAACTAGAAATGTTTCAACTCCATTCGATTCATATGGTCATACACAATTTTTTTATTTTAACAAAAAACAATATTTAATTCTAATTATATTAAAGGTAAAACAAATTATTTTTCATTAGCCTAATTTATAAAAACAAGTATTAAAAGTTCATAGTTTAAATATTTTGTGGACAAAAGTCACCGTCACGTAACGATATTTTTCATAAGAGATATTAAAAATCATTTTAATATGAAGTGTGTTTTCCATTATTTTTTATTACATCTTGCAAACGTCTCTGCATCGAAAGTACAAGTTTTTTTGTAATATCTGGTCCAATTTTCTGCCATTCCTCCAGAAGTATTTGTTTAAGCATACTTTTAGAAGTAATATGGTGCTCTCGAACCCGTCTATCCAAATGGTCCCATAAATGTTCGATCGGGTTAAGGTCCGGTGATTGTGGGGGAGTCTTTAGGGTATGGGGTGTGTTGTACAAGACCCATAAGCGAACTATTTCTGCCGTGTGCTTGGGGTCATTGTCATGTTGGAAGTAGTAGTCGGATTCAATGCCTAGGTTTTGAGCACTTTTCTGTAAATTACCTTTAAGTATATTAAGATAAAGTATTTTGTCCATTATTTCTTCGATAAACACGAGTTCTCCGACACCAGCCGAGAATTAAATATTGTTTTTGTTGAAATAACAAAATTGTATATATTAATTATTTTCCTTGCGTGGCAGCCCCTCAAACATTTTAAAGGCAAAATGACGGTGACTTTTGTCCATCTGTGTACGTACACAGTATGTAGTTATATTAAAAATTAACAACAGAGACGTAGCTTAAAGGGGTGCATTTTATAATGCGATACATTAAGTATTTTAATAAATTCGATTAAACGATTGTATACATATATATGTACATACATATAGTATAGGAAAAAACTCTACATACACACTACTATTTTGAACTTTTAGAGAACTAGTGATAATATTAAACATAATTTTGATGTTAATGTTTACGACATTAATAGTTCAGAATGTTGGAAGGAAAAAAAGTTTAGAAATTATGATAATTTATAAACTATTAACGATAAACATAGAAATCGGTGGGGAAAAAGCCTACATACAGCATTGGCTTCTCTTAAAATTAATAAGAAAATGAAGAAGACAAAGAGAAAAAAACCGTTAGTTTTCTTGAATTGCTTTATTTCTCAAATATTACAATCATTTTAATTCAGAAAGCGATTTGTAAAACACGTTTTAACTTTAAAAATGGTAAATAAAGGAGAAATACAGCAATCAGTTCGAAATTTGGTGGTTAACCTTCGAAAAGAAAACAAATCTTACGGTTAATTTGCTAAAATAGTAAAATTAAGTCGCTCAACAGTGCAAGCTATTGTCAAAAACCATCAAAACACCAACAGTACCGAAAACAAGCCACGATCTGGAAGACCGAAGAAGCTTTCGAGACGCGATATTAGTAGTGTCCTTAAAGAAGTCCAAAAAGATCCGAAAATAAGTTCCCCAAAATTAGCCGAATACCTTGCAAGATGTTGAAATATTACTGTTTTATCAAGAACAGTAATAAACGTTTTGCATGATAGCGGCTTTAAAAGTAGAACAACACGCAAAAAGCCATTTATTTCAGCCAAGAATCGTCAACTTCGCTTAGACTTTGCTAAGGCACATTTACAGAAAGGAATGGATTTTTGGAACAAAGTTTTATTTACTGATGAAAGTAAGTATAATATTTTTGGGAATGATGGCCGAAACAAGGTTTGGCGAAAACCGAATACTGCACTTGATCCCAAAAATATTATACCAACTGTGAAACATGGTGGGGGCAGTGTTATGGTGTGGGGAGCTATGGCGGCATTTGGAGTTGGTCGATTGGTTTTTGTTGAAGGCGTTATGGACCGATATCAGTATAAGACAATATTGGAATAAAATCTGAAGACATCTGTGAAACGCTTGGGCCTGGGAAACCAATGAATTTTCCAACAAGACAACGATTCTAAGCATACTGCGCATATTGTTCGACACTGGCTTCTTTATCATGCACCAAGACAGTGCCCTTACTCGGGCGTGGTCGGAAATTGCGCCCAATATTACGGAGAATTTGGTGATGTCTATGCCACGTCGTCTTCAGGTGGTTATTGAAGCCCTACAAAATATTAAAAATATATTGTTTTCTTTTATTTATTTAAAAGAAATTAAATATTGTATTCGATTTTTAAGACTGTATGTAGACTTTTTTCTCATCAATTTTTTCTTGTTATTTCTGTTATTGTTATCCTTTTAAATTGGCTTTTTGTTTTGTAAATAAACTTAGTTTTTGGTACTTTAAATATTAATGTAAACGCTTTATTTATTTGCCTTACAAATATCTTAAAAACACAAAATAAGGGGGTGTATGTAGAGTTTTTTCCTAGACTGTATGTATATTGTAACTATTAGACAAACGCCAAATATTATGTTGTTTGAAGTGGAGCAACGGAGTGAACTATCGGACGAGTTCAAAATATTTAAAGGGAAAATTTTATAAGAAAAGGGCTGATGCCGAGCAGGTGCGGAAGACTTTAACGAAAGCTATTAAGAGTTCTCAAGACTATAATACGTTGATAGTTGCCAAGATCAATGTGAGATAAGCGATGTGAAAAATTATCAGGCGACATGAATGCCTTATAAGGGGTATCATTGATTCTATTAGAATGAAAAATTATTTGGAATCCACGACCAAAGTAAAGCACCCATGCACTTACTTAAATGTGCATATACCAAGTCATGTTTGGGTTGCTGTGTATTATATTGCATTATAGCAGTGACAGTGATAAAGCACATTACAATTTTTTAGAGTGTCAGGAAGTCGATTTTCTTTTTGTAAAACTGTGAAATGAAGAGTTGTTGTAAAGGGTTCGGCTGTTTGGCACGTAGCGCCGTCCTATTAAAACCAAATATTGCCAATATCCTCCTCTTCAATTTTTGTGAACAAAAATTCGTTCAACATGACCCGATAACGATCGCCATTGACTGTAACGGCTTTTCAATGTATGCGTGCAGGTTTTCTGTGCCCCAAATTCGACAATTTTGCTTGTTTACATACCCGCCAAGATCAAAGTGAGCTTCAGCTGAAAAGATGTTTTTTTTTGGCAAAATGGGCCAAAGTTATGTCGCAATATTTCCCAGCGTTGTTCAAGCGTATACACAACCATATTCGTTCAGCGGAAGGATAAAACTAATCATCTGTTAAATCAGACATGAGTTAAGTGTTACCATTCACGAAATAAGCACTAGTTGAAAAAAAAACGTTAGATGGCGGACCCTTTACAATCAGAGGTATAAAATTACAAGCACCAACTGTTAGTTTAGATATCAAGGTGTATATGGTTGAACATTAAATATTTGAAATATTTTATTTAATAAATAACTTAAATACTATACAAAGATAGCATTTTTACTAGATAAGGCTCTAAATTGCCGTGCAAAACTTACAGATTTCTGTACAGTGAACAAATTAAAACACTTTGTACATCCTTTGCACGAGAGTGTAAAAGGATATATGTATACTTATGTTTGTCATTCCGTTTGAAAATTCTACAATATTCATTTTAGACCATTTTATCTATTTATGTAAAAATTAATGTCACTTTTGTTGTAATTTTATAACTCAAGAACGGGCTCTCCTATCCGAACCAAATGCTTAGGCTTTATTCGGACTATTTAGTAGATGGTTTATGTGAAGTTTGCCCAAAATCCGACGAACGGTTTACGGGTAAAAAAAAGGGTAAAATCGGTAACTCAGTATCTCCGCGCTTAATAAAGATATTAAAAAAATTCAGAAAGGTCCAAAGAGCCTGTTAAAAATAATTGGGTAGGTGGTAGGTGTCTGGTACTTTTTGGAAATTTTGAGTTTTAAGGAGATAAAACGGGTTAAAACTAAATTTTGGTACTTTTTTGAACAGCATTTATCTTTGAACGGGATAGCAACAGAAAAAAGTAAAAACGTAGTTTTACTCTCCTTAAAACAATCTATAATGAATTTTTGTACTTTTTCGAAATTTTGGAATTTAGGGGGAATTTCAAAATAGCTAGCAATTAATAAAATATATATTTCTTTTTTTTAATATATGAATTTGATCTTCCAATTAATTTTTTTTATTATTTCACTGAATACGTAGCGAACCTAGTACCGGGCGGCTAGTAAGGTATATATTCTGAATTCCTTTATTTAGAGGAATTGCTTCACGTCTTTTATTCATTAGGAATGTGGCTTTTGGGAAAATCTTAAAAATTTAAATTTTTTGGTTTTTTAATTTTTTTTTATTGCATTTTGAAAACAAAAAATTTGACGAATTTTGCAGGAAAATTTTTTTTTCGCCATTAAATTTTTAATAACCCGAAATAGTAGTTGATAGAAAAAAAAAGTTCAATTAGTTTAAGCAGAATTTTCCGGTGCATCTTCTGATCCTCCTGCTATTAAAATCGAGAACCCGTTTTCAAGTTATGACAAAATATATTAGGCAACCCAGCGATTTAGGGGGTGAAATATGCCACGCCTTTAAAAGAAAATCCTTACGTTCTAGAGAAAAACGGGAAACAGATTTGAATTAAGGGCATCAAAATCCATATAGTCAACATACTTTAATTTCTAGGGTAGACAAAAAAATTTTTTTTTTGCGCAGTAAAATCTGCCACTAGACTTTTTAAATCATACTACACCTAAAACTATCAAAAAACCAAAACTTTTAATTCAAAAAACACGTTAAATAATTTTGGCCAGCTTCAGGCCAAATAATCCTCTGTGCAACGTCAAAATAACGTCGTGGGCAGTAGAAAATTACTATGTTATTATTTCTGTACAATTGTTTTTTAATATTGAATAGTAAAATATTAAAAAACATCTTATAACTCAATAAATACTAAATACTAAATACAGATTTTATATCAAAATTGGTTAACAAACAGAAATTTTGTATATACACTTCTAATTACACTTTTTACATAATTCTAAACTTCTAATTTAACCTTTATCTTTTCATTTCAGCTTAGGTTTTTCAGAGTAACTGGCACTTCATTACAATTTCCTAAATTGAAGTCTCTAATAGTGATTGTTTCAATAGGATGTTTACTGTGTGCAGTTCTTTTTTTGTTTTGTCTATCTTTTCTTTTAGAAGGTAAGAACCTGGCAAAAACTAACAAAGTAATATTTGCTACATTACGTTAAAAAATGCTATCTCGATGGTCCTACTTGGCAAAAAAATACTTGGATAGATCAGTTGATAGCACTGGTCTGCAAAAAACAAAAATTTTCTTCGCCTTTTAACAAAAATATGTGAACAATATATTTATAGATATTTTGTTAGTGTTTTTGTGCGTAAAATGTCAATATCAAAGCGAATTAAAACAAGTAAGAGCGCTATATTCGGCCGTGCCGAATCTTATATACCCTTCACAACGTGTAGTCATGCAATAACAGTAGTTTGTGTCACCATTCATCCCATATGAAATATGTACATACATATAAAAACATACATATATAAAAACATCCCATTGTAAAATTATAAATTCACGTATGTATGTTAAAAAAAAAAAACAAAAAAAAAATTTTAAAAAAAATTTAAAAAAAAAATTTAAAAAAAAATGTTTAAAAAAATTATTATATATATAATATGTATAAAACAAAACAAAATAAAAAAAAAATTAAAAAAAAAAAAATATTAATAAAAATATAAATAATATATTAAATAAAAAATAAAAAAAATATTTTAAAAAAATTAAAAAAAAATTTTTTTTTGGCTCAGCTGGGATTCGATGCCACGTTTTCTGTAACCAGTATACACGTTTGTATGTATGTATGTTGTTGTTGTAATGTTGTTTTTGTGAAAAAAAAATCGAGGTGGTCGTGGGTTTTTGCTCATATCTCAGTTGTTTATGTACCAAGGTTTCTGATTTTCAGTACCTTTCTACTCCCGAATATTTCTGATATTTTAATACCTTACCCGGGTCCAACCTATGTCGGGGGGCTTCAAAAAGTTGATTTCAACATACACACGGACAGACTGACAGAGCTTAATCGACTCACCTATTCATAAGCTTTCAGAAAATATATACTTTAGGGGGTCGGAAATGAAAATTGTAGAAATTTCACACGGAATGGCAAACCTATATATACCCTTTTTCACTGTGTGAAGGGTATAATTAGTCTTTGTAAACTTTTGACAAAAGTAATATTTTTTTAATAAGAAAAATAATGTTTGTGGTCTACAAAAAACAAATAAAACTAAAACAAGTAAGAGCGCTATATTCGGCCGTGCCGAATCTTATATACCCTTCACACCGTGTAGTCATGCAATAACAGTAGTTTGTATCACAATTCCATATGATATACGTACATACATATAAAAACCATACATATATAAAAACATCCACATTGTAAAATTATAAATTTACGTATGTATGTTAAAAAAAAAATAAAAAAAAAATTAAAAAAAAATTTAAAAAAAAAAATTTTAAAAAATAAAAAAAAAAAAATTTTAAAAAATAATTAAAATATATAGAATAAATATGAAACAAAAAAAATTAAAAAAAAATATTTAAAAAAAATTAAAAAAAAAATTATAAAAATATAAATAATATTTTAAATAAAAAATAAAAAAAAAATAAAAAAAAAATTAAAAAAAAAATTTAAAAAAAATATATAAAAAATTTTTTTTTGGCTCAGCTGGGATTCAATGCCACGTTTTCTCTAACCAGTATACACGTTTGTATGTATGTATGTTGTTGTTGTAATGTTGTTTTTGTGAAAAAAAATCGAGGTGGTCGTGGGTTTTTGCTCATACCTCAGTTGTTTATGTACCGATGTTTCTGATTTTCAATACCGATCTACTCCCGAATATTTCTGATATTTTAATACCTCACCCGAGTCCAAGCGATGTCGGGGGGCTTCAAAAAGTTTATTTCAACATACACACGGACAGACGGACAGACTGACAGGGCTTAATCGACTCCCCTATTCATAAGCTATCAGAAAATATATACTTTATGGGGTCGGAAATGAAAATTGTAGAAATTTCACACGGAATGACAAACCTATATATACCCTTTTTCACTGTGTGAAGGGTATAAACATGTAAGCTAAAACTATAACTTTTGAGCAAATGTTAAATCAATTTTTTTTAGACAAATTGTGAGTTGGCAAAAATTCAATATTTTTTAAGGTTGATCTCGTAGAATCTCGAAGCGTCAATGAATTGGTGATTGCTGCCGGATTTATTTTGCGTTCAGCAGAGCAAAGGAAAATTGCCAATATGATTCTGTGATTCTTCAATTTCTGTAAAACACGATATTTTTCTGACAATGACAGACGGAAAGGTGTGTCAACCTTAAATTGTACATCCCAAAAGTATATCACCTGTGGGCTACCCCCACTTTGTGCTTAAATTCGTTGCTTCGAATGTCTTTCAGTTTCAGTTAAAAGTTGAATATTAAGAAATGACACATTATAACCAACGAAGAAAAAGCAGACATTAAGGTTCGTTCTAAAGAAATCAAATTGAAATTAAAGAACAAGATATGAGTCATTATAGTACGAAGGCGCACAGTAGCGCCTTTTCTTAAAACCCGTGGCAAAAATACAAAATTTTATGACAAAATTTTGTGAAATGAATGAAAGCATCATATAAATAACTACTTACTGATCACAATTCAAAAACGCTTTCCTTAATTGCATAAAGATTGTAGTTTGTGGAGCTGCTCAAAGTCGACAATTTTTAAGAAAGCAAAAAAAAATGCACTTTAGAATTAAAGTGTCAGAAACATTGTCGTTTGATTACAATTTTTTTGGTATTTTTTTAAGGTATGTTTGTTTTTCATTAAAAGAAGTAGTATAATGTTAAGCAGATGCCCTACTCTTTCGGCAGTAGCCGCTTTTTAGATACCCTATATTTAGGTCATTTTTACAAATAAAATAGAGCATATCTAAAAATGGTCAAAAAAGGTCTCACCCATATTTTCTGAGCATATTTGCTACATAATATTTGAAGTAATTTAACTAAGTTTGGCTGCCGCTGTAGGCGAAATAAGAAGAAAAATGTTACAACCTCATAGCGAAAACGAGAAAAATTTTTTTCTCATTTTTAAAGTACGTAACAAAGATGTGTGCAAAATGTGAAAAAAAATAAAAAAGTGTTTCCAAATTTTTTTCACTGCAGCAATTTTAGTGTAAAATAAAATTACTTGATGCATATTGCTTCTCGTTAAATAATGAACAATATTTTGCTCTGCCAATCAGGTAGGCATAACCATTGCAATTTTTTTTATTTATTTAAATTTAAAAATACCTGTTATAAAAATAGGCAGTTAGTTTTAAAACTTTTTTATATTGAATAAAATATAAACTGAAGGTATATATTGCAGTTAATTTTTTTTTTGCTTAGATTAGGTAGTTTAAGCCCTTTTTTTAATTTTTGGGTATAAATTAAACCTTAATTGTAAATGCAGCCAGTTAAGTTTGCACTTTCTAAAACTAGTGATCAGTAACAGATTTTGTACAATTTTATTTTAAAGTGCGATATTCTCATTTACCAATTTAGAATTGTTGGAGTTATTCACAAACTCAGATAATGAAAATGCATTTAAATTGGCTATTGTGGAAAAACTACACTATTTACCAGGATACCACGAAATGGATGTTCATTGCAAAATTTACTTCGTTTTCCTAACAATTAAAAAATACGGCTTGCCTCACACCGTACAAAAAAAGCATTTATGGAAACCAACCCAGACTGGCTTAATGAAGATAAAACTTTTGAAAACATCGAAGAACCGCATACATCCTCTGACAGCAAAAGAGGAAGGAAGACCTGCAAAAACTATAAACGAGTGTTCTGAGTACACAAGAAAACGTAAACTTGTAAATGCCACAAAAGATATATCTAAATCGCATGTTTCAGAAGCATTATGTCTTAAGTTTGTATAAGATAAAGATAAATCAAGGTCCGACATTACAAAAGCTGTTGTGCTTGCAAGCCCAGTTCGACTGCAAAGAATCAAAGGGAGTATTCACTCCACCAAATGCTTTACCCGCAAAGTATAATATAGAAGAAGCCTTAGCGTTGATTATGGAATTGGGATTGTTAAAGGAAAAATATTCTATTTTACGAAGCTCTTTAAAGAGTCATAATGTGAATATTCTTCCTGGATACAAAAAGATTACATCTGCCAAAAAAGATGCAGTGCCACCTAATGTAAAGGTTACTGAAGTATCGGTAGAGGGTAAAACTGCAAGACTTAATGGATCACACAGCCAAACGCTTTATTCAAAGTTTGCCTGAAGAGAAAGCAGTATCACTTCCAGATATGCTTACATTGATAAATAAGTGGGAATGTAATGGATCATCCGGTCAAAGTACTTACAAACAAATAATATCGACAAATGACACAACTATTACAGATACATATATGTTTATGGCTTCTGTAGTTCTTTTAGGACTGAGAAGTGAAATCGCTGATCATTGGAAAAGTCCTCGCCCATCATCAGTTCATTTTTCCGCCCGATATTTTTTCAATATGCAAAGGAGTCTTTAGAAATAATCAAATCTACAGTGAACGATATAAAAAAGCAAATTTCGGAACTAAAGCCTTCTGTTATTGAAAAATAATGGAAAAAGTGTTTCGATTGATTATGAATTTTTTCTTACAATGATTGATGGCAAAATCTTAAATATAATAACAGATACCTCGTCAACTTTAAAGTGTGCAATTTGCAAAAAGTCACAGAAAGACTTTAAAAATTTTTATGACTCAAGTGATGAGCAAAATTATGAATATGGAATTTCTCCATTACATGCCAGAATTAGGTGCATGTAGTTTATTTTAAAGCTAGCGTATACAATTTCGCGTGAAGGTGAATGTTTTGATATGAACGCAAAACAAAAAGAAAAACTATCTGCTCGAAAAAAAAAATTATACAAAATTAATTTCTTAAGAAGCTCGGGCTGAAAGTAGACTGCACAAAGTAGAGGTATGGAAATACTAGCGATACTGGATATGCATAAAAAACTGCCCAACTTTTAGCTTAAATGTGCCCCGAGAAGAAACTTACTCCAACTGTTCATATGATTTTGGCTCATGGTAAAGTTTTAATTGAATATCAATGCTTACCGATTGGAGAGTTGTTAGAAGAAGCCCAGGAATGCATAAACAAAGACTACAAACAAATTAGATGCACGAATATTTGCGAAATTTCATGGATTAGATAGAATGCGGACCTTTTCAATATGTTGGCGACCTCTTCAGGCCTACTAATTTCATGACGAAGACATGTAAGATCTCGAAAGGATTTGAAAGAACATAATTATAGCTCCGATATGTTAAGCCTATTAGATAACGCTCGCAATGTTAATGACTATTTCAAAGAGAACTAACTAATAAAATTATTCTAGCTAAATAAAATATATACTTAAAAGCATTATATCTATAGCATAAATAAATTAAATATATCGTCTAAATTTCTTGATATTTTAATTGATAATATTTGATTTTTATTTAAGTTTAGATCACTTTTTTTGTTTTTTTATAAAAAATTGTTTATTAATGACCAATATTTCGCTACCAAAAAATGGGTAGCTTCGTCAGGGTAAATATGTATACAAATTGAATTCGAATTGAATTGAATTTGTATACATATTTAGTTAGTTTGTATTATATGTTTTACATATTTTACATAGAAAAGTTTTTTTTTTTTTTTAAATTTGTACTATTATATTCTTTTGGCAGTAATAAGTTTTGTTTCAAAGAATTTTTTTTTAAGTTAGCATTGCTTATTTATGTAATAAAACTTATCTAAATATAAATTTTTTTGTCATTATAAAAAAAACATAATTTGTGTAATTAGTCATTTAAAAAAAAAGCAATTTAATTTGTGAAAAAAGTTGAGTTTATTGAAATATGTATAGTTAGGTTAGGTTGAAAAGGAGGGGTATAAAAGCCCAAACCCATGACAGGTATACACGTATGCCCAGTTGGCATGTTATGTATAACAGAAACAAAATATCTAGCATTTAGGAAAATAAATTAAATATTTCTTAATTATTTTAACATTGGTTAAAATTGTAAAATCGCGATTTTTGTTTTAACTTGTTACTATTTTATGTATGTATGTGATATTTTATTACACAGCGCTAAAATTTAATTCCAAAATAACCTACCTTTACACTGTCATAGTATCACCCTACATTAAGTCATTAGTTCTCAATTATATAATTATACATACTTAAATAAAAAAACCTTCCCACATACAAAGACAGTTGCATATATTCATAAAAGTGAAACTCTGTCCGTGTGTGTGTTAGCTATAGACTCCGAAACCGTAAAGCCTATCGTACTCAAGCTTTGGCAAGTTATTGTACACATTCCAAGGAGTGTTTATGGGTGGTAAAAAGTAAGCAGTGCGCCGCCCATAAAAAATAAGAAGTTATCATTTTAGATACTTGCACTAGATCGATTTTTCTGAAACTTTGCACACATATTAAGCTGTCATGACTATATAATTTCGTGATTAGAAAAGTGGGCAGGGCCACACCTTTAAACAAAAGTTATAATTTTTAGCTTCTTGCACTTGATATTCAATTAAAATTCAGAATGATTTTTTTTTTCATTAAGGGCACCGGGCTTGGCTAGTATACATATTTATAATTATAAATCTTTTCGGTTGAACAACTTAAGAATTCTCTACATCTAGCTTACGATCATCCGGCGCCTGCTTACATCGATGGACAATTAATATGTATGTAAGTTGCATTATATAATTTTATCAACCAAAAATTGATTTTTTACACAGTTTTTTAATGCACGTTAGGTTAGGTTGAAAAGGAGGGGCACTAAAAGCCCAAACCCATACACTTATGCCCAGTTAGCATATTGTGCGCTCCATATGGAAAACGGAATTTCCAAACGAAAACCATAAACATAATTCCCTATTAATAACGGAGGACAATGACAGGGGTAGTGTACCAAAGTTGCATCCTCTTCCTCGCATGCTCTACGTTTTGTTTCCTTAGATAATTTCATGCGAGCTAGATGGGTTCTAACTCCGTATGACCTGTAATTACACTAGTTAGTTTCCTAAGTGTTGGTCTACTTAGTCTCAGAATCTGCTTTGATTTCATCTTTAAAACGTTTAAAGGGTTAAGCATTCTCCAAAGTTGTAGTGCTCATAAGAGCTCCCGTTTTGGATAATTTGTCGGCTTTCTCGTTACCGAACAGCCCGTGATGGCTTGGTATCTATATTATCTTCAGATGCTCACAATTTGCATATGAGTTTATCTCTCTGTCTCTTATTCTTTCTCAATGTCTTAATTGGCTATCCGTAAAGATACGAATTCTTTTCCTTTATCCACTTAATTTCTTCCATAATCGTCATGATCTCAGCCTGAAATATGGTTTTGTGATCTGGTAGAAGGAAGTATTTGCACCGGTGCAGAGCCTAATAAACTCAGTACCGGTGGTTAATCGTGGTGAGCAAGCAGGCCCCGAGTCGTCGTCATCAAATGAGTGTAAGGAAACAATTTCGGAGGTGGGCAACTTGGCTTCCGTTATTGATAAAGCATCAAGAAGAATAGAGAACGAGGGATCGGATCCAAGGGTGAGCTTTAAGCATCCCCAGCCACACAAGACAGGCGAGGATTCCGACCCTCTGACTCAAATATAGAAGATGCTGACGCTACGGTGTTATGCACAAAGGATACCTCTGAGGTAGATAAAATGGTTGAGGATGTAAGTGCAAGCATTTCCAAACTCACCACAGATAAAATAAGAACACTCTCCGGAGCGCAGCAAAGGAAGACTGCCAAAAAGAAACAGAGAGTAAAAGGTTAGCGGGATGTCCTTAAAGAGAAACCCTCATCTACACCCATTTCTACCGAAAAAGGTAAGAGGGTTCGATCTCCAGAGGAACAGAACACCGTTGGCAACACTAAAAAGAAAAAAAGTTACCAGCAAAGAAGTAAAACGGTTAACATTTCTTAACTCCCGAAAGAAGACCCTCCGGCCAATCTGAAAGGAGAAAGAAATTAACCAATAGCTTCAACCTCCAAAAAGGCGAAAGCAATAGCTAAAAATACAGGTGATGGTGGAACAGCCTGAAAAAAACCCCACCATCACGTGAAAGAAAGCCGGAAGAAAAATCGGCTAAGGAGCAACCCACGTATGCGAAAGTGGTCAGAAGGAAGATGACAGAGGAGCTAAGCTATGCTGTTATCGACTCCAATAGTGCATCGGGTAAAATTCCAATGGCACATCAGAAAGAAGTAGAGAATGCCATAAATGAGAGGATTGTGCAGTATGTCCTGGAAGTAGATGATAATGCTCCACAAATCCATATAGATAGCTGTAGGTTCGCCAGGGAAGTACTGTTTCTACAACTAGAATCAGACACCTGCGCACATATTATGAAAGATCTTGTGGGAGGCATACCAGCCCCGTGGGAGGGTGGCAAGCTTGCCATAGTGAAAAAGGCCGATATCCAATCCCTAACCAAGGTTTCATTTTTCGTTAAAGGTTGGGGCAGCAAACTTGATAGCAAAGCCATGCTTAAAATCATTGGCAAGCAAAATAGAGGTCTGGAAGTAGACAAATGGGAGGTTTTCCATCGTGAGGAAACTGACGATAGCACCCTGGTAGTTGCAGGTGTGGATAAACCCTCCATGTCTTACCTCGAGGAGCAAAAAGGGAAGGTGTACTTCGCGAGTACAACTATTTTCTTCAAAGTTGGTAAGACGCCCATTGGTTGGACACATAATCCAACGGAGAAGAAAGATCCCGACGGCGAAGCAAAGGAGGCTAAAGAAGATGAAGGCCACCCCGTGCCAATGAAGAGGGAGGAGTTGGAGATAACGTTATCCCAAGAAGAATCTCTTTTAGCCGAACAACAATGATACTGCTATTGCAGATCAATCTCCATCGGAGCAGAACGGCTACACAAGCTTTGATGGAAAATATAACTAAAGGTAAGATGCACATACTTCTCATTCAGGAACCCTGGACTGTTAAAGACAGAGTCACTGGCTTGAATGAGTGTGATTACCAATTATTTTATGCTAAAACTGGGTCTCGACCCAGAACATGTATACTTTGTCATAAGGGATTAAATTTTCTTTTTTCCCCAGATTTATCTACAGCGGACGCCACTACCTTAATACATGGCTCACGCAATTAAATACTGGCATCGGTGTACCAACCTTCTGATGCTCCGACACTTCCACCAATGTCGGATTTAAGAAGTATAATAACATCGGCAAGGAGAACAGGTAGGAATATTTTAATAGGTTGTGATGCGAACTCGCATCACCTCTCTTGGGGCAGCACGAACTGTAACAAGAGAGGAGGCGCCCTATGGGAATTCCTAAATGCTAATAACTTATTTACCCTTAACTCAGGTAATAAACCTACATTTATTAACAGAATTAGGGAAGAGGTAATTGATGTGACTATATGTTCAGAAAATTTAATTGATGAAATTTGCGATTGGCACGTATCTGATATGCACTCTCATTCGGACCATCGCTATATTTTTTTGACCTTAACTCATCCGCCACCGGAACCGGTGACTTTTAGGAATAAGGCCAGAACAGACTGGCCAAACTTTAGGTTAAGTCTTCAACATAAACTCGAAACTTATCCAGAACCGGATGAAAATCTGGACACGATAGATTCGATGGTGGGAAGACTGACTGCCGATTTTAAGAAAAGTTTTGAAGAGCATTGTCCACTCCGACAAAGACGAACCTCAAGGGAAAAGCCCTGGATGACAGGTGAACTGGCTAATCTCAGGAATGAAACGCGAAGGCTATTTAATAGAGCCTATCGAAAGAAACAATCAGTATACTGGGACGATTACAGTGATAAGCTCAGAATATACAACAAAGCAATAAGAATCGCCAAACGCAGATCCTGGAGGCTTTTTTGCAATCAGCTGGACAGCGTGAATGATGTTTCTAGAATTAACAAATTCCTATCGAAAACCCACTCCCAACAGGAAACCCTCGTTGACTCGAACGGGAAAGGTCGGAGGTGATGGAGGAGACGCTAGGAATACTGATAGGGGCACACTTCCAAACGAAAATAGCGGATGACGGAGAAATTTCACAACCCCATGACGGTAGTGCCACGACGGATATAATTATAACCGCAAAGATGGTCAGAGAGGCGGTAAATAGTTTCTTGCCATATAAAGCACCAGGGCCGGATGGTATTTTTCCGGCTCTCCTACAAAGAAGCATTGACCTAATCGAGATAAGGCTGGCGAATATTTTTACCACTTGCCTGAAATATGCGTATACCCCTGTGAAATGGAGGGAGGCGAGAGTAGTTTTCATACCTAGGCCAGGGAAGGAAAATTACGTAAATCCTAAAGCTCATAGACCCATAAGCTTAACATCATTCATATTGAAAACCATGGAGCGTATCGTCGATGGAATAGTCAGAAGACGATTACCAGGCGATTCAATGAAATTCGGACAACACGCCTTTATCAAGGGCAGATCTACTAAGACTGCTCTTCAGGAAGTTGTTTATCATATAGAAAGATCCTTCGACCTGGTTGTGTATACCATGGGCGTATTCATAGACATAGAAGGAGCTTTCAATAACGTAATGACCTCGAGTCTTATCGATTCCTTGGAAAACTTAGGGTTAAGCCATGTCTTAATTGCATGGATTAATAATATGTTAAGGAACAGATGGATAAATTGTGAGGCAAATGGAGTAAGAAGAAGGGACAAAGTATGTCGAGGAACCCCGCAGGGAGGTATTCTATCTCCATTATTAAGGGTAGCTACCATACATAGTCCACTGAGGATTCTATCGAACGAGGGATTCAAGCCCATCTGTTACGCAAATGATGTTGCGATACTGATCAGAAGGACGAATCCAAATTCTTTGTGTATGAGAGCAATGGAGGCTTTGAATATATCCTATAACTGGGTAAAGGAGCGAGGACTCAATGTCAACCCGGAAAAGACTGAAATCTGTTTGTTTACGAGAAAGAGGAAGATACCGGTGCATAGCTATCCCATCTTTCGGAATAAAACAATTAAGATTGATAAGAAGGTTAAATACCTAGGAATAGTACTTGATTGGAGACTATCCTGGAAGGACCACATTGAATGTAAAGTGGAGAAAGCTCAAAGAATATGGTCTCTCTGCAGAAGAGTGTTTGGCTCAAAATGGGGCTTAAGCCCAAGGATGAATACTTGTGCACTCAGGCAATTATAACTGTAGGTCAGTGAAGGGCAGATAGAGAATATTCAATAAAAGAAAGTAAATTAGTTGTAGTATATTTACGAAATAATACAATAAAGAATTTATATAAATTTCATTGTGTTTGCTAAAGGCTCGTATGTTGCAAACACAATTTCTTACGACCCTGGCGAGCACTTTCAAAAGCAATACGCTGCATTAACTACACCGCAACTCGTTTTAAGGCGAGTGTCATAAATCAAAAAAACTGTCGAGGTCATTACGTTATTTAAAGCTCCTTCTATGTCTACGAAAACGCCTAAGGTATACACTCCAAGGTCGAAGTATCTTTCTATATAATAAGCAACTTGCTGAAGAGCAGCCTCGGTAGATATGCCCTTGATATAGGCGTGTTGTTCGAATTTCATTGAATCGCCTGGTATTTGTCTCCTAACCATTCTGTCGACGATACGCTCCATGGTTGTCAATAAGAATAATGTTAAGCTTTGTAACGATCCAAACTGGTTTGCCGTACCTCTCATGAGACTATCTCTTCCGACCGTGTTCAGTGTTTGGGGTGGTGTTCTTGTCTTTCTAAGAGATAGGCTAACAATCGTTTTATAAAATTTAAAAAGGTAGCTAAATTTTAATAATAACTAGCAAAAATAAAAATAAAAAAAAATAATTAAAAATTAACAAGATAATAAATAAAAACAAAAAAAAAATGAAAGTTAAGTCAACCAGAAGATGGTGTCATTTCCTCTAATTCGAATACCCTCCCAAGCATACTATCTTATAAGAATGTGTTGTTAAAATAGGCCTAAAATGATTCCCTAACTATAGCTTAGTAACTGTTCGTAGAATGGGGACTTACCCCCAACATGATTAAATGGATGTATACGGCCGTAGTACGTCCGATTCTCACTTATGGATCTCTGGTATGGTGGACTGCAACAGGGCGTAAATATGTTGTGGACCAGTTGTATAGAGTACAGAGATCGGCATGCATTGGGATAACGGGAGCGATGCGAACTAGTCCTTCGGAGGCGCTGAACACTATGTTGCATCTCGTTCCCATAGATATTCATATATTGGCCACATCCGCAAGTAGTTCGGGGAGGCTTAATGCGACTGGATGTTGGAGGTCGAGGACGTATGGCCATGCGAGTATATTGGCCACGCTGCCTTCGAGCGTGAATCAACCCTCTGACTACATTACGCCCTACATGGATTTTGATGGGGCGTTCAGGGTTCTTATTCCCTCCAGGAGAGAGTGGAATGGGGGCCGCCTTTTGGGGAGCTTTGACACCAGGATCTATACTGACGGTTCCAGGATGAAATGTGGTGTTGGATCTGGTGTCTTCTCTGATGGACCGGAGACTGAACTCTCCTTCCGTCTTCCGGATGATTGCAGCGTTTTTCAGGCGGAAATACTTGCTATCAGGGAAGCATGTAGGATACTGAATGACGGGAATATCCACGGGAGCATTGGTATATTTGTCGACAGTCAGGCGGCACTCTTGTCACTCAGGTCATACATTATTACGTCTAAATTAGTTGGCCAATGTTGAAAGGAACTGTCAAGGCTTGGTCAGCGGGCTGACGTTACTCTAGTTTCGATTCCTGCGCATAAGGGCCACTATGGTAACGAGCGTGCTGATGAGCTGGCCAGGGGAGGATCTGCTCTGGATATCTCTAATGCAATTGCAGTTGCAATCCCGTTGGGGACTATTAAGGGTAGAATCTCTAGACACTTTCTCCGGAAGGCTGATAACAGGTGGCGTGGCCCTCTTTTGATGCACGACGTACATTGCAACTTACCAGTCGAAGTCGGAGGGACATATCGAGGTTGCTGGCGGTATTGACGGGTCACTGGATGTTAGGCAAACATGCCTGTCGGCTCGGACTCCCATCGAACGACCATTGTCGCAGTTGTCTGGATAGAGAGAAGGAGGAATCGGTTTTCCATTTTCTCTGCGAATGTCCTGCACTGGCGGCTAAGAGACACAGATTTCTGGGCGAACATATACTAGATGGCCTCTCTGCGATATCTATAGTTGGACTGAATTATCTACTGAGATATCTCAGGGCCACGGGGTGGATCTAGTACCCTTACTCTTGGATTTTATTCTGAGATACACTGGAAGCTGACGAGTGATGTGGTCCTGTCAAAACGGAGTCATACAGACTCTACTTGACTGTTGGCGTGCAGCGAACTACCACGATAACCAACCAACCAAATTGTTCGTAGAATTGAAGAAAATTAGTAAGACATGTTTAAAATATAAAACTTAAACAACATTTATTGAACAATAAACAATTAAAAATAACATTTTTTTTAATATTTATTTTTGTAAACAAATATTAAAAAAAAATAGTAAATTATAAATAGTGTTGTTAGTTTAGAAATGTAGTGTGATAGTGAGATATTATGTATTTATTTATTTTAATGTTAGTAACATAAAATTTCAAAATCTTATGTTAATAACATTTTAATTTTAAAATGTTAGAAAATTTCAAATAAAATTTGGTACAACGGAGAATTAAGAAAAAAACTTATTCATAAAAACAAATTCAAATTAGTATGAAACAAAACTCACCAAAATTTAACCAACGTTGACAGCAGGCCGCCTGATGTGATGTTGAATTTGGTTTTGAAAAATTCGCCGAATATTTTTCTTCTACACAAACAAATTATTTCTAATTGTCAGATCTTAAAATTTAGTTCTGTTATATTTTGTGTATGTATGTATGTGTATCTGAGTAGTTGGGTGAATATATAAATGTTTGTGTGTTTATATAATACTAGCTAATACCCGGTGTGCTTCGCCACCCCAAATTTTAGTATTTAGTTCATACGGCAGGTGCCACGCCCACTATTGTTAATGCACCGATTTTTCCATAAATGTTTATTTGAATATCAAAGTTGCTTTTGCAAAATTTTAGTACTCTAATCGATATCGTTTTCCAGATATACGAATTCTAGTATTCAATTCATATAGCAGGTGCCACGCCCACTATTGTTAATGCATCCATTTTTTCTTTAAATGTTTATTTGAATATCAAAGTTGCTTTCGCAAAATTTTAGTACTCTAATCGATCTCGTTTTCCAGATATACGAATTTTAGTATTTAATTCATATGGTGGGTGCCACGCCCACTATTGTTAATGCACCCATTTTTTCCATAAATGTTTATTTGAATATCAAAGTTGCTTTTGCAAAATTTTACTACTCTAATCGATATCGTTGTCCAAATATACGGATTTTAGTATTTAATTCATATGGTAGGTGCCACGCCCACTATTGATAATGCACCCATTTCTTGCCTAAATGTTCATTTGGGTGTCAAAATTGCTCTTGCAAAATTTTACTACTCTAATCGATATGGTTTTCAAATATACGAATTTTAGTTTTTAATTCATGTGGCGACGCCTACTATTGCAAGTCCGCCCATTTTTTACCCAAATGTTCGTGTGGATGTCAAAATTTACCGTACTTAATTTGAAGACTCTAGCTGCATTAACTTTCGTGATATATAATATTTAATACTTATTCGGGCGTGGCACCCGGCCCACTTACAATTTAAAACCGCAGTATAGCCTGTAAATCCTTCCAGACATACAGAAAGATTCTGTGAAATTTTCAAGAAAATCGGTCCAGCCGTTTAACCGTCTATAAAGCACAAACAAACATACGAACATACAAACACACATTGATTTATATTGAAATAAAACCCAAGAAAATCGTTTTAATGACCATCAATTTGGCTTTATTGGAAGAATAATTTTATGCCATTAATGTTTAAATATGATTTCAGGCATGTGGCCGCCGCGGCTGGTTCGAATAAAGCCAATTCTACAGGTCCAATTTTTAACCACTTTTTCGGGCATATGGGGCCGTATGTCGGCAATAACGCCACGAATGTTGGCTTCCAATTCCCCTAACGTTTCTGGTTTGTTGGCGTAGACGAGCGACTTCACATATCCCCAAAGAAAATAATCGAATGGTGTCAAATCACATGATCTTGGTGGCCAATTGACAGGTCCATTCCGCGAAATTATGCGCTCATCGAATGTTTCCTTCAATAAATCGATTGTTGCGTGCGCTGTGAGGCATGTAGCGCCGTCTTGTTGGAACCACAACTCATCCACATTCATGCCATCCAATTCGGGAACAAAATAGTCGGTTATCATGGCTCTATACCGGTCTCCATTAACGGTAACTGCCTCTCCAGCATTATTTCGGAAGAAGTATGGCCCAATGACTCCACCAGCCCATAGAGCACACCAAACAGTCAGTTTTTGTGGATGTAATGGCGTCTCAAGGGTCGCATGTGGATTCTCTTCACTCCAAATGCGGCAATTTTGCTTGTTGACGTAGCCATTCAACCAAAAATGAGCCTCATCACTGAACAAAATTTTGCGATGAAAATCAGCATCGAGATCAATCTCAATTATCAAAATAAATTTGCACGATTTGCAAGCGTTGTTCTTTTGTCAACCTGTTCATGATGAAATGGCAAACCAAACTGAACATAAATGACATTAGAGTTGCCAGATTTGACCACAAAATGCCAGTTTTATCTCTATTCGAAAAACAAACCTGTAAAAAAACACCCTTTATATATGTGTTTCTGTTTATACCCTGTAGGAAATATCAATAGTAAATCAGTACTGACTCACTAATGACATTGTCACCAGTACTACTGACTTGCTATACCTTTTACAATGTTGTGTGCTATAGACATTTAACATGTGCATGTCATTGAGAATGCACTAGTACTATAAGTACTATTGACTTCCTAGCTCCCTTGGGGACATATGTAGGCATTGGAACCAGATACTTACTATATACACTAGTACTACTGACTTGTTAGTTCTTTTGGGGGCATATGTAGACTAATAGAAATATATTTTGCACAATTTTATTTAATTTAAAATACGATAATTCTTTTTTAACAAGAATATTTTACTATTAAAAAAATTACACAATATTATTTTTTCTCACAAATAGGTATTAACAAATTTTGATAGGTATATTTTTTACAAATAAAAAATATAGCAAGAAAAAAACTTTTGGCAGGGCACCTTGTAAATCAATACCTTTAACTTACCTCTCAAATTTAATTTTTCATTAATTTAATTTTAATTTTTTTTTTTTAATTGCGCCTTTCTATAATTTTACACTCACTTTCTTTTTAACTACAAAACGATACTGCAAAAAAAACAAAAAGAAGCATATTGTTGCAGTCACTGCACGAAGTCGATTCACTTTTATTTACGGCGGCAATAAGAAAGTGTAGATGCTTTGTTGACAATGTCACCAAAATAGTTGACAAAAGTGATGACTTGGGGTTTTCAGGTTTCCTACAGGGTGGTTATTCGAACATGATGTGAGTTATTATGTGCAGCATACTTTTAGGCACTTTTATTATTTCTGCATATTACTTAACATTAACATTACGTCTTAATTTAAATGTAACGGTTTTCGAATGTACTCGTGTGTACATACGAGAACTTTGTCGAATGTTACCGAACACCACTATGTTACTATAAATAGCCGAACAACACAGCTAACATGATCAATATAACAGTAGAGCTTGTAAAGCGCGTTTCAAAGTGAGTTTGATAATAAAAGTGTATAACAATAAATGAAATAAGTAAAGTGCTATAAAACAATATCTGAGTGTGTTTAAATAATAAAGTGCTCTTAATTTTATAACGAATTTCAACTGTTTTTGATTGCAATAAAAGAACTCAAAGTATATTTAAAGGAAATAAGCCAATGTTTATAAAGGTGTAAACGTAACAATATTATATTTTGTTCAGTGCAGCATAATATTCATTTGAGTGTAAGTGCTTTGAACTTATTGTATACAATATTTATTTGTTTATTGTACATAAGTTCTTGGCGCACGACACATGTTTGTTTGTTTATTTGTTATGGCGCGTGCCATATAAGTTAACAACAGTACTGACACTGCCAATGAAATGTATTTGGCAGAGTCAGCATAATCACACGTTAATAAATTATTACACGCGCCGAATTATTGCACACGCATCCGGCCTAAATACACCTTCTTGCAGTCTCAGCATTTTCCCACAGAAGTCACATGCTGGTGCAACGTGAGGATTTCATGTGTGGAGGTTTGCAGTAAACAAGCGGAGCAATCAACAGGCAGTCTTAGTTGCGTTTCGGATTAATTCAGTCGTTGGTTTAAATTAATAATTTGTTATATAAATTGTGAATAAATAAATTAAGATTTGTTTGAAACTAAATATTCAAATTGTGAATAAATGAATTAAGTTTTGTTTAATACTAAATATTCAGTGTTTTCGTTCAAGCACAGTCGAGTGCCTTAATAATTTTTTTAATTAATCAACCCAGGAAATCCTTAACTGGCGCCCGAAGAGGAACCACTTGAGAGAACAGAGTGTGTAATCCTTTCTAAAATAAGTTTCTGCGATTCCTACGGGACCCTCCAGAAGCGTAAATTACTCTATAATAAAAAAGTTTCTGCGATTCCTACGGGACCCTCCAGAAGCAGAGATTTTATAGAAATAACTTATCCTCCTTCGCTAACCTGGTATTCCTGGTGGTTATAAAAATATCACAGAAGTTTGTCAATCACTAAATTGATATTCCTGGTGATCAGTAAAAATATCACAGAAGGTTATCAGCGCGAAAATGAAGCCATCCGTACCCCAGTAGCTACAAGGAAAAATAAAAAGCAAAAAATTTTTTGCAAGAGAGAATATACATAAAAAAAGGGCGCAATTTTTATAAATAAAAGAAATTAAAAATTCTAGGAAAAAAAGTAATCTTTACAAAAAGAAAAATGTAAAAATCTTACAAAGGAGGAAATTGATAAGCGAGAAAGTTACAAATTTTAGAAAAATTAATTAAGAGATAAAGTAAAAGCCCAACCTATAAATCACAAAAAAAAAAATAAAAATTTAAAGTATAAATAGAAAATCTTTTGGAAAAAAATATAATTAAAAAAAAAAAGAGAGAAATTCCAAACTGAAAAGAAATACAAATATCCTTTAAATAAGAAATAATACAAATTATTTTAAAAATAAATCTGAAGTGTAAGAAGTGGAAGTGCTAGTGAATAAAAAAGGTTTAACAGCTTCATCGGAAGAAACCCAGGTGAGTGAATCCTTATTACTAATTACCGCTATACTTGTGACAGAGATGGAAGAAATGAAAACGACATTCACCAGCCTTACAGGCGCCGTCCATCGTCTTTTAGATCAGATGAGGTTAATGGAGGGTAGGCTTGGTAGAATGGAACAGGCTAATGACGTGATAGAGTTGAGTAGGAGACTAGACCAGATTAAACAAGCGGGACGAAACGGTATAGAACATGAGGACTAAGTTGTTTTAATTCTACAAGGACCACGAACCGATGAGGATTTGAAGTCGATTTGTAGACTTCCCGATAGTGTCAAAGAGGTGCGCACCTTCGATGGGAACCCCTTGCATTATGTGTCCTGGGTGCATTCGGTTGAAATGGTGTTAAAAGATTTTGAGATAGTTAATAACAAACCTATATACCGCTCGATAATGCAAAGTATCAGACAAAAGGTGATTGGAGAAGCGGACGCAGCCTTGGTGTCGTACAATATATTTGACAAGGATTGGAAGGACGTTAAGAGGATACTTTCGCTCCATTACGCCGATAAGAGGGATATCCAGACGTTGGAACACCAGCTCAACCAATTCTCATAAGGCTCCTCTAGGGTGGATGAGTTTTATTCAACAGTTAACTACCAGCTGTCTCTGATTATCAATAAACTAAAAACTGAAGCCTACAGCGAGGAAACGGTAAACGGTTTGATAACAACACATAGGAACAGAGCTTTGGATATCTTCATACGAGGCCTTACTCCCGAATTATCCAGAATGGTGATAATTCAACGATGGAGAACATTACCAGAGGCTTACTCTGCCTGTCTTGTACTTCAAAATCTCACTATGAGAAATAACAACCTGCACACCAGAGTACCGAGTCGAACTAATGCACAACCATATGTTCAGGCAAGAGCGACTACTCCACCAAGACCGCCTAGACCCCACTTGAACAATCAATCATTTAACAAATTTAAACAGAACCATTGGCAGTTAAGAGGGTATAATAATCAAGACAACAACTTTAACCCAAACCATAGACCATAGACCTTAAACACGAGGTTAAACAGGAGCCTATGGATGTAGACCGTTCGGTACAAACACGAAAGGTAAACTACATGAACCGACCCAGATATGCTGGAAAGAGAAGTGCATCTGAAGTTTATAATAGAGATAAGCCACCGCGTCTCTTCCATTTAGACGCTAGCTATCACAATACCGGAGACTATTCTCAAGAGGACACAGTAATTAATAATTTTGACAATGTAGTAAACGGACAAAATTTTATAGAGGAAGGCCATCAAGCCTACCTTACACAAAGTACGTAACAGGAAACAACGAAAAATTTGAATTTTTGATCGACACCGGCTCGAACAAAAATTTTTGTAGTCCTGATTTGTCCGCCGGAAGTATACTTTTATCCACGCCACTTACAGTTAACACCGCAGGTGGGAAAATCGAGATAAGAGAGAAGATAACAGGTAAATTTTTCGCAGATTATGGGATCTTAGATCCTATTACATTCTACATATTACCAGGTTTAACAACCTTTGACGGAATTATAGGCGACGATAGCTTGAAAAAGCTAGCAGCAGTGGTTGATAGGAAAGAGAACGTTCTCTTAATTAGGGACACTATTAGGATACCCTTAAGGCGAAAATTTCTAGTAGTCTCAATTTCATACTGGGCGAACCCATGCCAGTAGAAACCAGAGATAAAATAAGCAAAATTGTAAGTAAATATAGGAATTTATTCGGGCCACTCGATAACAATCAAGCCATTGCGACGAATGTGCGAGCGGAAATTAAGACAACTACGTCGGAACCAGTTTACTCAAAAAGCTATTCGTATCCAGCTGCAATGAGAACAGAGTTAGAGAGACAAATTAACGAATTATTATCCGAGGGAATAATACGCCTCTCAAAAAGTCCCTATAATTCTCCAATTTGGATTGTGCCGAAAAAGCCAAAACCAAACAGAGAGAAACAATACCGCCTAGTTGTCGATTATAAAAGGATTAATGCTGTGACCGTGGCCGATACATATCCCATACCTGACATCAATGCGACATTAGCTAGTCTAGGTAATGCTAAATTTTTCACTACAATTGACTTAACTTCTGGGTGCACCAAATTCCGATGAAACCATCTGATATCCCCAAGACTGCATTCTCAACAATGAATGGAAATTTGAGTTCCTTCGCCTATCCTTCGGGCTCAAGAATGCTCCAGCGATCTTCCAGAGAATGATCGATGACGTCCTGAAGGAATATATAGGGAGGAAATATTACGTCTACATAGACGACATAATTGTATTTAGGCGTAGCGAAGAGGAAACCTTGAATAATGTCGACATCATTTTCAGGAAGCTGGAAGAAGCAAAATTGAAGGTTAATATTGAGAAAACTCATTTTATGCAGACGGAGGTAGAATTTCTAGGGTATTTAGTAAATTCGGAAGGCATAAAACCCGATCCAAAAAAAGTAAAGGCCATTGAGAAACTCGTACCGCCTACTAATCTAAAGGAGTTAAAGGGATTTTTAGGAATGACATCTTATTTTAGGCGTTTTATTAGAGATTACGCAAAAGTAGCGAAACCATTAACAAATTTAACGAGAGGCAAAAACGCACAAGTAAAGGCCAATCAATCAAGGAAGGTATTAATAAAATTAAATGACGAGGCGCTTTTGGCTTTTCAAAGGCTAAAAACTCAACTGACTTCGGCGGAAATCCTCGCATTCCCCGAGTTTGATAAACCGTTCAATCTTACAACAGATGCCTCAAACTACGCTATCGGCACTGTTCTCTCACAAGGGGAAATTAATAAAGACAGACCAATTGCATACATATCGCGTTCATTAAGCAAGACAGAAGAAGGATACGCTATTAATGAAATGGAGATGTTGGCCATCGTGTGGGCACTAGATAATCTAAGAAATTACCTATACGGTGCAAAGAAGATTAGAATATATACGGACCATCAACCCCTTACCTACGCTTTGGGTAACCGGAATTTCAATGCGAAATTGAAACGATGGAAGGCACGTATAGAAGAGTATAACCACGAGTTGATCTGCAAACCAGGTAGATCAAACTTCGTTGCAGACGCTCTCTCTAGATTACAAACTAGTGTCAAACATATCAGCGATGAATCCACTGAAACAGCCAGCGAGGGTGACTCCCAAATTACAAGAATAGCTTCGGAAACCAGGGACGATGACATCGTATCCACGGGTTCAACCGTCCATAGCGCAAGCCAAGATGCCTCAGACCTCATTCCTCATACGGAAGTTCCGATCAATGTTTTTAGGAACCAGATAATCATTAAGATTGGTCCAGAACTTCATTCAAACGAGAAACCACACAAGAACTTCATGCGACATTATTTCTCATCGCCTGAGTGGAATACCGAAAACCTCTTGGATGTTCTCAAGAGAACTTTGCATCCTAGCACAATAAATGGAATCAAAGCCCCGGAATGCTATTTTCCAATCATACAAGACCTCTATTTGCAACAGTTTTCTAGATACAAAATTAGAATTGCTTAAAAGGTAGTCTCAGATGTCAGCTTAGAAAACCGCCATTTTGAGATAATTCAAGAGAAGCATCGTAGAGCACACAGAAATGCTAGGGAAAATAGGGGGCAGATACTGGATAGATACTATTTTCCTCGCATGTATGCCCTCATCAGGAAGTTTGTAATAAATTGCGACGTGTGTAATACTAATAAATACGATAGAAATCTCCCCAAACCTTAATTTCAGGAAACGCCTGCACCTACGATGCCATGTGAGATTTTACACATGGACATTATTGAAATACAAGACCAGAAATTTCTTTCCGTACTCGACAAGTTTTCAAAGTTTGCGAAGCTATTTCACATCAGTGACAGATCTGTTTTAAATATTAGGGAAAAATTAGTCAAGATTGTACATTATTTTACAGCACCGAAGATTTTAGTAACGGACAATGAAAGTAGCTTCATTAGTTTTTTGATAAAAGAATTTCTTGAAAGACTGGGAATAAAAATTTACCTGACGCCATCACAACGTAGTGAAGTAAATGGTCAAGTGAAACGCTTCCATTTAACTATTATCGAAATTTATAGGTATCTGAGGACGGAGAAAGCTGAACTCAGCGTACAGGAGCTGATGTACGTCGCAGTGGACAGATATAACAATGCTATACATTCCGTGACCGGAAGAAGACCAAGTGACGTATTTTTTAATAGGACCAAAACTTCAGACTTTAATGAATTGCTCGAGGCGCGTTCTTGAATTAATAGGGATCTAAGGAAAGTTATTAGGAAGAATGCAAGAGAACGAAACAGCCGCATGAATAGAAAGCGTTCGTCGCCCAGGAAATATCTATAAGAGGGGCAATGCGATATATGTCAGGATAAAGAATATAAGGGCTAAGAACAAGCCAGTATATAGAAAGGAAATTGTAGATAAAGATAACAAAGTCACAGTACGCACGGTAAGTGATAAAAGGGTACACAAAGCTCACATTAAAAATTTAAAGCAAAAAACCTAAGAAACTTCTACTTCTTTTCACAAGATTTCTTAAATTAAATGAGGAAAAATATTTTTTAATTTTTAAGCTAGTATAAATAATAATAAAAAAAAGAAAAAAAAAACGGCTTTGCCCTATTTTTATAAACTCCTAACGCAACTAAGATAAGAATTGACTATTTTGCAGATAAAAGATGATTTTTCAAGAATGTATACTAATACTAGCATGTGCGGAAATATTCACTTCACACGCAGCACAAATATACCATTATGACGTCCCTTTGGTGACCATAAGAGCCGGAAATGCCTGGATTGTAAACGGTAACTTTAAGCTGGTGTACATGATAAACCTGGACGAATACGTCACGATTACGGACAACATAACCACATTAGTTGAAAGAAGTATGCCGCCTAGCCAAACCAAAGATATCATCAACTATCACGTCACGCAGATAAAAGAAATGCTAACCAAACTGGGCTGCGTGAAAAGTAGAACTCGGAGATCGATATATTGGATTCGTACCGCATGGAAATGGGCAGCTGGTAACCCGGATGCAACAGATTAGAATGCAGTTTTTAAAACCCAAGATTTTATTATTAACAACAACAATGAACAGTACAAAATCAACGTACAACTCTTCAACACCACAAAAGAAGTCGTTCATAAAACTAATGAACTGGTTGAAAGAATGAATTAAATAAACAACGGAAGAGAAGCCGAACAAATTGGATAGGATACCATTAACCAAGTTCTCATATTAAAAGGTGCCGTCAACGAGATAGTCAGGGCTTGTCAACTCGCCAAAAGCGGGATTATTAACACTAACCTGTTAGACAGAACTGAAGTCGAGGATATCATCACTGAAGTAGAAACTCTACCATACGCAAACGCTGTAGAGGCTATTGAATATGGCAGTCCATCAATCTATGCCAACGGGTCTCTTTTATTGTATGTGCTGTCCATCCCAAAACTAAAAGAAGACTTCTTTTACCGACTTATTGCTAGAGCGCCTATTAGAATGGGGAAACAAATTGAATTTCTATACGACGAAATCCTCATCAGCCTGAGTGAGACATATGGCGTGAAAAATGTCTGCTTAAACATTAACAACGCAATAGTATGCCGACAGTCCTCGCTGAGTCAATTGGCGGAAGAAAGTTGTATACCACGATTGCTTAAAAGAAGAGCTGCAAATTGTCGATATAGACTGATAACAACACAAGCTATATAATTGATAACAACTGACATTGTGTTCCTAACCAACTACGAGGGTGTTGTAGAATTTCAAGAACACATCGAAAAACTCAATGGCACCTACCAGATCCAACTATCAAATGAAACCATTAAGATTGGCAACAGGACATTTTCTAGTACCTCGAGCTTAAGTCTACAACCACTACCATCTGTTCTGATGAACATCACTAGCGGAAAATTAATATTGGACATTGACCAAATCCATAACATCAGTCTACGCAACATTGATGAACTCCAATACCTAGGCTCAAAATTAAATGTGTCACTACGCACCCATATACCAATCATGATAATAACGGAAATCCTCATCGGAGTTCTGTGGTATAAAATTACAAGAAAACTGAACTTGCCCGCTCAACCTGTTCATGTGATCTGCGGGTAGGCTGTCCATTACATCTCTTTTAAAGAGAACATGTTCTCTTTTTGTGTTCGTATCTTTTTGTTCACTCTCTTTTTTTGGTGCGGTAGTTTTTTGTCCAACAGTGCTCTTTATGTACTCTATTTCAAAAAAAATCCTAGATTGATGGAATTTTATTTATTTAGTAGGAATTCGCCACAGAAATCGGAGCTAAGGACTTTTTCTCGGCATTTCGATAACACGCCCTAATTGTTTCTGAAAGGAATTAGGCGCTATTTTTAGACCAACGCTGTCCAAATCTTCATTTTCTGTGCACAATTGTGCTACAAAAACAATAAAAAAACTCACACCGACACTTGTTCTCTTCTGTTTCAGTTTGATTTCAGTCGTTAATAGAGTGTTAATGAGTGCACATGTGCGGATGCTTTTTTCAGCTTTGTTTGTTTTTTCAGCTTTGATTTAATTTCAAAATAAACCAGCAAACAAAATAGTATAATGGAAGACAAAAATTTGTGTTTTGTCATTAAAAATGCTTTTGGTAACATGCAATGCATTTTATGTTACCAAACATTTAAAACAAAGAAAACATTTTCAATTAAAAGGCATTTTGACCTTTTTCGCAAAGAAATAAATAATTTAAAAGAGGAAAAAAGGAAAATGTTTTTTCTTGAGCAAAAAAACCTTTATATGCAAAAAATTAAAGAATGGGGTTTGCAAGAAGAACAAAATGAGGAAATTTTGCTAAATTAAAAATGGAGATTTCAAGTCAAATAAGCTTGGAAATCGCTCTGCAAGGCAGACCATTTATGGATGGAATGCTAGCAAAAAATATTTTACAAATGTTAAATTATAGAACAGATTTCATAAAGTCAGTTCCCATGTCACACCAAACTGTGGCTAGGCGTATTGCCCAAATAGGAAATTCGGTAGAGTCTTCTATTAAAGGAAAATTAATAAACAGTAAATTTCTTTCTTTAGTGTCAACTGGTTGTCTGTGTAAGATGCGTTGATGAAAATTTTAATGTTTTTGAATCAATGTTGACATTGGAAACTTTGTATGGACACGTAGCTGGAAAGCTTTTGATGGAAGTTGTAAGTGATAAACTTTTTTCTATTGTTGATATGAACAAAATTGTCGGTGTCTGCACAGACGGTGCAAATGTAATGGTAGGAAAAAACACAGGTTTGATAGGTAATATAAAAAAAGTTAAATGCCAATGCAAAACTTTCACTGCATTATTCATCAAGCCGCGCTGGCGTCTAAATTTATTACTCAAGACTCTACAATGAAGACCGCAGAGCGCATTATAAATAAAATAAAAGGAGGACACAATTCTCTCACTCATCGAAAATTTGTAAAATTTTTAACATCTAAAAACGCTGTGGTACGTTGGCTTAATCGTGGCGACTGTCTTAACCGGCTATATGATTTAAAACAGGAAGTCTTAGAGTTTTTAGAAAAAGAAAATATCGATGAGTCGGCAAAAAATTGTTTAAAAGATACACAATTCATATCAGATCTAGCTTTTCTAGCTGATACAACTTCTTTGCTTAATGATTTCAACTTAGAGCTTCAAGGAAAAGGTAAGAATATATCTGATATTTGTAAAATTTTATTTAATTTTAAAACAAAACTTTTTCTTATACTTTGCCAAATTAGATCAGATGACTTTTCCAGTTTTAAAAAAACATCTCTATTGCGCGAATCGCTGTGCGATGCTGTGAAAACTAAACGAGTTGAGATTTTTGATACACTGTTCAACAGTCTTGAAGACAGGTTTGCAGATTTTAAGAGTATACAACAGCAGTTGGATATATTTAATAACTCTTATAACTGTAATGTTACTCAATATGAGTTCGATATACAATCAGAACTTATACTTCTTCGAACCGAAGCCCAAGCTCCTGGAAAAATGGGAATAGAATTCTGGAAAAATCTAAATGATTTCGATTTTCCAGAGTAAAAAAGCAATGCTTTGAAATTGTTATCCCTTTTTCCTTCTACATATTGCTGCGAACAAATTTTTTCCGACTTAAAATTTATTTCTTTTTATTTATTAACATATTTAACATATTTTGTTAATAAGAAATTGTTACGAAACCTTAAATTTGGAAAACTTAATTTATAATGCGTAAATACTCTTAATTTCTTAAGTTTTAATTGTAAATTAAAAATTGTATTTATTTTTATTAAATTTTTTTAAACATCATTTCTATTTTGCTTTTAAAAGTAAAATTCATTACATTTGTAATGCTTAGTTTTGTGTTTGCTGGGCAATGTTATGATATCCAATACAGACGCATTTCATTTATTGAGAGTTTTGGACAGCATTGTTTTAGACTATACTGAAGTCTAGTGAATCTATAAGATCCAAAGATCAAAATGACGTTTCATCTCTTGAATTTTCCTATAGTTTAATCTGGTGGAACCCAGACATGAAAAATACTAAGCTCTGCCAAGGTGATCCAAAATGTCATCAATTCTAGGCAAAGGAAACTTATCTGACATTAGCCTTTTATTAATCTGCCTGTAATCTATTACGAGTCTCCATCTTTTCGTTTGTGAACCTAGGAGAGATTTCTTTGGAACTAACAAGATTGAGCTATTATATTCTGATTGAGATGGCTCGACTATTTTATCATCTATGAGTTTCTTAACCTGTCTTTTAATTTCATCCCTGTGTGTGTGTGTATGTTATACGGTAGTTCTTAATGTATACCGGTTCCCTATCCTTCATTCTCAACTTTTGTTCATAGAAATTATTAGTTGTTATTGTTTCTGTTTCTAAACCAAAGATGTCAGTGTACTCTGAACAAAGCTTAGTCAATATATTATTAAATTGTTCTGGAAAATTCTTCTTTAAAATGTTCAAGATTTCCGACTTTCTATTTCTACTTTTATTTGAATTATTTTTAACCACATGATAGTCACTAATGTTTTCGGTTTTTATTTGTTTATGTTTAAACGTAGTAATTTTGTTGTTTGTGTTTAAGATACGAATAAATGTTTTGTTTGCATTTACAATTACATTTGCTGTTAAAACACCTGGTTCTGGTTCTTGATTCGGTATCAATAATTATTTTGCCGACTGGCGTAATCTAATTTGGGGTATGACTTCTGATCTGGGTGGCAAAATAATATTAACGCATGTATTCGTAATTAGTATTTCTATTTGATGTGTAAGTTATTGGGGCGTAGGACAAGGTAATCATAATCTTCGTTAAAATCTAAAATGCAATTATATTTTTTAATAAAATCTTTTCCAATGATTCCATCACAAGGTATTGGAAGATCATTTTGAACTACTTAAAAGTCATGAGGTATTAAATAATTTTGAAACTTTATGTCGAAAAATATGCTTCCTATTGAATTTATTACTCCCTGTCCTATTGCTTGTTGTTATATGTTGTTGTTTTGTAAGTATTTATTTCAAATGTTTTAAAATATTTTGATTTGATTATCGATATATCAGAACCTGTGTCTATTAGTAGTGTTATTTTCGTATTCCTGTTATTTATATATGTGTGAATAAAGAAACATAAGTTTAGATTGAGGCTATAAATTTTGTTATTTACTGTTCTAATTTTAGGGGGTCGTTTAAGTTTTCCGAACCCGTACTTTCTAAAGACATTGCTGTAAATTGTTTATTTAATAAATTTGACAAGAACTAATTATTTGTTTCCAGTGAGCTCTTCTAGGAGCTCCACTGTGGTTTTTATTATTTTATTTACTTTTAGGAGCTCCTCTAGGAAGCTCTACTAAGTATGGTTAAAATACAATTGATTGTTTGTTCTTAAAATGATTTTCTTATATACTACTTATGAGAATCTTAAAACTAGTCTAGTGTTGGTTAGTACTTATTCTAAAATTATTATTATAATTAAATTACTAGTGTTAGTACTTAAAAATTAGTTGTCAGCCCCACACTGATATACCGTGGGAATGAACAGAAAAATGAAAGTAATATGAAGCGTGCCGATACTGTAATACACACACACACCAATAGTATGGGTTCGTGTGTGTGTTTATATATTTGCCCAAAACGGCAAGAATAACGGCACACAAACACTTGATGTTGTCAAGTGCCGCCATACGCTTGCCAGACGAATTGAAGTAATACGGTCATTTCCCAAGCGCGGCTTATTTCACACACATTTATTTATATTGTCACAACAGGGTTCATATTACAGTTTACCCAAATAATTGTGAGTTTAGGTACCCTGCGGTACAAATGTGTTTTTAAGTGAAGTGCCCTGTAGTGCTCTATATTAGCTTCGCTACACCTCCATTCTTCGCAAGAATGTTCATATTTATAACGTTAGTTCTATGGACATTCTTAAATCAATAAATTACTTGTAATTATTAAATACTCTTATTATATTGTAATTATATCTGTATAATTATATGTATTTTTATCTATATCTATGTATATTTATGTTGCATGGCCATTACAACTTTATTAGTTATGATAAATCTTAAGTCTATTCTTATGCACTACTTGTTTTTGTTTATTTTGCTTATCTTCTATGGTTACATTGTTTCCTAAGTCTACGTTTACTATTTCATAAGGTCCCTTATATTTCTGTTCTATCTTATGACCTGATTCATTCTTAAGTAAAACTTTATCTCCTATTACTAATTTATGATCCCTAGTATTTCTATCATAATTAGTTTTCTGTTTTTCCTTATTCCTATCTAATAGTAATTGTGCTCTCTTGTGTGCTATTTCTAATCTATACTTAAATAGCTTCTTTGGCATAATTATCTATATTATATAGTGGTGTAATTCTATCTATATCACTGAATTGCTCAAATTTGTTTGGAGTTTTTGAAAAAATTAGTTCGTAAGGACAGTAATTGTGAACTGTCGATGGTGTGGTGTTAAAACAATAGGTAAAATATTTCAGCCATTCATCCCAATCTGTTTTGTCTACCGATACGTATGATCGTACGTATTCATTAAATGTTCGGTGACTTCGTTCTATTGTCCCTAATGTTTGGTGATGATGTGCTTTTGAAGTAATTTTTTCAATTTTCAGCAAGTTGCACAGCTCAGTTAGTATGGAATTCTTGTATTCTGTACCCATATCCGAAATGAACGTCTTCATCGGACCATAGGTCAGAATAAAGTTTTCCAGTATTGCCTTTGCAATTGTCCTGGCATTTTTATTTGGTACTGGTATGGTGACTAAATATTTCGTTAAGTCACATATTAGTGTAACGGCATATTCATTGCCATGTAAGGATTTTGGAAATGGTCCTATTGTATCCACGAACACTGTATCGAATGCTGCAGCTGGTGTTGGTGTGATAATTAATGGACTCTTTAGATGTTTTGTTGTCTTGGCTATTTGACACTTATGACATTCTTTTAAAAATTTTGTTATATCTTTGGACATATTTTTCCAGTAATAATATCTTCTTATTTTTTCTATTGTCCTAAAGATTCCGCAGTGTCCTCCTTCTAATGGATCACTGTGATATTTATCTAATATTTCCTGAATTTTAACAGCATTATTCTTATCTATGTGAGTCACCTTGTTAAGTAGCGCTACTTTTAATTTTAATAACTTTTTATTGCCCATTCGTTTAAAATCATCAACCGAGACAAATTCGAAAATTTTCTCGCTAGGTGCCACTTGTAACTTATCAATATTGTGCTTATCGGCAACTTTTACGAGCCTTGGGAAAAATTGTCCTAAGTCAATATTCCCATTAATAAACAAATCATTGATAGTTATGTTTGCTGTAATAGATTTACCTCGCTTTATATAGCATCTTGCCGGGGTAATCTTTAATTTATAATATTTTCTGACGTCAGTATTTCTCGATGGTATATATGTATTGGGCTTATCATTTAATTCCTTCTCTATATTGTTATTATTCAAGTTTCTGTTTTCGATATTATTTTTCTTTCGTGTCATAGCTCTTGTTTCTATTCTTAGTATGTCATTTGTATTCTGATTCATTTTTTGTAGATCTTTTATGTTAATTCTCGATAGCGAGTCGGCTACATAATTATCCTTCCCCCTAAGATACTCCACTGTGAAGTCATACTCTTCGAGATCTAGCCTTATTCTCGTTAATTTAGAGCTTGGGTTCTTCATTGAGAACAAATAGGATAGCGGTCTGTGGTCTGTACGAATGAGAAAATGTTTTCCGTATACATATGGTTTGAAGTGGTTAATAGCCCAGTGTATTGCTATCAGCTCCTGTTCTATGGTGGATTTGTTACTTTCGCCCTTTGTAAATATCTTCGAGGCATAGGCTACTGGTAAATGTTTGTCGTGATACACTTGTGTTAGCACTGCACCGCAAGCATATTTGCTGGCGTCAGTTGTTATACAGAATTCTTTTGTAAAATTTGGATATTGTAGTAAAGTAGGACTCATTAATGCTTTCTTCAAATATCGAAATGCATTTTCACACTCCTGTGTCCATTCAAAATTTACTCCCTTTTTAGACAATCTTGTAAGGTGTCTGGAATGTTCTGAAAAGTTTTTTATGAAACGTCGATAATAATTACAAAAAGCTACAAATCTTTTTGTACTTTTCTCATCGGTTGGTGTTGGATAGTTTTCTATAATCGAATATTTACTATCATCCGGCAATATTCCTTTGTCCGTACACTTGTGTCCAAGATATGTGACTTCTTTCATAAAAAATGAACATTTTTCCGGGTGTAATTTGAGATTGTGTTTACGACACAGATCGAATACTTTCGTCAAATTAGATAACATATGTTTTTCTGAACATCCTAATACTACTAAATCATCCATATACAAGAATGCCTGATCAGGTTGCAATCCACTGAAAGCAAGTGTCATCATTCTTTGGAAAGAATTTGGAGCTATTTTAAGACCATATGGTAATCTCGTAAATCTGTACGACCCATTATTTGTTGAAAATGATGTTAAATCTCTCGAATTTTCCTCCAAACCTATTTGGTGGAATCCTGACATCAAATCTAAGCAAGAGAAATACTTCGCTCTACCTAGTTGATCCAAAATATCGTCTATTCTAGGTAATGGAAATTTATCTGCCATTAACTTCTTATTGATTTGTCTATAATCAATGACGAGTCTCCATCTTTTATTGCTTGAACCGGGAAGTGATTTCTTCGGTACTAGTAAGACTGGACTGTTGTACTCCATACTCCATGGTTCAACTATCTTATCATTTATCAACTTTTCTACTTGTTTGTTAATTTCTTCTTTGTGGGTATGTGGTATTCGATAATTTTTTATGTATATTGGTTGTGTTTCTTTCACTCTTAACCTTTGTTTATAGAAGTTGTTTGTTGATATTGCTTCCGTTTCTAAACCAAAGATATCTGTGTATGCTGAACACAAGTTATTCAATGTGTCCTTAAATTGTTCTGGGAAACTCTTGTCTAGAATTCTTAGTATTTCGGATTTCCTATTTTCTGTTCTATTTCTATTTTCTACGATGTCATTTCCAGATATGCTTTCCGTCTTTATATTACTTTGATTAATTTTCGTGATGGAGGTATTAGTATTCAAAATACGTATAAATGCCTTATCTGATTTTACTAATGTGTTCGCAATAAAAACACCTCGTTCAATCTCCTGATTCGGAATTAATAATTCCTTCTCTGGATTAGTTAATCTTATTCCACGGATAACCTCTGATCTTGGTGGTAAAATTACATTATCGTTCGCGGTTGCCACTGGTATTTCTATTGGTTGTGATATATTAAATGGACGTAGGATTAGGTAATCGCAATCTTCATCAAACCGTAATATGCAATTATATTTCTTCATAAAATCCATTCCAATGATACCATCACAAGGTATTGGGAAATCATCCCGTACTACTTGGAAGTTATGTGGTATAAGAAATTTATTGAATTTCAAGTCAAAAAGTATATTTCCTAAGGATTTTATTTTACCTTGTCCTATCCCACTTAATGTTGTGTATTTGCGGGTGTTGATCTGATTTTGATTAAAATATTTTGATTTTATTAGTGATATGTCAGCGCCTGTATCTACTAGTAAGTTTACGTATGTAATGGTCTCGTTTATCCTGATATTGATGAAAAAGCTTAGGTTAAGGTTAAGACTATATACTCTATTATCTTCTTGTTTTATCTTAGGGGTCGATCTTAGTTTTCCGAGTTATTTCCGTTCGACTCGGTCGCTCTGACATAGTTTCTGTCTCTGCGATTATATCTTTGTCCATCTCTGTTGCTATTGTTGTTGTTATTATTCCTATAATTATTGTTAAAATTTCGAGGATGGTTGTATCCTCCCTTTCTGTATCTTCCGGTATTATTGTTATTAAATTGTAAATTTCTATTAAATTTTCCTCTTTGTCTGTAATACAGAACAGAGTTTTGTTGTCCAGTTGCTTCTGTGCAACTGTTGACAAACTTGCTTACTGCCTCATTCATGTTATTAAATTGTGCCGCTTCCATTATAAGTTTTACGCGGTCTATTGTACAATTCTTGGTCATTGCCTTAACTGCAAGTTGTGTGGAATATTTACTCGCTAGTTCAACAGATATTCCATCGGATATATAAGTGTTTTCCAATGACTTTGCAAGGCTTTCTATTTCCGCACAATATGTATTCGCTGTCTTATTGTTTTGTCTTATATTCATTATCTTAGCAGAAATTACTTCTACTGATTCGGGTTTTACTGTCCTTTCAAGTCTCTGTATTATTTGAGAAATTGTTGCTTCCTCGCCAATCAAATTTCTCGCTGTACCTTTCAATTTGGTCTTTATCAATGAAACTGCCACATTCTCCTGTGCTCTTTTTAAATTGTCTACCAAATTTAGAGAATCTTTAAATGTTCTCAAGTTCTCAGATTTGCCATCAAAATCACAAATTAGATTAGAAGCCATGTTCAAAAATCCCGTAACTGACTGAACCATTATTTTGCTTTTCTCCTCAAAAGGTTCAATTCTTTTGTGTAGTGTAGATGGAATTTTTATCTGTATACCTTTTCTTGGCGTAACGTTCAGCAGCTGTTCTCTAACATTTGAATAAAATGCCTCTACGAATACCTTATGGCTAGCTGTTAGCCGAGTATAGTGTACGTTTAGTATTACTCTAATCTCCTCAAGTTTCCTTGTCAAAATATTCACGTGTCTATTTATTGTCCCTATTGAAATGTTCCTATCATTGTTTAGGCACTTGTATGACTTATCGAATTCTTCTTTTATTCTCCCAATTTTTAATAGAATTCCTTGCCAATCCATGTAACTCAAATTCCATTATTACTATCATTATTATATTTTCTCTTTAAATTCCTATTGTGTAATTTATATACACAAAAAATAAATTTTATTCCTAATATTATTGTTATTACTACTAAACATATTTCTATTACTCCTAAATTAATTTCCTGTCTAACATCTATTTCATTTATCACATTGGCATTCGCCTTATCTAACTTTGATTTGCACATTTCCAATATTCTCAATCTCTTGCAAATTTCTCTATCATTATGCTAATTTCTCTTTCTAAGCTCAGTTTCTCTATTACGTCCACTTCTGTTGGTTCTCCATGAATGCCTAGTGTTTTCCAAAATTCCCTTAACCATTCTATTTGCTTTCTTAAATCTGTTTTTTCCTCTTTAAGATCTTGGTCATTCCATACAATCTTATTTTTGCTCTTTTTTCTATTTCCTCTCATTTAAAATATAAAGAACCTTATTAAAATTCATAAAATTATTTAGGTTATTACTATTATATTTATAAAATTTTATTGGATTTCAAAGTTTAAAAAAAATTATATATTTTTTTTTTTTCTACTTATACTTTTTTTTAGGCATTGAAAATAATTAAATAATAATTAATAATTAAATTGGTAGTAAAGTAATAATTTAAAAAAAAATATGTTTGCAAATGGCGGTTAACGCCTTCTTGCCTAAGAGTGCTCTACTGAGAAAGCACTTCATCAAAGGAAACTAACTTAAATATATTTTTGTCTATAATTTTTATACTTATTTTTTCTGCTTCATGATGTTTATTCTGCTGTTGATGGCTTTTGTTTGCTGCCAAATGTTGTTCTTAGGGACTGTTTCCCATGTTGGTGGTGTGTCGGTTGTTGATGTTTGCCATATAGATTTAGTTTATAGTGGCCTTCTTTTATCCAATAATAGATAGCATCCTTGCTTGACCGTTACTTCCTTCACGCGGCTGACGGAAACTTGGCTGTCCGTCAGGATAAATTAAAATTTTATTGGTGCTCTTATTTAAGTAGCACTCGAAGGTGTCTCTTGGAACAGCCTTTTCAATAATAATTAATTTTAATGTTATTATTTTAAGGGTGCTTATTACTATAATAGCACTCCTTTTATTATTTTGTTATTTAGTCCTGTGTGCACTTTTAATGTGTTGCACCACAGGCTGGCAGGATCGCCATGTAAATTGTTTATTTAATAAATTTGACAAGAACTAATTATTTGTTTCCAGTGAGCTCTTCTAGGAGCTCCACTGTGGTTTTTATTATTTTATTTACTTTTAGGAGCTCCTCTAGGAAGCTCTACTAAGTATGGTTAAAATACAATTGATTGTTTGTTCTTAAAATGATTTTCTTATATACTACTTATGAGAATCTTAAAACTAGTCTAGTGTTGGTTAGTACTTATTCTAAAATTATTATTATAATTAAATTACTAGTGTTAGTACTTAAAAATTAGTTGTCAGCCCCACACTGATATACCGTGGGAATGAACAGAAAAATGAAAGTAATATCAAGCGTGCCGATACTGTAATACACACACACACCAATAGTATGGGTTCGTGTGTGTGTTTATATATTTGCCCAAAACGGCAAGAATAACGGCACACAAAAACTTGATGTTGTCAAGTGCCGCCAGACGAATTGAAGTAATACGGTCATTTCCCAAGCGCGGCTTATTTCACACACATTTATTTATATTGTCACAACAGGGTTCATATTACAGTTTACCCAAATAATTGTGAGCTTAGGTACCCTGCGGTACAAATGTGTTTTTAAGTGAAGTGCCCTGTAGTGCTCTATATTAGCATCGCTACATTGCCCTAGCGTAGTTTCTAGCCCTACGGTTGTTATGATATCTTTATGGGTTTCTATTATTATTGTTATCCTATTTGGATTTATTATAAAAAATTTTACAACAGATTTTTTTTCTATTTGGAGATTTCTTTTAAAGAAATTTAGTTAAACACTTGTGGCAACTTGTTTTTTAATTTTTTGCGACATACATACCTAAATGCATACACAAAAAAATGGTGGGGGTATATTAATTTTGTCATTCCGTTTGTAACACATCGAAATATGCATTTTAGACCCCATAATGTATATATATTCTGAATCAGGGTTTGATTTTATGGCGACTATAGAGGTCGCACCGAAAAAGCTAGGGAGCTCAAATTTTGCCAGAATCTTTCTTATATGTGGGCTTATAAATGGGCTAAGTCGGAATATTAGGAAGAGAGTTATAGCTTGTAATGCAAGAGTAGGCCGAAAGAACCGTGTCCTTCCTACATCGAATTAAATGGGATTGTGTCCAAACGCATTAACGTAGAGTCATGAAATTTCGACTATATATATTTCCTAAGTAAAAACAAAATTTCTCCTAAAAAATTGCCTAAATCTATGCATTAGGAAAGGAGTTATAGATCAAATTCTACGAAAATTTATACCGCACAGTGTTTTTTTTTGGTATATTTAAAATTTAAAACCTAATAAGACTGACAAAATTAGATGTAAGATTCTGAAATTTTGCAGGACTTGCTTTTTTAGCAAACGCTTTTTTTGTAACAGAAAATAAATGGGACACGCCCACTTTTACGCCCACCTCCCGTATAACGATTTGTTTCAAATTTATATAATTTCTCTATGAATAAAGATTTTAGAATAATAAAGGACTATATTGAAATATCTTAGTTGTACTCATTAGCAGAAACAACTTTGACACCCCTACTATAACGCCCACTTATCACGTTATCCACTGTTAATTAAATTTAAGAGCTCATAAAAATGACAAAATTAGAGGTATGATCATGAAATTTGCTAAATATATCCTTCTAGTCATTGAATATTTAGGTAACACGCCCACTTTTACTCCCACCTCCCATGTAAAGTTTTATCTCAAATTCATATAATTTCTCTATCGAGAAAGTGTGTGGAATAATAAAGGACTATATATAAATATCTCAGTTTTATTTATTAGCAGAAACTACATTTACATGCCTACTATACCGCCCACTTTCATTCAAAGACAAAATTTACGAAAATATTATACTAGTATATAAAGGGTGTTTTTTTAAGCCCGATAGAACTTGAAATTGTAAAAAATAACACAAAAAATTAAATTGTTATCAAAAATTTTGTTTTATTCGAAAGATCAATACGTGACATTAACATTTGAAAATGATTTCGGGCATATGGGCACCGCGGCTGTTCTTGACGAAGCGCATTCTTGACGTCCGTTGTTTTATCGCAAAGTTGTGTTCAGCGAGGAGGCGCATTTTTGGCTTAACGGGTTTGTTAATAAGCAAAATTGCCGCATATGGAGCGAGACCAATCCACAAGAGACCCTACAGACTCCATTACATCCAGAAAAATGCACTGTTTGGTGCGGTTTTCACGCTGGTGGCATCATCGGACCTTATTTCTTCAAAAATGAGGCCGGAGCTCGCGTTACGGTCAATGGAGATCGTTACCGCACCATGATCAATGATTTTTTGTTTGAAAATATGGATGACATTGATCCGGAGGAGATGTGGTTTCAACAGGATGGCGCTACGTGCCATACGGCGAACGCAACCATCGACTTATTGAAATCAAAATTTGGCGATAAGTTGATTTCGAGAAATGGACCTGTCAATTGGCCTCCAAGGTCGTGCGATTTGACACCTCTCGATTATTTCCTGTGGGGCTACGTGAAGTCACTGGTTTATGCTGATAAACCAGCAACAATTGACGCCTTGGAGGCCAGCATTGTTCGTGTTATTCGTGACATACAGCCAGCAGTGCTCGAAAAAGTGGCCCAAAATTGGACGTCCAGAATGCGCTTCGTCAAGAACAGCCGCGGTGCCCATATGCCCGAAATCATTTTCAAATGTTAATGTCACGTATTGATCTTTCGAATAAAAAAAAAATTTTGATTACAATTTAATTTTTTGTGTTATTTTTTACAATTTCAGTTCTATCGGGCTTAAAAAAACACCCTTTAGAAGTTATACAAAGAAAGTGATACATATTTTAGTATAAAAAGATAATTCACTAGCGATTACTGTTAAAAACGAAATAATATAGTTTGTGCTATAGATAATGTTTTTTTCCCGGGAATTTGAGTTATTTCATCTTCTCGATTTCCCAGGATTATTTTTCGGGATCCCGGGAAATGAAAAAGGTGGCTATGATTCGAAAGCAGATATTTATATTGTAACATTCTTTTTCATAAAAATTTTTTCTTCAAGGTTTTTTTTTAACTTTACATTTAAAAATATTTTTACAAATAATTTGATATACTTATTGAGGTAGTGTTAAAAATTAAAAAAATGAGCCAACGTTACTGTTTACGCGCAAAAGAAAAAAGCGAACATTAAAAAAAACACTTTTAAAGAAATTTTAAAATTTATAAAAAAAATGCACAAAACCTTTTTAATTTTTTTTTTAGTGAAAGAAAAGTGAATAAAAAAGTGTGTTATTTAATAGAAATTAAAGAAAAATAAACAATCATAAAAAAAAACCAACAAGTGTTTTATAGACAAAAATTTCACAAAAACCACCCCGTAATAAAAAAGTTATTTTTGCCGACGGCAAAACGTAATATGATTTTTGTCTCTCCATTACACAGTGTAGTTTTTATTTATCAGTTTTTTTATTTATATGTGTGTTTTTTAATAAAAAGTGAACAGGAAGTTTTAAATTATTAAAAATTAAAAGGTTTTGTGCATTTTTTTTATAAATTTTAAAATTTCTTTAAAAGTGTTTTTTTTAATGTTCGCTTTTTTCTTTTTGCCTTTGTTGTAACAAAAGCTTTACCTATATTGTGCTAGTAACAAAAGGAAAGACATTTTTTTACTCGTTAGTCTCAACAATAAACAAAACCCGAAAAAAAGCACACCTAAGTTAAATAAATAATAAATTTGTGAATTGTGAAAAAAGGGAATAATAATTAATTATTTTTAATATTGTATTTTTTGTGAAAAACCCTTTAAAAAATTGATAAAGTGAGTTAGTTTTATATATTTGTTTATTTAAACAACCCCCGCTCATATACTCGCTGCATTTGTTGGTTGTTGTTGTTGTGATTGTTTATAAACACACACTACACACTAGTGCTGCAACTTTGCGAATGACCGAATAAAAACCGGTTACTCAAAAATTATATGCAAAAAGTGATTTTTACCCGTTTTTTCTCGTTTTTAAACTCTAACGAACATATTTTTTTGCATTTAAAATTAAATTTATTTATTTCGGTGATTTTTTCAAACTAAAAATTATAATTTTTCTAGTGCAAAGTGAGTACCCGAAAATATTTTGCGGCAGTACTAGTGTATATACACTTTTAATACCTTTTTCTTATAGCGAAGTAATTTTACACCACAAGATATTGTTGTTCAGGTTATTTTAACCCTAAACTTTAATAATTTTACCCGATTTATTGAACAGCTTGTAAGATTACTTCATTTTTTAAATATTTTTAACCCATTTTTTATAATTGAAAATTAAACCTTTATTGAGTTTATTTGAAAATTTTTTGTTGTGCAATTTTTTTTTTTACTCGTTTTTTATAAACATTTTTTCCCCTTTACTTATTTAACCCACTGCATTATTAAAATTTGGTGATTAATTTGAAATTTTCCATTGTTTTTAATTAATCAGTTTTTCTTATTGTTGACAATTATACGTGATAGTTTTAATTTTTTTTTCTCAATTAATATTTTTTCTTGAAAATTCGATTTTGCCATTTTTTTAAAGACCAATACATTTTTTCTGGTTACCATTTTCACTTCTTTTGAATTCAATTCAAAATTTCCCCTTATTACTTAAGATCGAAAATGGATATGGCTACAATGATTCGTAATGCCGATCGTTTGGCGGAATTCGAGGCTTTTATTGCCCTTATACCCACTGCGGACCATAAAATTGGCTCATTATTGAGCCACGAAAAGGAAATTAACCGTTTATGGGAAGCTGTTCGGTCAACATATGATTCTTTGTTGATTGAGACAGAGAAAATGAAGAGCCCAAATATCGTGGAAATAAAATCTAGGTATATGGCTTCTTATACCACATACACCCGAGGGGTTTCCATGATTACGGCCCAGTTGGACCGTTTGAAACAGGCTGCTCGGGCTGAAAAGTCCATGGAACTTGGAAATTTTTCCACCCCTATTATGAATTTACCCCCGTGTGATACCCCAATTTTCTATGGCGACTATAAAAGTTGGCCATCATTCCGCGATATGTTCTCAGCGTTGTATGGTAATAATCCCCGATTAACCCCGGTACAGAAGTTGTATTATTTATTGCAGAAAACTGCGAAAGATGCCCATGATGCCATACAAACCATTCCGTTGACCAACGATGGTTATGCGATTGCGTGGAAAAAGTTGGTTGACACATATGAGAACAAAGGGGCGCTTATAAATGAACAGCTTCGAACCCTTTTAAGTATTAAACCCATTACTCAGGAATCAAGCGCGAATATTAAAAATCTGCAAAGAACCATCAACGATTGCATAACGAATCTTTCATTGTTAGAAGTTACCCCGGAAATATTCTATCACGTTATGTTAGTATACATCTGTGCTACTAAGTTGCCCGAGAACACTCTGAGCCTCTGGGAACAGTCGAAAAAACTTTGTCAGCAATCTCCCAAATGGGAAGATATGGACACATTTTTAACGGCTCATTTTAGAACTCTTGAATCGATTTCTGATATCAGGCAATCGCATTCAACACCCGGTAATAACCCAAATAGAACAAATGGGAATAGTGGCTTCCAAAAGAACCCTAATTTTAACTACCCGAAGAAATCTTCTTTTGCCCCAAAAAATGTTCAAAGTTTTTCAACAAAAACCACTACTTCCCCAACAGTTTGTCGTTGTTTTCTTTGTCAAGGATCACACCCCCTAAGACTTTGTCCTAGTTTTTTGGGTCAGAGTTCTGATGAGAGAATGTCGACAGTGAAGAGGCTTAAATGCTGTTCAAACTGTCTGGCAACCTCTCACGAATTTAAGAATTGTAAGAGCATGCATGTATGCACTCTTTGCAAACGGAAGCATCACTCTTTGCTTCATAAGAATTTAGGACCATGGGAATATAATTCTAGCGTTGCTTCGTCTCAGGTCCAGATAAATTCTAGTACAGTTGTACCACCCATTCAAGCTCCGTTGAATAGAAACCCTAACCCAGCTAGCAACCAAACTCAACCCACCCTTAATTTTAACCCTTCAACCTCCACAGCGGCAAGAAATTTGCATACTTTCTCCACACAACTTGAGTCGAACCCTAAATCTACGGTCCTTTTAGGCTCTGCTATTTGTATAGTTCACCTAAATGACATAGGATGTGCGGCCCGAGCGCTGGTTGACCCTGGTTCGCAAGGTACTTTTATTTCCCGAAGGTTACAAAGGAAGCTTGCTATACCAACTTTTTCGGTGCCATCGACAAATGTCACTGGCATGATGGATTGCTTAGCTGGTAAATCCTCCACAATGTGCGTACTGACGGTCGGATCACCGATTGATCCCGATTTTAGGATTAAAGTTTGTGCATATGTGGTGGAAAAGATTACCGGTAGGTTGCCCTCGTGTACTATTTCAAATATTGTAGCCTCGAGCTTCCCCAATATTACCATGACCGACGTCATGTGTACCCGTATGGATATGCTTTTTGGAGGAAATGTGTATCCCAAAATTTTAACAACGGATGTAGAAATACATCCTAATGGCAACCTGATCGCCCAGAGAACCGTTTTCGGTTGGATAGTCACAGGTGAAGTTTTTCAATCCGAACCCCTACATTCTGTCTCATCTTTTTGTACCCATATTGAGTTGAATAATCAACTCACTCGTTTTTGGGAACTTGAAGAAGTTCCACAAGCGACCCAACTCTCTGAGGAGGATCAGTATTGTGAAAAGCTTTACCAGACTACCACCTATAGGAATTATGAGGGTCGATATGTAGTCTCACTCCCATTTCGTCGCGAATTTTCTAATGAATTATCATTAGGGGATTCTCGAAATAGTGCTATGTCCCAATTCAAGCGAAATGAATTTCGACTTTTGAGGAACCCGGATTTAAAGACCCAGTATGACAATGTTATTAGAGAGTATTTTGATATGAGTCATATCAAGGCCGTGGAGAATTCTACTTCGATTTCGACCAGTTTTTATTTACCCCATCACGCAGTGATTAAACCCGATAGTGTTACCACCAAACTCAGGGTGGTATTTAACGCTTCAAACCCGTCCTCCAGTGGCGTAAGCCTCAATAACGTTTTATACCCCGGTCCTGTTCTACAGGCAGATCTCACCGTTCTAGTTTTGCGGTGGAGATTTTTCCGCTATGTTTTTAATGCGGATATTGAAAAAATGTATCGCCAGATATTAGTCCGTCCCGATCAAACCCCTTATCAACGTATATTGTTTCGTGACAATCCCGCAGCTGAAGTGCAGGACTATGAGCTTACTACGGTCACGTTTGGAGTGAACTGTGCACCGTATTTAGCGATTCGTACTCTTTTACAATTGGCAAACGATTGTGAACCCCAAAGTCCTGCGGCATCTGAAATTTTAAGATCCCAAATGTATGTCGACGACGTACTAGCGGGATCTCATGAGCTTGAAGACGCTTGCAAGAGGCGCGATGAGCTAGTCCAAGTTCTCAGTTCGGCTGGTTTCGTTCTGAGAAAATGGACGGCTAATCATTTGCGTCTCCTTGATAACATACCCCAAGAGAATCTGCTTGATGCAGACTTCTTAAAGTTTTCAGATGCTAGTACTACTAAAACCCTAGGCTTGCGATGGGATGCTAAAAACGATAGCTTCTATTTCAAACTCGTGTCGCAGCCGCGCCGGGATTTAGTCACAAAACGTGCTGTCTTGTCTGAAATAGCTAAGCTATTTGACCCCGCCGGTTGGCTATCTCCGAAAATTATCGTTGCAAAAATTATAATGCAACAGATTTGGAAAGATAAGATAGAGTGGGACGAGATTTTAAAACCCTTAACCCTTGTTCAATGGCGTACTTTTTTGGATGACTATCCTAATATTGAGAAAATTAACATTCCAAGATGGGTTAATTTTCTACCCGAAAATGAAGTTGAACTTCATGCGTTTTGTGATGCTTCTGAAAAGGCGTATGGTACGGCCCTCTATATCCGAAGCTTATCTTCAGAAGGTATCACTGTGCATTTGCTTGCTTCTAAAACAAAGGTAGCTCCTGTAAAATCTGAAACATTACCCCGTTTAGAACTTTGCGGAGCGGCTTTGATGGCAAAAATGGTAGAATCGTTATGCAGTCAACTAAATCTAGCCAAGAATAAGATTTATTTTTGGACTGATTCTACTATTGTTTTATCTTGGCTTAAAAAACCCCCTTGCCATTGGCCAACCTTTGTTAAGAACAGAATTTCACTGCTTCTGGAAAAAGTTGGTAACGAGAATTGGTCTCATGTAGATTCCAAGGACAACCCCGCCGATTTGGCAAGCCGTGGAATTCTAGCACGAGACTTAGTTGATAATTCTCTTTGGTGGCACGGACCTTCGTGGTTAAGTCTATCGCGAAAGTTCTGGCCACAATCTACCCCCAATGATCACCAACATTTAGAAGTTCGAGCTTTTGCAGTTCAGACTAAACCCCCGCCGCATGACATACTTGAACGTTTCTCGGATTTACCCCGTGCAATGCGAATTATTTCGTATTGGTTCAGGTGTTTGCAATATTTGAGAACCCGAAAATGTTTGTATGACACCTTGGACTTAACCCATTCAGAAATGAAGTTTACGAGAGATCGTTTGATTTTAGTATGTCAACAGAATTTTATCCCCGAATACACTCAATTGTGAAAGTCTGTACCCATTTCGTCAAAGAGCAATTTGCTCACGTTGAATCCCTTTATCGACTCAAATGGGTTTGTCAGAATCAACGGTCGACTAACTCGGTCGCCTGGCTTGACTTATGATGAACGCTACCCTAAAATTTTACCCTATTCTGCTCGTTTTACCCGTTTATATGTGGAATATGTTCACAAATGTTCTGCTCATGGCGGACATTCTTTAATGCTTCGATTGATAAGGAGCGAATTCTGGGTCCCCAAGTTGAAGAACTTAATTCGTACAGTTATTCATAATTGTAAAAGGTGCACGATTTATCGAAAGAAAACCGGTGAGCAAATTATGGCTGCTTTACCCCCTGAACGGACAGTTCTTTCGAGACCGTTTACCCATACCGGTTTAGATTTTGCAGGTCCTTTCGACATTAAGTCCTATATTGGTAGGGGCTGCCGAATCACTAAGGGCTATGTTCTCGTTTTTGTTTGCTTTGCTACAAAAGCAATTCATTTAGAGGCCACTGGTGATATGTCAACCGAAACGTTTTTAGCAGCTTTTGCCCGTTTTTTCTCTCGTCGTGGGTCTCCTTCCCATTTATACTCCGACAATGGAACTGCATTCGTAGGTGCGGCCAACTTACTGGAAGCTGACCGAAGGAAATTTTTATCCGAAATGCGACAGAAAATTCTGGTACGAAATAGTTTTCAGCCTATTGAATGGCATTTTATACCCCCTGGAGCTCCTCATATGGGCGGCTTGTGGGAAGCCGGTGTAAAGAGTGTTAAAACTCATTTACGAAAAATTTCTGGAGTGCAGAAATTCACATTTGAGGAATTTACTACGATGTTAACTCGAATAGAAGCTTGTCTAAATTCTAGACCCCTGATTGCCATGACCGATGACCCAGTTGATCTAGTTCCATTAACCCCCGGTCACTTTCTCGTTGGAACGCCTCTGTTAGCACCCCCTGAACCCGATCATTCCGATTTATCCTTGAGCATTGCTAACAGATGGCAAAAGTTGAAGGTACTTCATCACCATTTTGCTCAGCGGTGGAAGGAAGAATACCTTAAGGAGCTTCACCGTCGGGTGAAGTGGAAATATCCTGAAAAGGATATCCAAGTAGGAGATTTAGTGGTGATTCGTCAGGATAATTTACCCCCAAATGAATGGAGATTAGGTCGAATTGAGAAGACTCATGTAGGGCATGATTCTAAGGTCCGCACAGCGGACGTGAGAACGGCTTCCGGTATTTTTACTCGACCGATCGTGAAGCTAGTTCTCTTACCGAGTGCAGAAACCCACTAATTCATTTTTTGTTTTTCCCTTTTTTTTCTGTTTCCTCCCGTTTAGCAATATGTCAAGTGTTTCACGTCGATTAGAGGTTCACCGTAAACCAGTTGAAGGTCCTGAATCTGTCACTGCCCCAAAAACCCCGCGCGACGAGAACCTTCGTGATTGCCGGCTATGTAGGGACGAGCACGCACTACGAAAATGCTTAAAGTTCCGTAAGATGTCGGTGAAGGAACGTTGGGAAACCGTTGTGAAGCACAAATACTGCTTCAACTGTTTGGCTCACTCACATATGCGAGATAAATGCACGAGTCGTGAGAGGTGCATGGAATGCAAGGCAGAGCACCACACCCTCCTCCACCGAAATAGAAAGGCTCATAAGCGTGATGTACAAAAACCGTCCCATACCCGAGATAGCAGTGCTTCTCAAGCTTTAAAACCGACGAAGAAAGCCCGCCGTAAAAGGAATAAGCGACACAACGCCCAGGTCGCTAATTGCCCACACAATTGCTGTTCCCAAAAGCGGCAACAACAACGTCAACCCTCAGCACAACCTCCAATTTTCTCAAACACAACACACACCCCGGCCACCATTGTGATCAACGTAATGAATGGACATATTGCCTAATGAATTTCAGATCCTATAATTTTCTATATATCTTTTTTTATATATTTTTTTCACGTTTTTTTATACTGAATTATTTTTGAATTATTAATTAAATAATGAATTATTAGAAAATAATATTTTTGCCTTTCCCGTATTTTTATTTTTTTTTTTTTATTTTTTAATTTCTTTTATTATTTTTACCCGCGTTATCTTTAGCTCTCTTTGTTGCATTACTGCAAGGGGGGCGGGATGTTTACGCGCATAGTGTGAACGCACCCATTGTTTGGCGGTCTTACACTAGTTTCGTTAAATTTATATATTTTGTGTATCTATTGAAAAGCTCTGTTTGTTATTATTATTGTTTTGTATTATTATTCTTGTAAACCCCGAATTGTATGGTACGTACAAAACCCCATTTTTTATGAAAAGAATAAAACCCAAATTTCTATAATTAAAATTAACACCCGTGTATCTCATTTTTTTAATATTTTCTTTAAATATTTCGAGGAAAGCAGTTACCAATACTTCAAAATTTGTATAAAGAAAGAGGAAAAAATTTTTTTAAGGAAGTGGTAAAAAATCTGAAAATATTGTATATTTGTTAAATGCACTTTTAATTATTCGTCCAACATCGATATAAAGTGAACGAGTGCTTTCTGTAACAGCGCAATCTATATATATAAAAGTGAAACTCTGTGTGTGTGTGTGTGTGTGTGTGTGTTAGCTATAGACTCTGAAACTGTAAGACCGATCGGGCTCAAACTTTGGTAAGTTGTTGTACACATACCGGGGAGTGTTTATGGATGAAAAAAAGTGGGCGGGGCCACGCCCATAAGAAATTAGTTATCAGTTTTAGCTACTTGCACTTGACCGATTTTTCTGAAACTTTGCACACATATAGAGCTGTCATGACTAAATAATTTCGAGATAAGAAAAGTGGGCGGGGCCACGCCCCTAAAAAAGTTTTAATTTTGAGGTACTTGCACTGGACCGATTTTTCTGAAACTTTGCACACATATTAAGCTGTCGTGACTTTATAATTTTGTGATTAAAAAAGTGGGCGGGGCCACGCCCATAAAAAAAGGCTATAACTTTGAGGTACTTGCACCAAACCGATTTTTCTGAAACTTTGCACACATATTGAGCTGTCATGACTAAATAATTTCGTGATTAAAAAAGTGGGCAGTGCCACGCCCATAAAAAAAAGGTATCATTTTGAGGTACTTGCACTGGACCGATTCTGAAACTTTGCACACATATTGAGCTGTTATGACTTTACAATTTCGTGATTAGAAAAGTGGGCAGGGCCACGCCCATAAAAACAATTTTAATTTTGAGGTACTTGCACTGGTCCGATTCTTCTGAAACTTTGCACACATATTGAGCTGTTATGACTTTTCAATTTCGTGACTAGAAAAGTGGGCAATGCCACGCCCATAAAAAAATTAAAATTTTTAGGTTTTTGCACTTGATATTCAATTAAAATTCAGAATGCATTTCGATAGTCTATATATATAAAAGTGAAACTCTGTGTGTGTGTGTGTGTGTGTTAGCTATAGACTCCGAAACTGTAAAACCGATCGGATTCAAACTTTGGCAAGTTGTTGGACACATACCAGGGAGTGTTTATGGGTGGAATAAATTGGGCGGGGCTACGCCCATAAAAATTAGTTATCAGTTTTAGCTGCTTGCACTTGACCGATTTTTCAGAAACTTTGCACACATATCGAGCTGTCATGACTTAACAATTTCGTGATAAAAAAAGTGGGCGGGGCCACGCCCCTAAAAAAGTTCTAATTTTTAGGTACTTTCACTGGACCGATTTTTCTGAAACTTTGCACACATACTAAGCTGTCATAACCATATAATTTAGTGATTAGAAAAGTGGGCAGGGCCACGCCCATAAAAAAAGGTTATAATTTTGAGGTACTTGCACCAGACCGATTTTTCTGAAACTTTGCACACATATCGAGCTGTCATGACTAAATAATTTCGTGATTAGAAAAGTGGGCAGTACCACGCCTATAAAAAAAAGGTACCATTTTGAGGTATTTGCACTTTACTGATTATTCTGAAACTTTGCACACATATTGAGCTGTTATGACTTTACAATTTCGTGATTAGAAAAGTGGGCAGGGCCACGCCCATAAAAGCAATTATAATTTTTAGGAGCTTGCACTGGTCCGATTCTTCTGAAACTTTGCACACATATTGAGCTGTTATGACTTTACAATTTCGTGATTTGAAAAGTGGGCAATGCCACGTCCATAACAAAAAAATAATAATTTTTAGGTTTTTGCACTTGATATTCAATTAAAATTTAGAATGCATTTCGATTCATTAAGGGGCGTAGCAACGCGAGCCGGGTTTGGCTAGTTTGTTAATAAAATAAGAAATAGACTTTGAGCATATTACAAGATTATTTTCTAAGTCGTTAAAAATTTTTACGTTAAATTTTTTTAATTATACATTGTAATAACATGTTTTTAAAATTGAATTCTAATGCTTTTATTTTTGATCTCATAGCTGAATTATTTGTATTTTTGTTTCTTGTTCTCATATTGGATCTCGTATCTAGAGAATAATATTTCTTTAATAAAAAGTATTTTTAATTATATTTATTTGGTTGTTGGTTTATATACATTCAAAATTAAAAAAATTGTTGGTCTGGTTTTTTGAAAAAGTTTTTTATAGTTTTTTGTTTTATTTTTGAATTCTCATTTTGTTAATGAGAATTTAAAAATATAACATAAAAATTTTAAACTTTTTCAAGAATTTGGGTAAAGGTTTACTGATGATCTGGCATAAGCACCAGTAAAATGCTTATAAACCAGCTTAAACCCAACAACCAAATAAATATAATTGAAAAATTATGGGAGCATATCCCAAAAAATTTAGTAAAATAAAAAGTATTTTTACTCAATTTATATTTTAAATTCAAGTTTCTTTATTAATTTTCATAAAGTGTCCGCCAAATAACTTTTTTTTTAAATGCTATTAAAAAGTGTAGCTTCGGCTGTGTGGCAGGTAGCGCCGCACAGAGGAGTATTTGACCTGAAAAACTGGCCAAAATTATTAAACGTCTTTTTTGAATTAAAAGTTCTAGTTTTTGGATAGTTTTAGGTGTAGTAAGAAATTTAGTGATATAAGAAATCTAGTGGCAGATTTTGAAAAAATTACACTGCGCAACAAAAGTACACTGCGCAAAAAATTTTTTGTCTCTGCTAGAAATAAAAGTATGTGGACTATATTGATTTTGATGCCCTTAATTCAAATCTGTCTTCCGTTTTTCTCTAGTACGTAAGGATTTTCTGTTAAAGGCGTGGCATATTTCACTCTCTAAGTCGTTGGGTTGCCTAATATATTTTGTCATAACTTGAAAACGGATTGTCCGATTTTAATAACAGGAAGAGCAGAATATGCACCGGAAAATTTTGCTTAAACTAACCAAACACATTTCTTTTCTATCTATTACTATTTCGGAGTTAATACAAATTTAATGGTGAAAAAACATTTATCCTGCAAAATTCGTCAAATTTTTTGATTTCAAAATGCAATAAAAAAAATTTAAGAACCAAAAATTTATATTTTTAAGATTTTTCCTAAAGCCACATTCCTAAGGAATAAAAGTCGGTATAAATAGTAAAATTCAATTAACAAATGTTGATTTTAAAGGTTTAAACTCATTCTTAACAGACTGTATGTACATGCATGCATACATATAATTTACGGTCTAATAAAAAAAATTTTTTTTTTAAATTGTAAGGCTCTTATGAAACAGTATTTTTTTTTATGAAAAAAGGCTTTATTATGTTTATTTTATATTATTTAATACTTAATATACGGAAAAGTTAAACTAATAAAAATTCCTTAATGATTATTATGTCGTATGTATATCCTTATTAGCTGCATCATCGGTGTCAGGAAGAAGAAGTGTGATGGTTTCTGATGAAAAAGATTTTTTATTAATCCGTTCTCTTAGCGTACTGCAGCTTATAAAAGGGTCACTGCCCATAAATAGCCTATTCAAGACATCTCGATTTTTATCGCTTCTCTTGAATTTCCCCGAATAATTCGTACGATATAATCGTAAGTGCTTATTTCTGGCCTCGGCAGCTTCTTCTGAAAATTGGATGGTAGCCTGATACCTGGGTGCCCATGTATTTTTAATGTACCTGTATTTATTTTTTGTAAACTTATTTTTGTGATAAATGCTTTTAACAATTATTCTTATTAGGTACGTATATTTATTTTTTTTTTTACATAAAATGGTTTGTAGAGCAGGTATATAAAAATATCCTTTATGGGGATGCGTGGGACATTCCCTTATAACTATTATCGATAATAAAGAATTTTTCAAATTTATAATTATATACAGGTATTAACATTGTAAAGTGTTAAAAGTGATGTGAATAACAGTTAAAATCAATAAATCAAAATACATAAAAGTTTATGACGATATAAATGTATAAGAAAAAGTGCCTGATGAGCAAAAATGGAAGAAATGTGAACATTTAAAAAAATCGTCAAAAATAATGGCGCAAACTTGCGCAAACTTTTTTTCTGTTTCTAAAATTAGAGATTCTGAATTTTATTGTGGTATCAAACATAATTCGTAGAGATGCTAACCTCACTTTCAAAAACCTCTTCTTTTTCTTTTTTTTGCAAAAAAAAAGTGTATAATTTTTTTTTTAGCTTTTGAACGAATTGTTCCAACATGAATATTCAACATATTTAAAATTTTTTTTCTTTTTTTAATAACTTTTGATCAAACCTTTCAGCGAAAAAAAAAATCATTGTTAAACCTTTATTCGTTTAGCCGTAAAAAAATATCATAAAAACATCCAGAAACCGAAAAAAACATTTAAATCTCATATAATTTTCTTCACTTTCCTGACTTTAGAAGGGTCTCAGAGCTACAAATCGCAACTAAAAGTCTTAAACATTTACAATAAAATGTAAAATATTGTTATCTGTCGAGCTGCGTACGTAGTTCTTAAGATTTCTTAAAATTCAGTTTTGCCTTTTTGGCCAGCTTTTCAGGTCAAATAATCCTCTGTGCGCCGTCCTGTTGAAACCAAATGTTGCCAATATCCTCCTCTTAAATTTTTGTGAACAAAAATTCGTTCAACATGGCCCGATAACGATCGCCATTGACTACGGCCACTCCTTGCTCATTTTCGAAGAAAAATTTCCCAATTATGCCGCTGGACCCAAAACCCTCAACAAACAGTGACTCGTTTTCGGTGTATCGGCTTTTCAAAGTATGCGTGCGGGTTTTCTATGCCCCAAATGTAATATTTTGCTTGTTTACATACCCGTCAAGATCAAAATGAGCTTCATCTGAAGAGATTACGTTTTTGCCAAAATCGGCCAAAGTAATGTCGCAATATTTTCCAGCGTTGTTCAAGCGTATACACAACCATATTCGTTCAGCGGAAGGATAAAACTAATCATCTTTCAAATCAGACATGAGCTAAGTGTTACCATTTACGAAATAATCACTAGTTGAAAAAAAAAGTTAGATAGCGGGCCCTTTAGTTTTGAAGTATTTATTTTACATTGTAAACTATTTTATGCTTTTTAATAAAAAGTTTTTTATTAATTAAAAACAATTTTTCGTTTTATATGTTTTGCGGCAGGATCCCGGGAAATTAAAAAATAAATCTCACATTCCCGGAAAACAAAAAATTGCGGAAAAAACCATAGCTATAAAAGTACGGAAAATTAGTGGTGGGTATAAAAGATTCGGCTAATAAACTGGTGCATACACATCATACATACAAACATTACACATATACAGTCGGATTCGGGTAAGGGAAATTGATAATTGTAGAATTTATTTTTTTGGCTTATGCAAGATTTTCATTAATAAAAAACTTTGGATACATTGAAACCATTTTGGTTAAAAAGATTGTCTACTTTTTATATTGTTTTAAAACAAAAAAATAAAAAATGTTGCACAACAGTGCAACAAATTAGCTGTATCATTGTATTTCGTCGCATATTAATGAGAAATTTTTTCTACTAAGCAGCTTTTGCTTTATTGAAGTTTGTAGCTTTAAAAACAAAAAAAAATTTAAAACTGATTTTCGCTTAAGCGAACTCATGTGCTTTAAAATAGGTAGTAAAAATATTTAATTTAAGTAATTTCTTCATTTAAACGGCGACAGCTTAACCAAATCCGACTGTATTACATATTTTTTTATACAGATATCTTTTTTATGTAGCACCAAAAAAATTTTTGTGTTGTATTCCTTGCAAGCGATTTTCATATATACCTTTTTATTGATGATATTTGTTTTTTAGGTATTGTTGTTGTTAAAAGAGGCATTGGGTACAGTGTGGCACATTTTCTGTTGACATTTTCAGGTATATATGTTCATAGGTATATGTATTTTGCTAATGCGCGAAGGCGTAGCCAGGATATGAAATAGGGTGGTGCCACGAAAATTATGATTTTTTACGATTATTTATTACAATTTCGATCTATTTGAGGAGTAATCTGCGTGGATCTTCTGAAAATTTTTCTAAAATTTTTTCCAAAAATTCGTCCTTCTTCTCGGTTACCAATTTTCGTCCTGCTATATATATACTTATTTTTTGATAATAAATAAAATTGCATATTATTTTACCGTTTAAACGAGCTTCAGTCATTGTGGACCGCAACCATGTTTTTACTCACCTTAAAGTGCTAAATGACCGCTCAACAGTTTCAGTAGTGCACGGCTGTGACAATGAAATTAATAACGCCTTCCTTATATTTAAATAAAATAATCCAGCGTCTTTCAAAATACTCGCCGGCTCTAAGTCGGCTAATATGTCTTTACCCATTTTTTTTTGTTGCCAAGAATTATACCAAAGCTCAATTTCTCCTTCCAAATCATCCAACTCATAAAAATGCTCAAACGTTTTTGTGGCATCTTTAAGCTCTTCCAGCTTCAAAGAAAGCATGTTTGACGCCTGCAAACAATGAATTGCAAACGCTGGCCTATTCTCTTCATTAAATCTTCTGTTCAGTGATGAAACTAAAGAATCTATATAAGGAATGTATATACATCGCTTCCAGTATTCAGCAGGTGATGAAAATGGAGGATTTGAACGGTGCGTTTGACGAGAGACTATCGTTGGAACAGACATCTCTATTCCTAAATTGGCTGTGTTTTCTTGAATATAAAAAACCAATCCGTCCACAATGCCCTGCGCATTAGTTCGGTGTTCCTGTAGAACGGCCATTATTAAGTTTATTTGCTTGGCACATTACAATAAATCCATAGTTTTAGACTGCAAAATATTTGCAGTTGGTTCCAACAGAAGGGAATACTGTGCAATTACAAAAACATTGAAAACGAAAACGGTTTGAGTGGCTGCGCAATGCAGTTGAAAAGCATGTTTCCGCGTGTTCTGATTTCCTTCCCCTGTTAACCTTTCCAATGTTTCCACAATATCAACACAATTTTCTTTGAAACGCGCGATACTTTTATATTTGTGTGATCAACGTGTCTCGCAGAGCATTGGGATACTTGGAATGCACTTTCTTCTCAAAGGTGATTCCCGAAAAAAAATTTATAATATCTTTTATTGTACCTGTAAATGAAAAGATTGAAGACGAATTCATTGTAAACCCGTAAACAGATAAGTACATACCTATTGTGTTTCTAATTTCTGGGAGAACGTTTAGATCGTTTACAACGAGGTTCAGTTTGTGACTAGCACAAAATTTAAAAAAGGGCTTTTTTAAATTTTTGTCTCGAAATGCTTTTTTACAAAATTTCGCACTTTTTTCTTAACGCTTTGCATTAAACGTTGGACACACGTTTTACCGAAGTGTTTGATAGCTTTTTTCCAAATAAATCCAAATTTTTTTACATTTGCAGAAGCTTTGAACTTTGTTCTTAGGTACTGCTTAATTATAGCCCAATAGCGTTCAATAGGCCTTAGCTCTGGACAATTAGGTGGATTCATATTTTTCTGTACAAAATTTCTTTTGTTGGCCTCATACCACTCAAGGACGTCTTTGCTGTAGTGGCAGCTTGCCAAGTCGGGCCAAAACAGTGGAGCTATATTGTGGCTTCTGTATAATGGCAATACAGCCTTTTTCAGGCACTCATTAATATAAAATAAGCTATTTATTGTACGATTCACAATGATTGCTTTTGAAGTTTTCCCACATGTACATATTGCTTGCCATATCATATATTTTTTTGGCGAATTTTGAAATCTTTTTATACTTAAATTTATCGGAAACATTAGCTCTTTTATTAGAAACATAAAAACCCTGACCAGGAAGCTCTGAATAGTCAGTCTTAAAATAGGTTTCATTAAAATACATCCATTAAAATTATTTAATTTGTGACGTAGCAACTGACTTGCTCTTATTCTTGCCGTTTTTGTTCCTTTATCGTTTCGGTTTGGAGCTTTCTTGACTTTGAATGTTCTTAAATTTTCTTTATTCGTTCTACAAGCGACTTCGAAGTATTTAGTTTTCGTGCGATATCGCGAATGGAAATGTTTGGATTTTGCTTCCAAAGTGCCTTCACCTTTTTAACGATTTGAGGATTCCTTAAACCACGAGGCCCTCCACCTTTCTTGTGCTTAATAGACAAATCTTTTTGGAATTTAAAACTAACGTTACGGGCAGTCTGTCTGGACACTTTTGCCCATCGCGCAACTTCAGCGTAAGAAAGTTGTTTATTTTCATTATAAATATCCACAATATTTTTTCTCACTTTTTCTCTATTTGACGACTTTTAAAATACGGATTAAATAATTTGAATAAACTTATTAACAAAGTATTGTTGACACTTATAACTATCACAGAGTGGAACAAAAAAATTAATTAAATAACAATTGTTTGCGTAGTGCCCTGTAAAAAATGTAAAAAAGCAATTTGAGACACCCCTTAATTGATTTTGGATTTGTGGTGACAAGTATTTTGCATTTTTGTTCGCATTATCTAAATGCCTTTGCAAAATCTGGTCGCCACAATCGATTCTCAGACTTATTAGATCTTGGAAACTATACTACCTGGAGCGTGGCCCTTTGTTCCTTATAGGAACCACAGGACATAATATATATATATATACTACCTGGAGTAGTGCTATATTGATTTTTTTCCTCGCAAAGCCATGTCATGTGTTCCGCAAAATAAAGTACATGTTGTGATGGAGGTATATATACATGTAGGGGGAATATCGAAGCAGACCACTACTATCACGGGTCCCTTTTTGACCCCCTTCGCTCCACAGTGATTTCGTGTCTACCGATCAGTATACCTTCAATTTCGGGGTTAAAAAAAAATGTACAACGTACCTTAAACGGGGTATGCACAAGTATAAATATGGAGCTAACGAACGAAGAAACTCTAAGCCGACGGGAATAAGCCACAGAGAGTTTCGATAAGTCGACAATAGGCCTGTTCTTTACTTTGCGCGTAAACATCCCGCCCCCCTTGCACGGGTGCAACAAGGAGAGCCAAATACTAACGAATACGTAATAAAATAATTCAATTAACAATTCATTGACTTAAACACTAATTAACAATTTTCAATAATTATATGAAATGACAAAAAAAAAAAAATTTTAAAGTCACATATGTCCTGGATGCACATTTATGACAATGGTTGCTGGGTGACCAGATGGGTTGCCATGGTAACCGCCAAACTGCTGCGATTCCTGATGTTGGGTTGCTAGTTGGGTGTAGTGCTTTGATGGATGCTGCTGCTGGTGATTCTGTTGTTGTCGTTGTTTATTTCTATACCGCTTTTTATTAGGTTTTACGGTCTCTTGGGAGATTTTCGGACGTTGGGGTCTTCTCGCTAACGCATGCTCATTCTGCCGGCGGCGAAACCTGTGTAGCATGGTGTGGTGTTCCTCGAGACATTCAGTGCACCGGTCTCGGCTGTCACAATTTCGCAAAATATGCGTTGTTGCGAAACAGTTAAAGCAGTATTTTAGTTTTTTTACGATGCTGATACGCTCATCGACCGACATCCTTTTGAACCGATAGCATTTGCGCAAGGGATGGTCCTTTTTACAAATTCTACATGTCGGGCCAGCCTTACTATCTCCTGCTTTTGCGGGGGTATTTACGGATTCTGAGGGGCGATGCACTTCGAGACGACGAGATTCGGCCATTTCAATCTAAGATAATAAGGAGAGAAAGAGAGAAAAAAAACGAAATGAAGACACAGAAAAGACGGATTAGAGCTTTTCTGAAACGGGTAATAGAACCAACTTAACGATAGGCCGTATTAAAGTGCCTGAATTTGTCTTTAAATCACAAACACGGGGTTTTGAGTCACTGCCTAAATAAACTTTCTCTACTCGTCCCAGTTTCCACTCATTCGGTGGCAAATTATCCTGTCGGATAACTACAACGTCTCATACTTGGAACTCCCTCTTTGGATACTTCCACTTTATTCGTCTGTGAAGTTGCTTTAAATACTCTTCCTTCCATCTGATAGCGAATTGGTGGTGAAGCAATTTTAACTTCTGCCATCTATTTGCATGACTTATAGGTAGTTCAGATAAGTCAGGCTCAGGGGGAGCAAGCAAGGGAGCGCCAACCAAAAAATGACCGGGAGTTAAAGGGGTGACATCATAAGGACTTTCGTTCATCGGACAGAGTGGTCTGGAGTTTAAGCATGCTTCGATTTGAGACAGCATGGTCGTAAACTCTTCAAACGTAAACTTTTGAGCCTTCGAAATTTTCTTCAAGTGTGTCTTAAAACTTTTGACACCTGCCTCCCAAAGACTACCCATATGAGGGGCCCCTGGAGGTATAAAATGCCACTCAATCACACTCAAGCTGGTTTGTGTAAGGACCTTATTTCGCAAAATGGAAAAAAAATTGTCCTTATCGACCTTGAGTAGATTCGAAACACCGACAAAAGCCGTCCCATTATCGGAATATAAATGAGATGGACAGCCACGCCGAGAAAAAAAACGACTAAATGCGGCCAAAAAGGTTTCCGACGACATATCACTAGTCACCTCAAGATGTATTGCCTTGGTCGCGAAACACACAAAAACAACTACATAACCCTTAGTTATTTTGCAACCCCTTCCAACATAAGATTTAATCTCAAATGGCCCAGCAAAATCTAATCCAGTATGAGTAAAGGGCCGACAAAGGGACGTTCTTTCTGGGGGTAACGCGGCCATTAGCTGTTAGCCTGTATTACGAACCGTTCTACGGATCAGGTTCTTTAAATTAGGAATCCAAAATTCCATTCGGATAAGACGCATCATCAAAGCCTGGCCACCATGAATGGTGCATTTATGCACATGTTGTACAAACAGCTTTGTAAAGGCAGCCTCTCAGGGCAATATTCTTGGACACTTTTCATTATATGCCAGACCTGGGGCATGAACAAGACGCCCATTCACTCTAATAAACCCATCAGAGTCCAAGAAAGGGTGTAAAGACAGTAAACGACTTTTAGCGGGTAAGGGTAACCCTTTCGACAAATATTCATATTCTGTGAAATATTTCTGCTGACATGTAATGATTAATCGATTTTGTACAAACTTAACTTCCGATTGGTTAATTTCTAAAGTCGGATATAGACCGTTGCGCAAACGAAGAAAATGCAGCAACCGAAACCAATATGCAATAACTCTGATTGCTCGGGGTAGATCTGAAAATCGTTCCAGAACATCTATTGGTGCTCGTGGTTCTATATCCATTTTTATACATTCCAAGAGGGTATGCAAGACAATTGACATTTTAGGCCACTCATCTCTTGGTTTAGACAACCAATGAGGCCCATGCCACCATAGAGTATTATGTTTTAAATCACGAGCTAGCGATCCACGGCTTGCTATATCAGCGGGGTTATTCTTAGAGTCAATATGAGACCAGTGCTCAAATCCAACGTATTTCATAATTAGTGCAACTCTATTCGCAACAAAAGTCGGCAAATCACATGTATCTATATGTGATATAGATAGTTGAGTCAGTCCATAGAAAAATTTTGTCTTCGGGAAATTTTAATTGATCTTTCAATGAACTCACCATTTTGGCTAATAATACTGCTCCACAGAGCTCTAATCGAGGTAAAGTTTCAAATTTGACTGGCGCCACTTTTGTCTTGGACGCAAGTAAATGCGTGGTAATCTCAGACGGGGAAGAGATAGAGCGAACATAGATTGTTGCAGCATACAGACAGAAGCATCACAGAAGCCGTGGATTTCGATAAAATTATTCGGATGAAAGTTCACCCATCTAGGAATGTGAATCTTCTCGACATACGGGTAATCATCGAGAAAAGTGTGCCATTGAACCAACGTAGAAGGGTTCAAGGACTCACCCCATTCTGTTTTGTCTTTCCATATTTGTTGCATAATCATCTTTGCAACAACAATCTTTGGGGAAAGCCAACCAGCGGGGTCAAACAATTTTGCTATTTCCGACAAGACTGCACGTTTAGTGACCACGTTCTTATTTGGTTGCGTTACGAGCTTAAAGTAAAAGCTATCATTTTGAGCATCCCAGCGTAAGCCTAAAGTTTTTGTAGTGCTCGAATTAGAAAATTTCAAAAAATTGCCATCAAGCAAACTTTCGGTTGGGATATCCTCTAAAAGACGTATATCATTAGCCGTCCATTTACGAAGATTAAATCCGGCTGAACGTAGAACTTCAACGAGCTCATCACGTTTCTTTAAACCGTCTTCTAAATCATGAGAACCAGCCAACAATTCGTCAACGTACATATTGAATTTTAACATTTCAGATGCAGCAGGACTATGGGTTTGACTCTCTTTCGCCAGCTGGAGTAAAGTTTTTATAGCCAGATATGGCGCACAGTTAACTCCAAAAGTAACTGTTTTTAATTCATAATCCTTAATATCATCCTCAGGATTAAATCGGAAAACTATTCTTTGAAAAGCGGTATGTTTGGGATGAACTAAGATCTGCCATTACATACATTTTTTCCACGTCGGCATTAAACACAAACCGATAAAATCTCCATCGTAGAATTAAAATAGTGAGATCTGCTTGTAATTTAGGCCCCTGGCATAAAACACTGTTCAAACTGACGCCGTTTGCCGAGGGACTTGAAGCGTTAAACACTACTCTTAGTCTCGTAGTAACACTTTCTGGCTTAACGACAGCATGATGAGGCATATAATAACAAGTATCATTGTCATCGGGGGGAGCAATTGCATGCATATGCCCTAGTTCAATATATTCCCGTATCACACTGTGATATTGGGACTTTAATTCAGGGTTCTTTAATAATCGAATCTCGTTCCTCATGAATTGTAAGATGGCCATATTACGCGACTTGCCTAAGGATAAACAGTTCGGAAATTCCTGCCTAAATGGCAGAGAAACGACATACCGGCCCTCCGAATTCCTGTAAGTTGTCTCTTTATAAAGTCTATCACAGAATTGCTCCATATCGGTTGTCCGGGGTACGGGAGGGATTTCCTCAAGTTCCCAAAACTGGGCGAGTTGATTATTTAAATCAATATTTGGTAAAATAGGTGGAAACAGGAACAGAGGGCCCAGAATGGCTAACTTTGCCGGTAACGATCCAGCCAAATACTGTTCGCTGAGCTACTAAATAGCCATTTGGATGTTTTTTAACATCAGGTAGTAATATCTGGGAGTAAACGTCACCGCCAAGGAGAACATCAACCTTAGCGGAATTAATGTCCGCAATTGAAATTTCGGGGAAAAAACTGAAATCGGCCAACGGAGTATAAGAGGGCAAACGCCCAGTAAGCTTTCAACAACGTAAGCTTCAGTTTGGATTCTAAAACCCGGGTCGATTGCTGATCCAATCGATAGAAGACATATTTTAGAAGAAGTTGCTGTCAAACTGCCATTGAGACCTGTGATTTCAGCTACTGGAGCAGACCTTATTGGAATGGCTAGTTTTTTCTGCAATTTTCTCGATATAAATGTCGCTTGAGAAGCCGGGTCGATTAATGCTCTGGCTGAACTTAGGGCATCTTCTGTTCCTATCTCACAACACGTGGTACCTAGCAAAACGGTGTAACTGGCATTTAATTGCAAATGAGTACTATAATTCTGGAAAGCACGGGAAGCTGCCGAAGTAGAAAGAATGTTATCATTATTCGGAAGATTAGAATGCTGATTAGCATTTGGTACACACGAACTCCTGGGTACAAATACAGGTGGGTTAGTCGGGGGGTTTTGTTGTACCGAAGTACTAGCACTCGTTCTTAAAACCGAATTATCCCTATGTAGAAGTGAGTGATGTTTCTGTTTACACAAGAAACAAACGCGTACACTCTTACAGTTTCTAAATTCATTGGATGTTGCTAAACAATTAGTACAACACTTAAAACGTTTAACGGTTGACATGCGGTCCTCCCCACTTTGCCTTAAAAATGTGGGACACAGACGCAACGGATGATGTTCCTGGCATAGAACACAACGAGTAACTGACTGTGTCGTAATTACTAATTCTCTTTGACTCGTTAACAGTTTTTCCCGCGCTACTAGAATTGGAGTTTCTAGTTTGGTTCTGAATTGAATGCGAACCCTTTATGTCGTAGACGGATTCTAGGGTCTGATAACGTGCCTTCAAAAATTTATCCATCTCATCCCACGTGGGCATATTCGCATCACGCTTCAAAGTTTGTTCCCAGAGACCTAAGGTGTTATCCGGGAGCTTATTGGAGCAGATATATACAAGTATAACATGCCAACTCTCGGTATTTACATTTAATAGTGACAGATTCGTATTACAATCGTTTATTGTGCGTTGCAACGATTTTAGATGCGGACCAGTTTCACGCGTAACGGGCGGAATATTGAAAAGGATTTTTAATTGGGCGTTTATAAGAACTCGTTTATTCTCAAATCTATCTACTAAATTATTCCAAGCTAAAGCAAACCCTTCATTGGTCAAAGGACAACTTCGAATAATCTCGTGAGCTTCACCCTTTGTCTTCTGCAGAAGATAATATAATTTTTCTACTGGGCTTAGCCTCGGGTTATTCGTGTACAGCGCCGAAAACATATCGCGAAAAGTAGGCCAATTAACATAATCCCCATAAAAAATCTCGGTGTCACACGGTGGTAAATGTATGTTCGGAGTTACCACTTGAGAAAGCTCATTGGTCTGTCTAAGAGAAATTGCCTTCAACCGCTCTATATTATCCGAAATAAGAGAAATGCCCTTAACGTATGTACTATAGGAAGACATATATTTCTACTTAATTTCCTTAAGAAACTTTTTTGAATCTCCTTCGACTAATAATCTATCGTAACATTGCCGAACATCATCCCATAAGCGATTCAGTTCCCTTTCATGGGTTGTCAATGCCCCCATGGTATATTCCGATTGAGATATTGCCGATACAAAAGCCTCAAAGTCCACTAAATGCTTAAACACAATATAACCTTTACGGGAATTATTTTCTTTCTTCTTATTTTCTTATAGCTTTCTTTTTTTTTGCACGGATTTTGTTGGTAAATTTTTATATAAATTTTAAACGGAGTTCATATGTGTATGTACGTATATATGCTTTCTGTTTTGCCGTCGGCAACTTTAAAATATCTGTATAAAAACCACACCCTTTTCACTTTGTTTTAATTATCTAATTTTTCACTTTTTGCACAGTAAATTTCAAAAAAACATACCTTTACTCCGGGATTTATAAAGAGAAAAATTTTTTTTCTATTTTGTAGGAAAACCGAAAACTTAAATTTAGCTCGGAAATAGAAGTAGCTCAGGGATTTTCTGAAAATAAAATAATTTCCGAAATTAATTATTTTACTTTTCGGATGGATAAATTATCCGGTTCGATTGGACCATTGTTTTGTTCTCAGTAAAATAATTTTATTCGGAAATAAAAGAAAGGGAAAATAAAACGAGTGTTAGATTGTCGACAATCCTCATCGCACAGTCCTTTGTAATCGCCAGCATCTCCCTCGGACTAAGGTCCCCCATCGCACTCACACTTAAAGTGTGCTTGCCTGTGATCCTTAATCTTCCGCTCGCCAACGTTGGACACTCGCATCCTACATGCGCTGCCGTCTCGGCATCCTCCAGGCACATTCTGCAAATATCATCATCTACTATCTGCATCCTCTTCAGATGATATTTGAAGTTATCATGTCCTGTAATCAACGCAGTGATCCAGCTCATCATACTCCGATTAAAACCGAGTATCTTCACTGCACCCCTGCCAAGTGGCTCCCTGAGTACCATACGGGCCTGTCTACACGTGGTTCCCTCCATCCACCTTCGCAAGTTTATAAAATTCACCCATTAAAAGATCCTCGCCCGCACTAATCCATTACCCAGAGCAGTTCTGGGTTCCGGTCCGCAGAATGCAGCCTCAGACCCCTTCTTCGCAAGTTCGTCAGCAGCCTCATTCCCAGCTATACCCACGTGTCCCTTAACCCACATCAGCGTTACCTCATTTGTAGAGGCACACCTATTGAGCTTAAAAACACACTCAAGCACCAAAGAGGAGTTCACATCTATCCGCTGCATACGTTTTATAACCGACTGGTTGTCAAGTGCAATAAGAATTCTCTTCCCTTACATTCGACATTCCAACAGGTGGTCCAACGCGTGCAGCAAACCAAGCATTTCTGCCTGATAGACTGACACGTACACCCCCAGATTCAGGGTGCAGGATAAGTTCAACTCAGATGAGTACACACCAGCACCTGCCCTTCCGTCCATAAAGGACCCATCAGTAAAGATACTGATGTCATTCTCCATGCACTCATCGTGCATGAATCCATTCGCTATGAGTGTGTGTTGTAGCCTTTCGACTCATGCGCTCCATCGGCATCTGAGCCTCCCTAACCTCTTTATCCACGAGGTCCAGGATTCTCCTATGCCCTAGTGATGGAGGTAACAATTTTACGGTTCTCCTCAATCAGTTTCTTATGACCTGAAACCATCATTGCGTCTACTGGAAAATTTGTTCAAAATGATTTCGCTGCTTCTACTGCTTGCTTATGCCATTGATTATTTACTAGCATGTTTTTTACAATACTCATGCATTTGTTTATAGCATACAAAAGCTTTTATAATAAATGATCCTGTATACCCTTGTACGTTTTTTGGAGGAAAAAGAACGCAATACAAACAAACTGATCCCTTAAATTTTTTGGAGTACGCAAGCCAAGGAGTATATATTTGTAGCCAATAGTGACAAAATTTTCTTTTTGGGTCAGCGGAATCTTCGGCAAAATTATCCTGGTATCCAGCAGTTATTTAGCATTTCTCTTTTAGCACTGTCATCCATTACAAATATGCGACCAAACCACTGTCCAATATCATTTATAGGCCAATTTTCAGCAAAATCTTCCCCCATTGCTTCTTGGATCACTGGATCCGATACCACTGGTTCTTGTGGCATGGAATCGCATACATTTTTTTGCGTGTATAGCCTCTTTATTTGGTTGAAGCTTGCGTTTTTTACTAACACATTTTAAATACTTTTTTTGTGTTTCATATATAATAATTAAAACTTACCGGTGAAAAAGTTGCGTATATCCATTTGAATTTTTATTTTTAAATATTAAACGCTTTATTTCACACCTAAAACACTTGTGACACAATTAAAAGTTTACTTAAAACTAAACAACAGGTGCAACTTCCAAATGAAACAAAACGCGAAAACAAATGTTTAACGGTATTTCTTGCAAAAAAATTATTGTAGCAAAAAATCACCCAAGACATATCGACAACTGGTAAAAAAACAAAAAACGCGAGAGATTTCACACGTATTCTTAGCCTCTTTAATTTAGTAGTCGATGAGACAGAGAATTTCAAGAGAATTTACCCAGCAAACAAACGTGTTTCAATTCAAATAAATGATGTTATGCTAAAAAAATATATAAACAGGAACGAATACTTCGCTAGTAGCATATTCTTCTTATTCTCTTTGTTAAGTAATACACAATTTGCAAAATATTTTTACTTCAAATGCGTAAAATATTAAATAAGGAAATATAATGCACCATTATATTTCAAACGCTTGCCTTTGTGTTTGGTGGGTACTTCTGCCATCTCACTAATACTAATAAGCATCAATACAAGCACAGTTTTAGTTGTGCCCACCACTGACATAAAACCAATGAGTATGACGACGTATAGAGACAACACGTACAGACAGAACTACATGTTCTCTCAAATTAGAATATTTTTTGTTTTTGTGGTATAATCTCTGGTCACACACTAGAAGCGAAACAATGTCTTCGTACTCTTTGATAATAACTATGTATGTATATTTCCTTCAATTAAATAGTACCTTCAGTGGATTTTTAATAATTTTATTTTGTATGCATGTAAAAAAAAAATTATTATAGAATTAGGTGGGTGCCACGGCCCTCTAGGCCTATATCTGGCTACGCCCATGCTAATGCGCATATCCTTTTAAGACTTTACGTTTTTATATAAATGCCTGCATCTTTAAATCAATCATAATTAAATTTGTGAGCATAAAAATATTATATGTATATCCAATTTGTTAAGCACGCACTGTGTGTTGTTTAAATTATTATGGCTGCTACTGTACATTATTTCATGTTAAGATTTTTTTCATACCACAAACAACAACAAATAAAAAGACGAAATTTTTGAAAAGAAGTTTTCGTTTTTGATTCTATGTATATTGCTTAGAATGAAATATATTTAATTTGTGAGAGGAATGAAAAACGGCGAATTTAAAAATAAAATTTGTATTGCAAACGAACTAAATAAAAAAATATTTATTTTATTTGCGAAAAGAATGAAAAAACATAAAAATCCTAAATAGAATTTGTCTCGCAAATTTTATCTTTTTTTAATTCAGAGCATATGTAATTCAAAAAACGAGAGAAAAAAATGAAATTGCATTAGCAAACATAATTTTATGCGTACTATGCTAATAAGACTTGTTTTCTCTATAAGTAGAAATTTTATTAAAAATATCGCAGGTCAACAGCAAAAAAAGGCTTAAGTACAAAAATGGTTAAATTTTTCAATTCTATGGATAATGTTTTTTTTTTAATTTTGAAGTAAAATTCAAGATTTTTTAGACGCTTTTTCACATAATTAAATAACCCAAAAATGGTTAGTCTGATATTATTAAAATAAACTTGGAAAAATTGATATTTACATAGCCTTTAATCCGCTTGTTTTGTTTTGTTTCAATCGGACCAGTAATTTCGGAGTTATAATAAAAAATAAAGCAAAAAGTATATTTTTTACGTGAAAATAGCAATTTTTGGTTTTCAAAAAATCATTTTATATCGAAACTGGCAAAGATTTTTCATTTTTATTACTTTATCGCAAAGCCATATGTAATAGCAACAAAATAAGATATCGATAACAAAAATCGATTGATTTCTTTCGGATTTATTCACAATTAAGTGATCTCGCTCATTTTCACAAAATTTTAGCTTTTTTGTTTGATATAAATACATTAAATTGAGTAGTTAATGTTCTTCTCCTAGAAAAATTGTTCAACAAAAATCTTTTTGCCATGTTTATGATTCTAAGAATTAAAAAGTAACAAAGTGTTGCTTAATTTTTACGATTGCGGTAGCAAAATTTAAAATTATCATAAATGTGTGTGCTCCCTGAATTGCTCTTTTTTCCATTGGCTACCTGTAACGGATGATTTTTTTGCATAAAATTTAATAATTTTTTTTATGATTCTTGAATATAACAAACAATTTACACCACACAAAAAACTGTACCTACATACAAGGTAAAAATTTTCACATAAAAAATGCGTTACATAGTATCCTTGAATATTTTGGCAAAATACCTACAATAGTTATTCTTTTTTCGAAATAACATTTGAATTGGATGAGTTGAAATGTATTAAACAGCTGAAAATTAATATATTATTATTTGAAGTTATTTTAAGAAAAAAAAAATAAATAAAAAAACAAATGAATAAATAATTCTTATAAACTACAAACTTTTGCATTTTCTCTTATTAGAATTTGTACTATTGTTGAATAATCAAGTTTTACTCTTAATACTCCAGCAAAAACCGACATCATGTGTGCATTCCAGCGACCCTGGTATCGTTCCTCCATTGTTCGGATATCTTGGTGGAATCGTTCACCTTGTTCGTCACTCAAGTCTCCTAGATTTCCAGCAGAACGATCTAAGTGACTGTGCAGGTAGTGTAGTTTGATGCTCATGTTGCACCGAAAATTATGGAAGTGAGTATTCATCTCTTCAACATGCGCATGTAAAGAAGAGGTAAAATGATGCGATCTCGGGGCACTAGAGCCATATTTATAACATTTGGCATACCTGGAACTAGTGCTTCCCTAGCCGCTTTGTTGACCTAAGAGAAAATTTAACATCTTAAGATCAACACAAATCACCCAGTTATGTTCATCATACTATATTTTTTTCATGACCAATGCAATTACGGAGTATTCTTCTTGTACTTTGGTTAAATGTGCAATCGGCAAGGAGTGAAATTTATTTTCATTATGCAAAAGGACACATTTCAAGCTGCGTTTTGATGAGTCAAGAAATAAACGCCATTCGTTTTTTTGTAAAACCATGGCAGTCATCAAACCAGAAATATTTGTGCAGTACACAAAATTATCCTTTTCAGCAAAATAATGAAGTAAGCTTGCTTCTCAAGTACGATAATACGAAACTTTATTTTCTACACTTATGAGATTTGATTGTTTCATCCGGGACACAAGCAATTCAGAAGATCTTTTTGACAATCAAAGGCCTCTTATTTTATTAATAAGCTGGTCTTTATTAAATGGTCTGGGCGGGATATTTTTGTGTGGGATGAACTCGTCATTATTAGATGTATATGGTAGTACTTTCCATGTTTTTTCGGTGGTATATTGGCCGTAAAAATGTTATGAATTTCTTGATAATTTTTCTTAAAGCTTGAAAATATATTCTAACTTGTAAGCTGAATGACTATTATCTTTATATAGGGATATAATGATGCTTCCGCTATCGTAAAAACTTCTTGAATAAAATATTTATTAGAATACTGATACTATAATTTGGGATAGGTTAGGTTAGGTTAGGTTGAAAAGGAGGGCACTAAAAGCCCAAACCTATGACAGGTATACACTTATGCCCAGTTGGCATGTGGTGCGCTCTATGTGGGGAACGGAATTCCCAAACAAAAACCATAATCATAATTTCCGATAAATATCGGACTAGTCCAAGATCGCTGTCCTTTCAATGTAATTGCTTATGGATCTCCAGTTCGAGTTCCCCAGGTACTCCAAATTCGGCATAGTATCTACTGTAAAATTCTCGCATCTAATATGCCCAAACGCAGGACAATGACAGAGATAGTGTATCAAAGTCTCAAAGGATTTTGTCACATATTACTTCCGTAATATTTCCCATCGGTAAGATATCCGTTATTTTTTAGTATCTGGTCTTACGCTCTCTTATAAGCCATTCATCTATTGCCATTAATCATGTAGCAGCTAAAGCCGCTCCATATTTTACCTGTATCTCTATTAGCCAAATTGACAGTACATTCTCAATGGCCATTGTCGATGTGGTCCTCATGGCACGCAAATACTTATGCAGCATTGTCTCTGAATCTTTTTAACAGGTTTTATATTTACCCTCTTCTCTAAGGATGTCAACCACACTAACGAGGCATAGCCAATGTGTCATCCTTGGGCTTATGCTCCACTTTGAGCCTATCGCTCTTCTGCAGAGGGCCCATATTCTTTGAGCCTTTTCCACTTTACACTCAATATTGTCCTTCCGGGATTGACCTTCTTGTCAATCTTAATTGTCTTATTCCGAAAGATGGGATAGCTATACACTGGTATCTTCCTCTTTCCCGTAAACAAGCAGATTTCAGTCCTGTCCGGGTTGACATTGAGCCCTCACTGTTTTGGCCAGTTATAGGAATATTCAAAGCTGCCGTTGCTCTCATACATAAAAATTTGGATTTGTCCCCGTGATCAATATCACAACATCATCTGCGTAACAGATAGCCTTGAATCCCTCGTTCGATAAAATCCTCAGTAGACTATGTATGGTAGTTATCCATAATAGCGGAGATGAAATACTTCTCTGCGGGGTTCCTCATGGCTTAACCCTAAGTTCTCTAAGGAACCTATAAGACTCGAGATCGTTACATTATTGAAAACTCCTTCTATGTCTATGAATACGCCCATGGTATACACACCCAGGTCGAAGGATCTTTCTATATGATAAACAACTTTCTAAAGAGCAGTTTCTGTAGATCTGCCCTTGATATGGGCGTGTTGTCCGTTGGGATAACCCTTTGTGTGGATACAGTTTTTATGTGTGCTGTAAATTATTTGTTATTCCCAAGAATTTTATGCAAAAAAATCATCCGTTAAAGATAGCCAATGGAAAAAAGAGCAATTCAGCGTGCACACACATAAGCGTTTATAATTTTGCTACTGCAATCATACAAATTAAGCAACCTTTTGTTTATTACTTTTTTTTTTTTTAATTCTGAGAATCATAAAAATCTCAATTTGATGTATATATATCAAACAAAAACTTTTTAAAAATGAGCGAAATCACTTAATAAATTCAAAAAAAGTCGATCGATTTTTATGATCGGTATCTTATTTTGTTGCTAATACATGTGGCTTTGCGATAAAGTAATACATTTATGCCGTTTTTGATTTTTAATGAATTGCTATTTTTACGTAAAAATATTTTTTTTGGTTTAATTCTTTATTAGTACTACGAAACTACTTAGCCGATTAAAACGCAGTAGATAAACGGATTAAAAGCTATTTAAATCCAAATTTTTTTAAGTTTATTTTAATAATATAGGACTAACCATTTTTGAGTTATTATTGAATATGTGGAGAAGCGTCTAAAAAAATCTTGAAGGGTTCAGGAGATGGCAATGGTTTTATACTCAACCGATAACACAGGCCAACACTCAATTTGCTTCTTTGAATTTATCAATTGATTCTTGGGTGCGCTGAATTCAAATCTGTAATCAGTTTGTCTCTATCAGCTCTAGTTTTTATGTTATAGCTTTTTTTTTATTGTATAATAAAATATTGAATCTTTCTAATAGAAATTTACAATATGTATACAAATCTTAAATCTGATACTAATTATATATTAATTACTACCACTATAATAACTAACTGATCGTATTCAAATCTTGGATACTAGTGTTACGTGATTAGAGTTACGGGAGCCTTCTCGCGAGGCTCAATTTGTCGGCTTTTTTTAACCGTTAATGTCCTTCGAATAGCAAAAGGTCCCTGGCGAGAGGATTGGGATGGACCGTCAGCCTGTTTACGTACTTGCGCGAATACTTTATCGTTTCTTTATAAACAGTGGGAATATTTAGATCTCGGTGAATGTAGGTATTACGTACGTACCATGGTGCGCCGACAATTTGTCTGAGTATCTTAGACTGTCTTCTTTGAAGTTTTTGGATATTTGATGCACAGGCTGTACCCCATAGCTGGATGCTGTAAGTCCATATTGGCTTTATAATGGTCTTATACAAGAGGACTTTGTATAAGCCAATGTAGCTTTGAGGTTTTGAGTTTCATAGCAGATATTTTAGCCTCAATGTGACGGGACCATGTTAGGCGACGATCAAGGTGAATTCCTAAATACTTAACTTTATTCTCCACCGGGACAGGGATGTTGTTTATTTTTATTGCTGGGCAATTGTCTCTTCTGAGCGTAAAAGTCACGTGAGCACATTTGGACGGATTTACTTTTATTTTCCAGAGACTCAACCATTTCTCTGGTTCATGTATATGAGTCTGTAATTGTTGAGAAGCAATTGTTAGGTCACTGTTTACACTTATAAAGGCGGTGTCATCGGCAAACGTTGACGTGTATATGTTCGGGCTTGTTGGCATATCTGCCGTAAAGATAACATATAACAGTGGGCCGAGTCTGCTGCCCTGTGGGACGCCAGCTGAAATCTTCTTGATGGAGGAAAATTGATCCTTACATCTTACTGTAAACGACCTACCCCTCGAGTAGCTCTGACAGAGTTTATGTGTGTTTTGTGAAAGTTTTTCTAATATTTTTACGAGTAGGCCATCATGCCAAACTTTGTCGAATGCTTGAGAAATATCTTTAAACAAAGCTGAACAGTATTGTTTTTCTCGAATGCCATTTTAATCATGGTGAAAATTCTGTGGACTTGTTCGATGGTGCCATGTCCTTCACGAAAACCAAACTGGTGATCTGGGATAATGTTTTGCATGCTAAGGTAAGGAGTTAAGCTCTGTAGAAGCATTTTTTCGAATAACTTCGATAGAATTGGTAACAAGTTAATCGGTCTATACGAAGTAATATGACTTTTGTCTTTTCCTTGCTTCGGAATCATAACGATTGTGGACCTTTTTCACAAATTTGGGAAACAACCCACTCGTAGTACAGCATTAGATATGAAGAGTATAATTCTCAAACCATACGTAGGGAGGTTTATTATCATCAAACCTGTGATATTGTCAGGTCCGGGTGATTTTTTGATATTAATTTTGCTAATCGCTGACTTTAATGAAGAAAAACGAAATTTAATCGGGATATTTATAGTGTCGCTAATGATGGGAGGACTAGGGGGAACATTTACATCATTTGGTGTAAAAACGCTTTCTAAGTGTGTAGAGAAGGCGTTTACCTTTTCGGTTGAGTTTTTGGCCCAGGTATGATTATCCAGTCTTATTGGGGCCCTTTAGCAATAGGGCAATTTAAATGCCTTACAGCCTTCCATAAGCTGTAGTCAGTATTTTTTGTGGGTTCTAGACTAGTTAAGTACTTTTCAATCGAAGACTCGTGCTTCTGCCTTAATTTGTTATTTAGGTTTACTTTACATAAGTTTAATTGCGCCTTGATGGCTGGGGAACGATTTCTTTGCCAAAGTCTTCTCAGCTCCCTTTTTGCCTGCCTAGAGCTTGTATATGCAGCGATGACTCATTAAATCTACCTTTAGATTTTGTTTTAAAGGGAGTTGCATTTCTTGCGGCAGAGTCCATAATTTCTGTAAAGTTCTCTACAGCTGCTTATACATCGGAAGGGTTTCTAAGAGGGATGTTATGATTTAAATGAGAACTCACATACATTTTATATTTCAACCAGTTTGTTTTGTTGTTTGGGTAAAAAAAGATAGCTTCGGTTCCATCGTTAAGACTATTATTTATAGTAATGATTGTGGGCGAGTGGTCGGACGATAAGTCATAAGATGAGTGAACTTGCAGCTTGCCACGTTTGATATTTTTTATCACAGCGAAATCGATAAGGTCTGGTATCTTGCTAAAGTCCGTTGGCCAGTGTGTCGGATTTCCAGATGAGCATACGTCCAGTTTGTTCTCAACGATGGTATTGTATAACTGCCTGCCCCTAGGAGTAATGAGTCTTGAGCCCCAATACGTGTGTTTTGCGTTGTAGTCTCCTGCTGCTATAAATGAGTGTCCCAACGTAGAAAAGAAACGAAAAACTTGATGCTGTTCAATTTTATCTCTAGGAGGGCAATATACAGATGAAATTGCAATCAGTGAGATTTATGGAGGTGACCTGAATAAATTCTTCCTTCTTACGTTTTTACGAACTGGTGTCATAAGTAAAATAACCATTTGTTCGAAAGCAGTATTTTTGAGTGAAGTGCGTTTCCGATACTAGTAATATGTCGATTTCCTGCGACTGTAAAAAGTGTCGGACTTCATATTTATGTTGGGATAACCCGTTTGCGTTCCAAAAGCATAATTTCAGCAGGTTCATTTTGGGCAATTGTAAGACGGTTTTTGCTTTCTGAGCATACGACGGATTTGTTTTGGTGTACGATATGGTGTAGGTTTTTACGATAGCTTCGGAATTCCGAAGAAGGCTAGGAAAATAAGAAGTGTGGTACTGTTCAAACGTAGGCTTGAGTGGCATGTTAGGTTTTTTTCATACTTATAAACCTTACAGCCTCTTTTTTTAAGTATTTAAAAAGTAAAACTTTTCCATAGGAATTAAAAAAAAAAACAAAAAAGTAAAACTGTTTCATACAGATTTATTAAAATAAAAAAAAATTCTCACAAAGCATTAAAAACATAATATAAATATAATTCTAGTTACAGGATGTAAAGCTTCTTTTAAGAGACAATATAGAATGAACAGCCGGATTAGAGTCTCCTTGCAAATTCCAACAGTTGTGTTCCATCATATGTGTATCCCACCTTCCCTGGTGCCGATTCTCCATAATTTTGATATCTTGGTAAATCCTTTCTCCTTGTTCTTCGCTTAAATTACCCAAATTTTCGGGAAATCGGTCCAAGTGACTGTGCAAATAATGGATTTTAATATTCATGTTGCAGCCAAGGTCTCTGAACTTATCCAGCATATTATCCACTAACTGAACGAAATTTGTAGCTTTATTATTTCCTAAGAAATTTTTTATAACTTGCACGAATGATGTCCACGCATTTCGTTGAGTTTCGGTCATTCACTTATCAAAATCGTTGTCATTCATAAACTGCCCTATTTGGGGACCGTCAAAAACACCTGCTTTAATCTTATCTCTACTTAGATAAGGCATTTCGCTGCAAATATATGCGAAACATTCCCCATCGTGATTTAAAGCCTTAACAAACTGCTTCATGAGTCCTAATTTGATGTGCAACGGTGGTAGGACAATATTTTCACGTGAAGCTAAAGCTTCATTTAAAATTTTTTTATCGCCAACAATCAATTTTTCTCTCGTAGGCCAATATTTTTGCCGCCAATATTTTTGCTTGGATCTGCTATCACAGAGACACAAAAAGCAAGGGTACTTAGTATAACCACTCTGTTGTCCAAGAAAAAAATTTACCATTTTAAGATCAACACAAATGATCCATTGGTGGTCTTGGTATTTTATCCTTTTCATCAATAATGCAATGTTGTTATATTCTTCTTTCATTGTTGTGGAGTGCGCAATTAGAATTGATGCATACACATTGCCATTGTGCAATAAGACACACTTCAAACTTCTCTTGGAACTGTCCACGAAGAGGCGCCCATCGCTATATAGATACTTGGATAGCCCCATTTCCTGCTTCAGACCATTTACATTATTACAAAACACCAGATTGTCTTCCTTAGTAAAAAATTTAAAAAAAAGTTTTATCCCTAGTGCGGTAATAAGTTATTTTTGTTTCACGTGGTAACAGATTCTTCGAAGCTAACACATCAGACGCTTCTTTTGATAAGGCCAAATCTTGAATTAAGTTATTCAACTCGCATTGATTAAAACATTGAGGAATAGTTTCTGTGCCCTCGAAAACACTGTCACAATCAGTTAGATCATTAGCGGTATTATGTTCAAACTCCGAACTCAGCTCTAAAGAATCATTCAGTTTGGGAATGGGAACATCTTCGGAATGGGGAATTAAACGGCGCGCTGACGGTAAATCGGGATACTGTCATTTATTTTGATTTTTCCTATTAATACCAGCAATACTTACTAAACAGAAGTAACAGTCATCCAAATGATTTCTGGGATCTCTCCAAACCATCGGCACACCAAAGTTAAGCCTATTTCGTTTTCCTTGAGTCCACTTTCGCAAATTTACACAGCAAGTATTGCAAACGATGTGTGGAGCCCAGCTTTTATATTGGTCACCAAGATCAACTCAAAAATAATCTTAATACGATTTTTTAACATATTCCAAAATAGGTCTTATGTTTTGTTTAAAGGTGTATTCTTCACAAATATAACAAAATGTGTCAACGTTATTTTTACCACATCTTCTATTGGAAGTCATTTCCATTTAGATAAACACATTTTTTAAAAAATTTGCCAACTGCAATAAACCACTTCTTACAAGCAACTAATTTCCGATATGCAATTGGAGTGCAAAAAGAAAAAATAACGTTCTGAATAATATTACACAAATAAAATTCCCGTTAATCAGCTAGCAATTACACAAAAAATAATATTTTTTTTTAATATTGTCGGGCTGTGTAATCTATTTGGAGTACTGTTTATATCTCTGTCTACGAAAAGGGCTGTTTCCAACTTTATTCGGGGTATTATGGCAACGTCAAAGTGACAACCACATATCTTTATCTCCCTTGTCAGATTTGCTAATAATTCCTTTATTGGTTTTACCTGTCGATTCCGCTTTGTCATTACCCTGCTAACGATATGGTAACGATGTCATATATTTAAACCCATATTGCAAAGCAAAAATTTTCTTATTCCTGTTTACAAAATAGGTACCATTATCAGAGATATGTTCCTTTAAAATAATTATCGCGGAAGGTGGAGTTAAATCGGGCAATTTCCTACATTCGAATAAATCAAAAAAATTATCAAAAATTGCAAGCATTTTCTAGAGCTTATTTTTATACTCCACAAAAAACTCGTTCATTGAAATAATTTGTCATGCATACACTGGTATTTTATGTGACTACTGAAAACACTTCACAGTTTTACAGTTTTTTCTCCTCTTGATGAGCTATTCTCGGCCAGAAGATGTTTTCTTTGATAGTTTGACTGAATTTTCAATGCAAGAGTTTTAGGCTAGGTTAGGCTAGATCCGGCAGCCGCCCGAAGGCATAGCTCACTTGAGTCCTCCGAGGGTCCCGTTGTGATACAGTAGCTACCATCGCCCGTTTGTCTATGTCCCCTGGCCGTCGTTCCTCAGCCATCCTGTACTGTTCACCAAGGTATGGATCTTTCCCAGATCAACTGCGGAAAGACAAGTCTTACTTACAAGTATTCGTTGACCCAGAATCTGGCGTCTCAGGTCCCCGAATGCAGGACAATTGCAGAGAAGATATTCAGTCGTTTCCTCCTCTTCCTCGTTATCGCAACTTCTGCAGAAGTCGTTGTAAGGGATATTCAGCCTTTTCGCATGTGTGCCTATAGGCCAGAGTCCGGTAATGACCGCTATGAGGTTCCGAAGGTGGATTCGGAGCATATTCACTGCATATTGCGTCCTATGCACATCCATGTCAGGCCAGATCTTTCTGGTTTCCAAACAAGTGGGTTCTGTCAGCCATCTTTCCTTGCCATCCGAATAGAATTGATGCGAGATTAGCTGCTTACCCTTCGATAAGGGAATACCCAAAGCATAACTGGATTCAACCGAATCTAAGGTGGTACCGGCTTTTGCAAGTGCATCAGCTCTAATATTACCATCAATATCCACATGTCCTGGAACACACACAAGGGTAATCGTCGAATGTCTCGCTATCTCCTCAAGAGACACCCGGCATTCCTGGGCAATTTTCGATGTGCTGTACACACTCTCAAGGGACATAATAGCCGCCTTGCTGTCAGTAAATATATAAACATCCCTGCCAGATATTTCATTATACTGAATCTGTTCTGCGGCTGTCCTAATAGCCATTAGTTCGGCCTGTGTCGCGCTACAGTAATCCGGTAGCCTAAGGGACAATTCCAAACCCAAATGGATCGAAAAGATACCACATCCAGCTCCAGCATGTGATTTCGATCCGTCAGTAAATATCTGGATGGCATTCTCCGGAGGTCGAAGGCCGTTGTCGTATTCAGATCTATCCGGTATATTCGTCACGAAACCTGGATCGAATGCTGGTTCAGGTACCTTGTAATCAATAGGAGAAATAATATTGATCATACCCAAAATTCTTGCATGTCCATAATTCACATACTTCCATGCCCTTGTGGCATTCAGCCTCAGTGCGGTGTCCGCAGCCATCTGCCTAGCCATGATGTCTGGTGGTAACCAGTTTAAAATAGTGAACAGTGCCTTAGATGGTGTGGTCCTAAGAGCACCTGTTATCATAATCGCAGCCATTCTCATAATACGTCCGAAACTGTCCTGGTGGATTCTCTTCTCCAGCGCCACCCACCAGACTGCTGCTCCGTAATAAAGAATTGGTCTGACGACAGAATCGTATAGCCAGTATAAGTCCCTGGGGTAAATACCCCAATTAAGGCCAATTGCCCTCTTGCAGCAGTATAATACAGTTGCCACCTTAGTGATCCTGGACTTTGTGTTCAGGTTCCAGTTTAGTTTGCTGTCCAATACGAGACCCAAATATTTGGCATTATCGGATAGCGCTAGTGCCACTCCGTCTATCCTAGGCGTAGCAAAGGTCGGTATTTTGTACCTCCTTGTGAACAGTACCAGTTCCGTTTTGGCAGGATTGACTCCCAGCCCATATCCCTGGCACCATCTAAGTATTAACGTTAGCGCAGATTCCAAGAGCTCCGAGAGCAGTCCAGGATCTTTGCCCGTAGCTGCTACAGCCACATCATCCGCATAAGCAACAGTCATGCAGAATGTATTCTCCATGGCCCTACGCAGGATATTAATGTTGATGTTCCATATTAGTGGAGAAAGTACGCCACCTTGCGGTGTGCCATTTACAGCCACCTTGGAGATGCTAGAGGCGCCCAAAGTTGATTCTATGCGCCTATGTCCAGTTGTCTCAAGGCGTTCAGAACCGAATCCGGTTTGACATTGTTGAAGGCGCCCTCAATATCAAGGAAGGCGACCAAGGTGTAGTCCCTGTAGTTCAGAGATTTTTCAATATGGCCAACCAGCGCGTGTAGCACCGTTTCCGTAGATTTGCCCTTCGCTGTGCCCCCGACAGAGCCTCTGGTCCTAGAGACGATCTGATATAAACATCAATAATCCTCTCCAGAGTCTTAAGCAGGAAGGAGGAGAGACTTATTGGCCTGAAGTCTCCGGCCCTTGTATGCGAGGCCTTACTTCCCTTGGGTATGAAAATAATCTTATAGGATGTCCATCTTGATGGGACATGGGATAAATGCAAGCATGCCTTGAATATCACCAGAAGCCATGGCATTAAAATATCGATGTTCTCCTGTAGATCCGCTGGAATTACGCCATCAGGACCTGGAGACTTGAAGGGATGGAAACATCCAACTGCCCATCTTATGCGATGCTCAGTGATCGGTAGATTCGATATGTTATATGCATCCGTGTGGTCAACAGCAGGAGGAGAGTCCTGCTCTAGACAGCCTGGAAAATGTGTCTCCATGAGAACCTCCAGCGTTTCCTTACTGCTGGTGGTCCACAAACCATCCGCCCTCTGTAAGTATGATGGTATTGTTGGATTCGATGATAGAATCTTTCGTAGCCGAGTTGTCTCCGAAGAATTTTCCACCTCACTGCAAAATTTTCTCCAGGATTGCCTCTTGGCTCTTATGATAAGGTTTTTAAACCCATTTATTGAGGATTTATATGTGGCCCAATATCCACTCCTTTTAGCCTCATTGAATAGTTTCCTGCATTCCTTGCGCCTTTCCGCAATTTCGGCATTCCACCAAGTGGGCTTGGCCTTACCTTTCCTAGTAGTTTTCCTACAGGAGTTATCGGTTGCCAGCCATTACATTACTCAAGAACTCAGTTACGGAGTTCAGAGTGGACCTATCGTCAATGGAGTCTGGACATGAAGAGAGCTTTTTATTCAGCACCTCAGCATAAACAGACCAGTTTGTCCTTCTCCTATTCAAGAAATTACTTTCAGAATCCACTTCGAAAAACAAATCGAAATCAATATATAGGTGATCGGAAAAAGAGCAGTCCTTCGACACCCTCCAATTTCCTATCAAATTCATATACCTATCGCTAATAAGAGTAACATCCAAAACCTCCCTTCTGTTAGTAACTACAAAGGTGGGTTCATTACCCCTATTAACTACTGTTAGTTTATTTTCAATTATAAATTCGAGGAGTGACTCACCCCTTTGGTTGGTATCCGAGCTACCCCAGACGGTATGGTGCGCGTTGGCAGCCGCGCAGATTATGAGAAGGATGTTCCTTTTGTTCGCGCAAGACATCGCCTTCCTAGTGATGGAGTTATGTGGGTCCCCTCCATGATCGTGCGCCATGTAACAGCTCATTAGCCAGACTATTCGCCTCTTGTTCTCGATAGCTATAGTACAGGTGTCCTTATCACTGAAGTCAGATAGAACAAAAGCTTTAAGATTGTTTTTGGCCATAATGCAAGATCTGGTCCTACCTGGTCCGGCTGCATACAGAATGTAGTAGCCATCCTTGTTTAGCCCGCAAACCCTGTCTTTGTACAACAATGGTTCTTGGACACATATAAGATCCTCCGTGCCTGAAGACAGTCGGAGGAGTAGGGCAGCTGACGCCGCTTTTGAGTGATGAAGGTTAATTTGAGTAACCTTCAATGTAGCTGATCGCTGTGGACGACAGTGACATCGGCGTCCTCTGAACCGTCGTCAGATTCTAGAAGAGCGTCTTCATCTTCTGCCACATCCATCTTATCAAAGAATTCCCCCACTAGTCCTGAGACCGATTGGGTGTCATCAATGTCCGATGAAAGAGCAGATTCATCGTCACAGCTTATGGAGAGATCCTTAGAAGAGTCCTTACTGTCCGGAGCTTGAGGCTTCTCCTTGTCGTCACCCTTATAGACCCGGAGAAAGATAGTACCAAAACCATAGTATATCTTTCCCTGAGTCTTTCGAAGTGGAGACAGGGAGTCACTGTTTATAATAACAGTGGCCTTCCTGGAGCCTTCTACAGCTTCAGTAAGTAATGCAAGAGTGACTGATGTAAGTTTTATTAACCATTAGTTTATGCAGACTTCGGGGAAATATGACTTGTTTAAAACTTTCTAAAATTTATGACTTCAAAATTTGAAATGGGACGTCTTTTGATGCTGCATATCCTAGTTGTTTTAAAATATCGTTTGATATGCTTAAGTTTTATTTGGCTTCTATTTACTTATAATCGTAATAGAAAAAAAGTTATTTCTAGTCATTTGTTTTTTTATTTCAACATCGTCCAATTTTATCGCAACTCCTGGAATGGTGTCCGCAACTATGTTTTCCTTTATATTAAATATGTACTATTGAAGCATTATCAGCATTAACTGTAATCTCTTTGGTGCTGTAAGTATTAAATGCCTTTAGTTCAGATGCAGTATTTTCGTTCTCATTTGCAACCTCGGGATTAGAGACTGGCTTTTTTGCCCCATTTGAACTGCTTTGTTCGTGTTCTAGACTTGCCTCGGGCGAATGAGTTTGGCGAATATTCATTAAGTTTCGACGGTAAGTCTTTCCGTTACTATCTTATTCTACAGCGGGTTTCCACCCTACATGATTGTTTGTGCGAGTCACTACTGTATCACTTTTCTTGAACTGATGGTGAGACTCGATTGCGCCACGATCAGTATATTCCTTTTTCAATTCTCTTTCAGACTTAAGAGCCTTGCTCACTTTCTCTTGTTGTGATGTTACAAGTTTTTTTTTAGTCGCAGGCAAAATATCTCTTACTTCGTGACCAAAAAGACGTTGAGATGGAGACCCTAGATTTCCTCTCGGCGTATTGATATAGTTTAATAGGCCAAAATAATAATCACTGTTGTCATATGCCGATTTTTTGAAAATATTCTTGGCTATTTGGACTGCTTTTTCTGCTAAGCCATTAACACAAGGGTGGTATGGAGAGCTTGTTCGGTGGTTAAATTTCCAATTTATTGAGAATTGCCTAAATTCGTTACTTGAAAATTTCTTTTAGAAACACAATGACGTTTTTTTTTTTTTGTCATTTCAGAGAATCTTTGAAATTTAAGGTACATAACCTGAGTAGCTATCAGTAAAAACAATGTAGTCCTGGTTGTTAAAATAAAATAAATCAATAGCACCTATATCGAAGCCATGACTGGGAATTTTTTTTTCGCCAGTTTTTAGTTTAGTATTATAACGTTGGTGGACCTAGCAAGCAGCACATTTTTGTACATAGCCAAAAATCTTGACTCATTCGATGCCAGAAAAGTTATTCTCTTGCTATTCTCACACATTTTGCGTAGCTAAAATTACCGTTGTGTATATATTTTAAAAACATTGGCCTCAAACTGAGTTAGAACTTTTGATGACTTAAAAATTATGGCGTCATCATTTATGGATAGTTCGTCTCTAAAATGCCAATAGTGTTGAATATCAAGACGTACTTTGACTTGAGCCAACCTTCTTGAATAAATTTTATGAGCATTTGACAAGAATTATCAGTTCTCGTAAGATTTTTCAAATTTTCGAATTCATTGTCAGGCATAAATAGTATCATTTTAACTTCTAGATTTTCTTCTTCATCTTTGCTGACTTCATTCGTACAATCGCGGCTCAAAGAATCAGCCAAAAACATATTTTCACCTGGTTTATAAAGGGTCCGCCAAATAACTTTTTTTTTTTTTTGAAAATGCCATAAACAAAACCTACTGAATATTTTCTCAAATTTCTTTTTTATTTGAAAGTACAATCCTTCCGGTTAATAATGAAAAATAATTTCGTTAAAATGGCCGCCTCTGTAGCCTACACGATCGACCCAATTTTTAAGCACATTATCGATTGTGAGCAGCTATACTTCACCAATGTCTTCACGAATATTATCCTTTAAAGCGTCAATTGTTGGCGTAACACTTATTTTGACGGCATCCCACAAATAATAGTCCAAAGGTGTCAAATTATATTCTCGAGTAGGCCAAATGACATTTGCTCTGCGGCTGATAATGCAATCTTCAAAAACAGGGCACAAAACATCGAGTGTAGCTTCGGCTGTGTGGCACGTAGCGCCGTGCTGTTGAAACCAAATGTTGCCAATATCATCCTCTTCAATTTTTGTGAACAAAAATTCGTTCAACATGGCCCGATAATGATCGCCATTGACTGTAACGACCACTCCTTGCTCATTTCCGAAGAATAATGTCCCAATTATGCCTCCGCACCAAACAGTGACTCGTTTTGGGTGTATCGGCTTTTGAATGTATGCGTGCGGGTTTTATGTGAACCAAATGCGACAATTTTGATTGTTTACATACCCGCCAAGACCAAAATGAGCTTCATCTGAAAAGATGATTTTTTCTGGCAAAATCGGCATCTTCTGTAAGTCGATCGCAGGCCCACTTAGCGAAGCGAAAACGCATTGGATGGTCATTTGGCTCCAACTCCTGAACCAATTGAACTATGTATGGCATCATACCGAGGCTTTATGCGAAATTCGTCTCAATGATGTCTCCGAAATGTTCAATTGTTGAGAACGACGCTGCATTGATGTTGATGGCGCTTATCGCACACTCTCTGCAACATCAGCAATAATCTCGAGTGTTCGCACTGTTTTTGGCATTCGATGAGGATGCCAGTTTCTTTCACTTTTTTCACAAGAAAGCGAACATTCGGAGCTGACGGTGCTTCTCTTCTTCCAAAACCCGTATGCAATTTTCGCACACATTCTACAACATTACCATGATTTTCAAAGTAATGTCGCATTATTTCCCAGCGTTTTTCAAGCATATCCTCAACCATATCCGCTCAGGGGAAGGATTAAACTAATTATCTGTCAAATCAGACATGAGCTAAGTGTTACCATTCACGAAATAAGCACTTGTTGAAAAAAAATGTTAGATGGCGGACCCTTTATATTATATTTGGATTATAGGTTAGTAAACTTAGTCTGATTTTTTGTAACCTTGCAGGCGAGTGTGTATTGGTGTGAGCTGACGTGAAATTGTAGTTTAACCTCATTCTTGACATCCTAGAGTTTAAGTATAGGTGGTTTGCTTATAATTGTTTTAAATAAGTCATACGATTGTTGTTGGATCCAAACAAATTCTTATTTTGTTGTTTTTACGTACCAAGACCATAGGGGACACAGCGGGAGTTTGTTCGTTTGTTGGTTCTATAAATTCTACTTTTACCATTTTATTTATTTCTTTCTTTACATCGTCTCTTATTTTAAAAGCAATGCAAGTTAAGAAACGAATTTATCATTTTCTAATTAAAACATAAAAATTCTTTCCCACAAATTATGCTGACACTATGTCTGCTAAATTTGTACGGTTTAATATTTCTACGTGTGAACCAAATAAAATAGTCATATTACAATCATACTTTTTGCTAAAACTTAATCATAAGCATAAGTAAATAATAAAAATATTCTTTTGTGAATAATTAGTTCTAGTTTAGAATTAAAAGAGAAAAGTCAACTTAATGTTGACAAAAATAAATTTTTTTAATAAAATCTTACTTTAAAAATTTAATTGGCGCCCAACGAAGGGCTAGCCAAAGTAATATATCCTGAAAAAACAAAGTAAGGATCCGCGGCTAGCGAATAAAAATAAAAAATAAGTATCCCAGTGAGAAGGGAGAAAAAACAAACGTTTATCCTGAAAGGACAAAGTAAGGATTCGTGGCTAGTGAACAAAAATTAAAAATAAGTATCAGTGAGAAGGGAGAAAAAAAAAATTTTGTTACAAGTATCCTTGGAAAAAGGAGAAAGCAAAAATTTAAGTGACTAAATATTATTTTAAAAATAAATTTATGAGAATTTAAAAATAAATTTATTATGAGTGACTAAAGTAAGGTATAAGTTATTTACTAAAAACAGTGACAGAAATTTGAAAATATTCGTAAAAGAAAAGAAAACTGTAAATTTTAATACACAAAACACGAATAATATACTGAACAATTTGTCTTTGATAACTCAAAGAATATTTTGAAAGGATTGATAAAATTTTTATCATAAACTAGAATAAAATATTATCCTGCTGGCCAGCCGAGACCCAGCAGACGTGAAGGAAGAAGAGTCCCATCATCATCAACTGCAGACGTAAAGGAAGAAGAGTCCCATCACCATCAACAGAAACAGCAAGAATAACTAATATTTTAATTTTATTGTAAGTAATTTAATTATTGTTACCAATATTACGAATTAAAAAGTGTAAAAAAGGGAATTCTGTTTTAGACCAAATAAGAAATTTTTGAAAAAAATACATTGTAATTACATTAAAGGAAAAATTAAAATATAAAAATTTAAATAATTGTAAATTAAATAAGAATGAATTTAAAATCTCTTACATAGTTGTATTGAATTTGGAAAATTTATCACATTAATCTATCTAAACTTCTGTAAAAGATCTATATAAAATAAAATTATATTTTACTCAGGATAACTATATAGTACATAAAATATCTTTTTTTAATGCCGGACGAGACCATCGACAGTTTAACAGACAGACTGAGTAGATCCCTTACCATGGCACAAAATACAGTACCAGTAACAGGATTGACAGGACTAACTGAGCTACAGAAGAGACAAATAAAGAACTTAATAAAGGAGACACTTGATACGAGTCCCTTGCTTAGGAGAGTAGAGGAATTAAATAGAAACATTCCACAATTAAGCGGTGTTAATTATGTTGAAGAATACAGGGCTCAAGACATTGATGAGAGATATAGTTGTGAGGAATCACTTGATGTAATCAAGTCCTTGCCTACATTTAGTGGCAAAAGTTCATACGTAAGTTGGCGGGAAGCTGCCAACAATTATATTAGCTTGTATAAAAGGGGAAGTCTTAGGTACTACGCCGCCCTCACAATTTTGAGAAACAAAATAGTTGATGAAGCGAACGACATTCTTACCAATCATGGTACAGTTTTAAATTTAGAGGCCATCCTAAGCCGTTTAGATTTCGCTTATTCGGATAAAAGGCCGCTCCATATTATTGAACAGGAAATGAGCATAATGAGACAGGGCTCATTGGCAATTCTTGACTATTATAATGAAGTCAACAAAAAACTCACTGCTCTGATCAACAAAACTATTATGACACACGGATCGAGTTCGGAGTTAACTAACGAGCTCAATAGGAAAAACCGACAGCACGCTTTACGAGTTTTTATTACAGGATTAAATGCCCCTTTGGCAAACATTTTATTTTCATTGGCCCCTACTGATCTTCCAAACGCTCTTGCGAAGGCTCAGGAATTGGAGTCTAATAATATAAGAGCTAATTTCGCTCTACAATTTAATAGAAATTCCCAAAACTCTAACCAAAGACCACAAAATGCATTGCGTTTCCCTCATCGTAACGAAAGGAACTTTCCAAAGAATAGTTTTTTCCAAGACAGATATACCCAACCAAGACCAGTACCAATGGAGTTGGGCAGTTCAGCAAACATTGTGCAAAGAACACAACCATTAAATAATGGATATAATTTTAGGGCAAATGCTAATACTAATTTTGCAAATGCTAATTTTGCCAATAGAAATCCAACTAATTTTTGAAATTACGAACAGAATCGGTATCCCCAAGGCATTAAACGCCAACAACAAAGCGCTCAATTCAGCTATCAGCCTCAGCATAAGGCTCAAAGGGTAAATAACTTAAACGAGGACGCTTTTTTAGAAGTCGAGCCGGATTGCCATTTTAGAGAAAATTGAGTATTTAAGACATAAAATTAATGGGGAAATTTTAAAACTGCATTCTAGAATAAATATGAGATTGCCTTTTAGAACTGACGTAAGAGCAGAAATTAACACAATTGCTAAAACTCCTATATGGAGTAAGCAATATCCATACCCTATATCAGTTAATGAATTTGTAAACAGGGAAATAAGGAATTTATTGGACGATGGCATTATTCGTCCAAGTAGAAGTCCGTACAATTCACCAATTTGGATTGTACCTAAAAAGGGAACAAATGAAGACGGATCCTCAAAATTGAGGATGGTTATTGATTTTAAGAAACTAAACGAACAAAAAATTGCAGTAAATTATCCAAATTCAGACTGCAATGTTATTTTATCGAATTTGGGAAAGGCTAAATACTTTTCCACCATTGATTTGGAATCTGGTTTCCATCAAATATTAATGAAGGAATCAGATATTATTAAAACGGCTTTTTCCGTGAATAACGGAAAATACGAGTTCTTAAGAATGCCATTTGGGCTAAAGAATGCTCCAGGCATTTTCCAGGCCGCAATGGATGATATCCTTAGAGATTTTATCGGTAAATTTTGTCATGTCTATATAGACGACATAATTGTGTTCTCATCTTCACTAGAAGAACACCACAATCACCTTGCTAAGATAATAGAAACTCTTAAGGAAGCAAATATGAAAATTTCTGTGGAAAAATCCGAATTTTATAAAGAAGAAGTTGAATTTTTGGGATACGTTGTAGGATATAATGTGATTAAAACCGATCCAAAAAAAATTTAAACTATACAAAATTATCCTTTACCCGCTACTTTGTTACAACTTAGAAGCTTTTTACGAATGTCAGGGTATTACAGAAAATTTATTAAAAATTATGCCCTTGTTACAAAGTCACTAACGGTTTACCTATCAGGGGAAAATGGTAGGATATCACAAAACATGTCGAAAAAAAAACGGAGATTCTATTAAACAAAGATGCAATCGAAGCATTTCATAAGGTAAAAGCTTTTTTAATAGACCAGGTGGAATTAGTGCAACCTGATTTTAACAGCAAATTTATTTTAACAACAGACGCATCGAACGTTGCCATAGGAGCTATATTAAGTCAAAAAGCTAAACCTATTACATTCATTTCAAAAACTCTTAATTCTACTGAAAGGAATTACGCAACAAATGAAAAGGAATTATATGCTATAGTGTGGGCGTTAAAAATACTTAGAAGCTATTTATATGGTGTAAATGATTTAGAGATCCATACTGATCATCAGCCATTAACATTTGCTGTTTCAGCCAGAAATCTAAATGCGAAAATGAAAAGATGGCATGCCTTTATTAAAGAATTTGCCCCAAAGATTATTTATAAACCAGGTACAGCGAATGTAGTCGCTGATGCCCTCTCTAGACAAATTTTGAACCAAATTTCAGATAATGATAGTATCTATAGTACACAGCATTCAACAGAAAGTAGCGACTATTCAGATATTTCTGAAACTAACAAACCTCTTAATGAATTTAAACAGCAAATCCTTTTGTTAAAAAATAGATTCACAATTCATGAATCTATTACAGTTTTTGACAGAACCCGTCATATAATAGAATTTGATACTAGGGAAAATCTATTAATTATTCTAAAGGAATTTTTAAAACCAAATTTAGTTACAGCCATACATTGTACACCAGAGGATCTACATGAATTTAAGGAAACAGTTAGGAACGTATTTACAAATAAGTTTGTTTTTACAAGAATATTCCCAAATGACATCACTAATTTAGATGACCAGCAAAACATAGTAAAGCAAACACACATTCGTGCCCATAGAAACTTTAAGGAGAATTATAAACAGATTTACAAACAATATTACTGGCCAACAACTTTAAGGAATTTATAAGACACTGCGAAATTTGTAATAAAACTAAATACAACAGACATCCACAAAGGGTAAAAATTGGAGAGGCTCCAATTTCAACAAGGAGGGGGAGTGTCTCAACATTGATATTTTTTATGCTCAGAACCTTAAATTTATAACCTGCATTGATTCATACTCAAAGTTTTTAATTATAAAATCTATAGAATATAAAACTAATTTAGGAGAAAAAGTATTGGACGTTTTACAGAATTTTCCTAATGCAAAAAACTCACTCTCGATAACGAACCGGGATTCACGTCTCCTCAGTTTAAAGCACTAATGCAGCGACTGAGAATAGAACTTTATTATTGCACCCCTCGCCATAGTATAACTAATGGCCCATTCTACCATTATTGAGATAGCCAGATGTATTAGGGAAGAATTTCATTTAATCAATGATACAGAGGCTTTCTATAGAGCAGCCCAACAATATAACCAAACAATACACTCCGTTATAGGAAATAAACCATCAGACATATTTTTCAATAAAACCCCACATAATCTGTGTGACCTATTAAAGAAAGCACAGGAGAAAATGCTTAAAAGAGACAACTCTAATGGAGTAAAGACATACCAACCAGGAGATGTTGTTTATGAAAAAATAATTGGACAGCGTGATAAGCTTTCACCCAGATTTGGAAAACAGGGAATTCAGGAAGACTTAGGAAATAAGGTCAGAATACAGTCTCGAAACAGAATCGTTCATAAAGATAATATAAAGACATAAAAACTCATTTATACTTTCGGAAAAGGAAATTTTTGAAGCAAAGACATTTTTAGACTCTGAAAAGTTTCCATACGATAATTTAGAGGAATCCTTAGGGTTTTCCACCATTAGAATAGCAACAGACGATTCAACTATACTATACATTATAAACCTACCGGCAATAGATAAAGATATTTGTAAAAAAATTTTTATTAAACCAGTAAAAAAACACCAAACTATTGTAAAAGTCAATTTTGAGGAAATAATTAAATGTAATAATAAATTTTATGAAACTAAAAATAATTGTAATCAATTTAATGATTTGTCTATTTGTAATAAAAATAATTTATTAGATATAAGTGAAACAAATTGTATACCACCACTTTTGAATAGCAAAAAGCATGATTGCATAATAATAAATAACCAACACGTACCATCAGTACAAGAACTTTCTAAAGGAATGTTATTTTTAAATCAATTCGAAGGATTTTTGGAAATATCAAGAAACAAATCTTATCAATTATCTGGAACTTATATAATAAAATTTCATAATGACACAATCACCGTAGAAAATAAAACCTTTATATCAAAAGAATTAACAACATTAAATCCACTTCCAGCTGTATTACAGCTTTCTAATATTAATTCCACTACCCAAGAGGTCCTTTCGCTAGAAATGATTAAGGAACTACAAACCAACAATGTTGATGAAATCTACTTAATAGCAACAAAAGGGAACATAATGTTTTCATTAAATTTAGTCCTGTCCGCAATTTTAATCTTCAGTCTCTTTTTTTTATAATTTACATTTTTAAAAACAAAAATCAAAATACCGATCTCAATCTGACAGCAATAATTAATGAAACAACTGAACGAAAAGATTCAGACTTTGAAGAACTGCTTCCTGTTAGCTCAGGACGAGAATTTCGAAGCGTCAATGACCTTCCTGCCTTTTAACAATCGGGACGATTGATTTTACAGGAGGAGGAGTTAAGAAACGAATTTATCATTTTCTAATTAAAACATAAAAATTCTTTCCCACAAATTATGCTGACACTATGTCTGCTAAATTTGTACGGTTTAATATTTCTACGTGTGAACCAAATAAAATAGTCATATTACAATCATATTTTTGATAAAACTTAATCATAAGCATAAGTGAATAATAAAAATATTCTTTTGTGAATAATTAGTTCTAGTTTAGAATTAAAAGAGAAAAGTCAACTTAATGTTGACAAAAATAAATTTTTTTAATAAAATCTTAATTTAAAAATTTAATTTGCATCTTGCTAGACTTATTTCAAATTTGGGATTTTCTATTAGGTCTATATTATAAATGAAATTTTTAAGACATACCAGGCCATCAAATAAACTTTCATTCACTTAAATTTGATGTACTCGTCTAATAAAGTTAAGTTTTTCACAGGAGTCACCACCAAGATTTGGCTTAACATTTGCATTTACAATTTTAAAATTAGTCTTACAAGAGTTGTCTGCTATTTTGCAATTTAACAATATTTGACCCAACACTTTCAATTTGTGATTACCAAATGACACCAAACGTTTGACACTACTGGGCTGTATCGCCTTTGGAACTTTATTTGAATCAATTCTGTCAACAACTGATTTTGATTAAACGTCGCACTCGGCACCGGTATCAAATTTTATTTTGTATACGTTTTCATCTATCTTCAAAGTTTCAGAAAAATTTTCTTTGTTTGCAACGGAGTATTGCGATATACAACCAATAAAAATTTTGGAATCAGTATCTTCACTTAACTCTTCACTGCAAGCAATTTTTTTATTTTTGTTATTATATCTATTAACAATTCTATACACACATTATACATGTTTTCGTAGTGATTTTTTCTCTGCATTTTTTGCACACATGCCGAAATGCTGGACAACTACATATTGCATGATTTTTCCAAAATTACGGCAGTCAAATGCTGTTTTTGTTTTTTATATTTTTTTTACAGTATTTGTACTTTTTTCAGAAAATACACGGATTAGTAGTTGTAAAAAAAAAGTATTTATTAAATACCGTCTATCTATTATTACAACGACGACGATACCGACTCACGATGTAAAGCCACACCAATAACGTGCTCGGCGTGGGACGAACTAAATGCCAAGAATCGTCTGGGGAATTTAAAAACTCCTCTCCAGTCGTTTCTTAGCACACAGTGGTGGCCAGGGGTTGTTGGGGTAATTTAAAAACTCCGCATCCAACAGCCTCTTAGCACACCCTACGGTCGGGTGCTATGATCCTGCAGTCAGTTTAGTGGTGTGAACCGTTTGGGGAATTTACAAACTCATTACCAAACGCGTTCTCACCACCCGGTGGTTATTAAGAAGCGTTTGGGGAATTTAAAAACTCCGCAGCAAACGTCTTCTTAGCAATCCGGTGTGCTGATTTCGGCGAATGCTCTACCACTGAGTAGATGTTAAAAAAATGTAGGGGAATTTAAAAACTCCGCAAACCACACTTCTTAGCACCTACTATTGCCAGTAGTTAAGAATTTATTTAAAAACTCCGCAACAAATTAGTTCTTACCTGCAGGCCGGCTGCTCTCTAACCAACTATTTTCTTGTAAAGTTCGCCCTTTTATACTCTTGTGTGGGCACACACATTTACACACACTAATAGTTGTATGGCTGTTTATTTCATCAATACACGATGCGGCCATACACACACATGTGGTTGTTGATCATGTGTTTCATAACACAAACAGCTGTCCCATCGTTACTGGTTGTACTTTGTATTCGCCAGGTTCTATTATTGACGTATAGGTGGCATTACGGCTGAATCGACCGTTAATTTAAATAATAATAAAAATAATAATAACAGTTATAGTAATAATTAATTTTCTTCTCTTAGGATTCATAACAATTCATAAAATAAAAGTATATATTTTTACGAACCAAACAATACTAATAGTTATAATATTAATTAATAGTTAATAATAATAACATAACAATATATTTGTATAACTGTTTGTATAAATATAAAAAAAAATAAATGCTTGCGCGTAGCTGATAGTAATATTAAATAAAATTAAATAATAACTCATATATACATGCATACATCAAAAAAAAAAAAATATATATATATATATATATCTAATTGCCGTGTAGCCAAAAACGAGTGGCACGACTTTTGCTGTTACAAACCTATTGGTTTATTATATTTCAGTAATAGTTATAGTTTTATTGAGGATAGTCAATAACTGCTAGATTATTACACCTGTTCTAATTGAGCATTCTATTAACAGTGGTGGAACTGCAATGGCAACGCATGTGAAAATAAGTAAAACGAGAACAATAATAATCATCTTTTCACCAATTGAAAATCGAAAATATGAAACGGCTGCATAAGCGTCCTCACTTTCATCGACAAATGTGTGTAATTCAGCAGAATATTCATTTTGTTGTAGTGCGAGTGAATAACAGCGCGGTATGGATATTTTGGTTATTGTTGGCAAAAATGTGAGCCAATATTTCCACTTATAAAAAACGTCATCATTAAGAGGTTGGTCCCATTCTACACCGCTTCGCCAAATTTCTTGCAGAATTGATTTTAAATATGACATAAAACACGCCACAAAACCTAAAGGGTCGAAAACGGACATCAAGACTTGTAAAACCTCTCGCTTTGTAGGTACTAAGTCCTCAGATAGAATTGGTCGTCGAAGCCGTACAAATTTTAAATTTATTTTAAAAACTTAATTTTTAGGGTCCCAGTAAAGCACAAGAATTTTTTCATATTGAATCATTTTTTCGATATTTTCAAAGGCCTTTGGATCTGGGTATTTTGTTTCCCCTAGCGCTTTCAGAACTTCTATGGAGTTTGATGACCAATTACGCATAATAAAACCTCCTTTAGCATGGACGTCTCGTACATTTGTTGCCAGCTTAATTGCGTCTTCGATGGTTGTTGTAGAGTCAATAAAATCATCAGAGTAATGTTGTTTTGTGATTGCCTGAATTGCCCTTTCATTACCAAATTGTCTAGCGTTTTTGTCGCAATAAAAATGTGCAATGAAAAGTGAACATGATGCTCCAAAGGTAAGTACATTAAGTTGATATACTAGAAGGGAATTATTTTCATCACACCACAAAAAAACGCTGCGCACTTGCATCTTTTTTCCGAACACATATACGGTGAAATATTTCAGCTATATCTCCGCACACAGCTATAGCTCCCATTCTAAATTTAAATAAAATATTAATAAGGGGTATCAGCAAGGGAGTGCCACATAATTTCCAAAATCAAAATCTCCAAACACAAAATCCCCAAGAAAAAAACAAAAAACCAAATCAAAATCCACAAATACAAAATCCCAAAACACAAAATCCCCAAATACAAAATCCCCAAATACAAAATCCCCACATTTTTCGGAGATAGTGTCACAAAATCCCCAAATACAAAATTCCCAAATTTTTACGATATTACCTAATTTTAATGTATTTTACACAGAAAATGAGGATTTTGTGTTTGGCATTATTTCTGAAATTAAAAATCAAAACATATTGTACGTTAAATTCACAAATATTTAATAGGTATGTCATGAATAGTACTAAATTAAAATATATAACAATAAAGAAAAAAAAAATATTTCGTTATAAAAGTAGTTTAGTTCGAAATTAATATTTAAAAAAAAATATGTGATATATTCACAAGTATATTCATGACATACCTATTAAATATTTGTGAATTTATCGTACTACTTGTTTTGATTTTTAATTTCAGATATAATGCCAAACACAAAATCCTCATTTTATGTGTAAAATACATTAAAATTAGGTTAAAAACCGCGCGCGATTTTTAACCTAATTTTAATGTATTTTACACAGAAAATGAGGATTTTGTGTTTGAGGATTTTGTGTTTGGGGATTTTGATTTTGGAAATTATGTGGTACACCCTGTATTTTACTCAGAAAATGAGGATTTTGTGTTTGGAGATTTTGTGTTTGGGAATTTTGTGCTTGGGGATTTTGTGTTTGGGGATTTTGATTTTGGAAATTATGTGGTACACCCGCAAGTCAGGGCCCTTCAATAAAAAGTCATTGAGAGCAAATCCCTCAGATTTAGCTGCAGCATCCCACACGAGTCGTTTTTTACAATAAAGGTGGGTAAATACCATGTTTTGGTTTTATTATGCTGTAGTAGTGGCAATCTTTCAGCATAACCTTTTTTTTGTAAATTAGCAATTTGTTGTTTTAAAATTTTGGCTAGATAAGGGTCCCTCTCAGCTTTGTGTTTAATACACTTTAAACGTCTCATGGCAGTTGGCAAACCATCTGGCAACTCTGGCGGGTTATTTTTCCATAAAAGTCCATCCTCGTATCTGCCGGCTTTAAGTTTACAGGTGTCATTTAAAATTTGTATAGCCTGCTCATCGTCCTTCGACATAGGCGCTTACTTCACATCTGTTCTACCAACACTTTCATCAGCAAAAAATTGTTTTACAAGGTCATGAACTTCATCGCAGTTGCATTTGTGAAAATTAAGTTTTCCAACAGGTTTAGAGCCACCACCAAAAAGAGTTCATCCCAATCTTGTTTTTAATGCCATCCGCCTAGATGCAATTAAATTGGGATTATTTACACTAATAATCATTGATGGTACTACGTTCATATAACCGTCAATGGGTATATCTTTTAGGTAAGTGTATTTGGCTTTGATATCTTCAACGTTCATTGTTTCTTTTGACAAGTTTAATTTTTTAACGGTGTACACGTTGTTGATTAGAAAAATATTAGAGTTGGGTTTGGCTGAAGATATTTTTAAATACAGTTTTTTAGAATTATTTTCATATCGGGTGATGTAACCAGTCCATCGGATGCAAATAGTGTCGTTAATGCCTTTAACAATAATAAATTAGCTACCTCTTCTTTTAAAAGCGTTAACGTCGAACCATTGTCCATAAGAGCATATATTTGAACGAATTTGTCACTACCATAAAGCGTGACTGGTAATACTCGATAAAGGGGCTCATCCTCAATTGAAGAACTATGATTATTTACTTTGCCACATGATGGCTGCTCTTCATTATGCAATAATCGGTTGTGCCGTACAGAACACCCATCAACCCCACATTGTTTTTGAAACCAACATCTACGCCGGTGTTTTCTAAAACAAACACGGCATAAATTGTTTGCCTTGACAATGTCCCACCGTTAAATAACAGATAGCTCCTTAAATTTTTCGCACTGTGTCAATTTATGTGGGTCTTTACAAATTATACACTGCTGCTGTACACTTTGTGGCTTATTGTGTTTAAACGTGCCTTTTCTTTTTGTTGGCTTTTTGTTATTATTGGTGTCGAATACAGAAGCAGTGACTTTGCAAGTTGCCTCTGCAATCATATACAACCAGTCTGAAAAATGTAATAAGTTTGGACGGTGAATATCTTTAGAATGTAAAGCCCATTGCAATAGCGTGTCCACCGGCATCTTGTGTACCAGTTCCTGCAAAAGAGTAGGATTAATTAAATATTCCTCCAAATGAGATACACGAATAGTGGCACAAAGATTTTTCACTGCAAACGAAAATTCTATTATGGTCTCTAGTTTGCCCCGCTGTATTGTATACGTACGCACTTCCTCAACCAAGTTTTTAATTATGCACTCGGGTCTGCCGTAGTACATTTTTAAGGTTCTAATAATGTCCGGAACCATATCCGGGGGCATCATACAATTTCTTACCGCATCCCGGGCTTTACCACATAAGCTGCTTTGTAGTCTGATGAGGTTTTCTTTATTTGTATAGCCGGCAGCTTGAGTGCTGTGTTCATAGGCACTTATAAATATTGGCCACTCTTTTGGGTCTCCATTTAAGGATGGCAAATCTTTGCAAATATATTGCCTAGCCATTAATTGGGTCGCCGTTGTATTAATAAAATTACCTTCACAATTATTTCTATTTCTTGAATCATTTTCATTGTGAGGGTTGTTTTGTGTGTTGTTTACGTTTGAGTTAAACATATGTTGACAGCCTGTAACATCTCTATTTTGTTGAGTGATGTCATTTATGATATTTCGATAATTTGTCGTTGAGCGGGCAACAATTGTGCTGTATGGTAATATGGTTTATGGCTGTGCTACATTGTGATCATTGTTCGCTACTCGCCGCATGACGGTGTTGTTTATATTTAAGGAAGTATTTATCTCGGGTCTGATGTTTCCATTTTGTTGACAATTTTGTACACACGGTGGGTCAGCATTTCCGTTGCTATTACCCACTGGCCACACAGTGTCAATTTCTTGGCATTCATCAGCCTCTTGGCGTAGTAATTGGTACTTACGTCGTAAAAACTCCTGTTTTAGCAACATCTCCTCCTCTAGCTGCTGCAGTTCTAGCTGCTTTTTAGCACTAATAGATGCCCGAACGGCTTATGTGTTATTTGAAGATCGACTGGGTGATATCTTATTAACCTCAACAGGGGAATCGTTCATAACGCCTTGTGGTTTGAGCTTATGTTGGTCTTTTTGTGTGGTAGCATGACAATTTTGACATCTCCACGTAAATAAGTCACTATCGTCGTCAATATCACAACAGCTATTATGGAAACAATGAAGGCATCTGGAACAGGTTATCATGTTTCTATCATCCGGGTCGTTGCATAAGATGCAGTTGGCAGCAAAGGTGATATTTTCCGTCATATTTTTAGCCATTACTTATTAAGAGTTTTAAAGATTTGTTGAAAATAAAACCAACTAATTTTTATCCAGCAGTTTGTCGCTTTAAAATCCTAAAGCGAGAATTTTTTTATTATTTATTTTTTACAATATACTTTAAATATTTTACCTTAGTTTTTAGGTTTATTTTTCTCTTACTTCTTCGTAGTGGCAAGTTATTTACTATGTATAATAATAATTGTTTTATGATATTTAAATACAGTGTTGAAAAACGATAATAAATAAATAAGGTTGTAACTAAGGGTAGTAGGGTCAAATTGTCGGTAACAAAGTATATATTTTCTGAATATATCCGTCCGTCTGTTGAAAGCACGTAAGAGATAGAACCGAAAAAGCTAGGGGGAAATTTTTTAGGATTATCGGAACTAAATCAACTTTAATAGAGTGGCAATGTTCCTTGGAACGTTTTAACAAAATTTGGAGCGGATATATGGAAATCGTGGCAGCTATAGTTGAAAAATATGATGGCGATAAAACTGTTATTCTAGGAAATGAAGCTGATACTGACAAATTTGAATCAAGAACTTTGACAGTAAGGTGGAACATTCAGCACCCGTTATATCTCAGGCAAAAGCTTATTTGTCAGTAACAGGTATCTTTTCAGCTCAAACTGAAATATTTAACTCCATTCAAGGCAAGTCGCAACTACAAACGTAAGTTTTCTCGTAAAGCTTAAAATAAAGTACTTCTTCGGTAAATTAACGGAGTGAAAATTATATCAGATGCTTTTGTGAGTTATATCCATAGCAGTTCATTCCACACACCATGTCAAAAGTTTCAGCTACTAAAAGGTTATTTAGAGGGTCAGGCTTACGAGATAATTGGATCTTTCTGGTTGAATTTTTGACAGATCAACAACTAAAAATGGCCAAACGCACTAAAAAGGTTGGAATTGTAGGCAAATATGGTACCCGTTATAGAGCTTCCCTACGTAAAATGGTAAAGAAAATGGAAATAGCGCAGCACGGCAATTATACCTGCTCTTTCTGTAGAAACGATTCCATGAAGCGCACCTGTATAGGCATCTGATCATGCAAGCGTTGCAAACGAGTCATTGCTAGTGGTGACTGGGTTTACTCTACCACCGCTGCTACCTCATAACGTTCTGCTCTTCGTCGTCTCTGTGAAACCAAGGAACAGTAAACTTGTTATTGGCATTTAATTTTCTTAGTTTTACGACGTTCAATATTACAAAATAAAATGAAAAATATCATTTTACCTAATTTTTGTGCTTGGCAAGATTTCTGTTGTTTGACCTCATTACAGTGCAGTTACTGTAAATATTTGTCAAAAGTATATAATTGAAACATATAACAGAATCAAACGAAAATTATTTTGAGGCATGGACAAAATTATGCGAGCGTTACAATAAGGTTTGCATGATTGCAAATACTTACGTGGCAAAGATTTTGGGTATAAATTCAGTAAGTAGTTAGAATGCACTTCTATTACGAAAAGTTTACGATACAGTGGATGAGGTCATAAGAGAAATACAAGCTTTAGGGGGTTAGACAGAAAAGCATGTATTATGGTGACTCCATATACTCATCTTGAAACTAGATTTCAATACAAAAGAAGAATGGTCGAAATACTCAAAAGCTAACGTTAATTTTCCGTCAATAAACGAATTTATGCCGTTTTTAAAATTTATTACTTATGAACTTCATTGCAATCATCATCAAATCAGGTAGTAAGGCAGGAAGAAAAAGCAATAAAATCGCATCAAACATTTATTAAAATAAAAAGGTGCAGAAAATGTAACGACTCACATGAATTTTTGAATTTAAGCACAAAATTTAGAAGGGAATTTGTAGAAAAAACCCGTATTTGTTTCAATTGCCTGCCTGGAGGCCACATATCCATCAAGTGTCAATCGAAATTCACATGCGCAATTTGTAGAAAGCATCATCACACACTCTTACATCAGGCGATTCAATCAATACTATATAAATGCTCTTTTATCCACTGCATTATGGTACGTTCGTGACTGTTATGGTGGACTGCAAAGGTTTCGAAAAATGGGTTAGATAACATTTCCTCTGGTATATCTCGAGGTTGGATTTCGTTAAATATATCAGCAAAATTCAATTCAAAGCTAATCGTGTGAGGTTTTGTCCTTCACTATAATCTTCAAAGTTAAGTTGGATAATTAGTACCTACTTTCAGAATTCTATGTATACAAAATATATAAAATGCAAACAAATGCCATAAAAATCACTAAATGTAAGAATTTATGTTTACAAACGTAATAATACAAAAAGTACAATAAAAACGCAAAAAGGCACCTTTTGTTTTGCTCTTATCATTTTTATTCTCAATTTGAACCAATAGCCCCTTATTTCAAAATTCTATTTTCATAAACGTATAACACACAAAAGGTACAATAAAATTAAAAAAATACCCTTTTTTGTATCCTATAATATATTCAGTCTTACATTGTATCAATAGTCACTTATTTCGAAATTCTAGTTTCGCAAACGTTGAAAATACCAAAGCCACCACAAAAATTCAAAAAAGTACTTTTTTGGTTGCCCATAACATTTTAAGTCTTACTTGGAATCAATTGTCCTTTATTTTACAATTCTACCTTTATGAACGTAGAAATTTTAGCTTTATAAACGTAGAAAATACAAAAAGTACCCAAAAAAGTACTTTTTTGGGTTTTCCATATCAATGTATTAATCCAAGTTAAAAATGTTTAAATATTTATGCAACAAAAAAATATTGTCATAGACATGATTAAAAGTGAGTAAATCTACTCTTTTTTGCATATAAGTAATTATGTTTAAAAAAGTACCATACTGTTAGTGCGGCCATAATTTGGTGCTAGAACTTATGCTTGTAAATAGTGCACGCTTTACACTCTCGTATGCATTTTCGCACATGTTTTTTAGCCGAGGAATATAGCATCCTTGTCGAATAGCTCGTAACATAATATGGTGCTCAGAGTGCAGAAGAATCAGATGGGCAAATTTAACTAAAAGTTTCGCAAGGTGAGACCCGTCAGGTATTAAAACCGAGTGCCTTTCTTCGTAGCTTAACCCTGAATTAGCTAGTCTGCCACCAACTCTTAAAAGATCGTCCTTGTCGATAAAAGGATTAAGGTTGAGTAGTCTACTTTAAAGATTTATTGATTTATTTTCCGTTAAGCATACATATTCGCGATAAAAATATGCTTTTTGAGCTAACGAAAATAGTCGAATTCTCATGCGCAGTGATGAAACTTTCGGTAGAAAAGGGCCTTTTCAATAAACGATTTATAAAACGCATTTGATAACAAAGGACGCGTAGAGCCCTTGAAAAGGATGAGAATTCTTCGAGGACGTCTGTACGACTCACATCAAGATGAAGATTGGTTACCTTTTTTGTTTCCAAATCTGTTGGATCAAAAGTTCTTGGTGTCGGTTCTTGGTTGAAGCCAGGTAGGACCATGCCACCATAGCTTGTTATCGGCTAGATCCTGAGGGGTGCAGCCGCGAGTGCCCATATCAGCTGGATTTTCTTCGATTTTGATATGTTTCCAATGATTTGGGCTAGCAATACTAATTACACTGCTCTGCAAAAAATAATTTTTTGTCTTCCCATTTAATAAAACTATGTGGACTATATGGATTTTGACACGCTGAACTCAAATCTGTTGTCGGTTTTTTTCCATCAGATCGGAATTTTTTTTTATGGGCGTGGCAAATTTTCCCCCCAAATTAGTTAGGTACGGACACATATTTAATCCTAACTCGAGAACTACTCATCTGATTTTCAAAAGTAAAACACCAAAAGATGTGTAACAAAATTGTTTTTATTTCAGTGGAATACAATTTTTCTCTATCTCTTATCGTTTTGGAGTTATTTAGAAATTAATGGAGAAAAAATTTTTTTTCGTGCAAAATTCGTAATAATTTTCAATTTAAAAATGGAATTAAAAAAAATATATGGCAAATATTCAATACTCTTAACTTTTTTCTGAGAGCTACTTACCTTGAAAATTAAAAAAAAGCCATAAACCATAAAAATCGGTTAAAAAATTCAGATTTTATTGTCAATTTACCGCAGGTGCCCAATATTCACCAAATATGTGTAATGCAGCAAACAACGTCAGAGTGGGCGCACTAAAGCGACTTGTAGTAACAATGAATGGCAACTTTTTACTTCTATCTATTCTCGTACAACAAATACAAGCAAAAAAAATTTGCTAGATTGTAATTTTGTAGCATCGCCTCGCTTAAAGCACCCACCCTGTCGTCACCCGTAGATAACTTCAAATAACAATAAAAAATTAAAATATTTAGAGTCTACTTATTTTTTTGTTTAAAATAACACAAAATTTTTGTTAATAACACTGCTCTGCAGCAAAATCCTCCATTTAATAAAACTATGTGGACTATATGGATTTTGACGCGCTGAACTCAAATCCGTTGTCGGGTTTTTTCCATCAGATCGGGATTTTTTTTTATGGGCGTGGCAAATTTTTCCCCCTAAATTAGTCAGGTACGGACACATATTTAATCCTAACTCGAGAACCAGTCAGTTTTGGAGTTATTTAGAAATTAATGGAGAAAACAAATTTTTTTCGTGCAAAATTCGTAATATTTTTCAATTTAAAAATGGAATTAAAAAAAATATAAGGCAACATTTTAAACATTTTTCTAAGAGCTACTTATCTTGGAAATAAAAAAAGCTATAAACTATAAAAGTCGGTTAAATAATGTAGATTTTATTCTCAATTTATCACAGGTACCCGATATTGTAATGCAACCAGCCTTGCATATGATATATGTAACATTTCGTTAGGTGAGCAGGTAAAGGAACTAAAGTACAACGGTATTTTGCATAATTCTTGGAATTAAAATTTATAACAGTATTTTTCAATTACCTGTGATTTCAAATTAAGAACATTAGGGTAGATTCTAGTATTAATTGTATGTATAGCAGCTGATGGACAATAAGTGAGTCACTTTTAATTTGAATATCGTGCGGTTCAAATCGACAACAGTAAATAGATCTTATAGTGTACTTTGTTATTGTGTAAAGAAATAAAGCAATTAAAGAATCCACAAACGCTTTCATATTACAAAATGTCAAGGATTTGTAACAAATCTCCAAATTTATTTTGTTACGTTTGTGGCGATCTAACTTTAAGTTCTCAACGGGAGACAATATATTCCAAGCTTAAAGATGCTTATTGCCGTTATTTTGGGTTTCCTATCGATGATAAATATAAAAATTGGCTGCCGAAAATATGTTGTAGTAGCTGTGGTAAGTCTTTAAGAGGTTGGTTAAAAGGAAGTCATAAGTCTTTATGAAGCCGTTTATAAAGCCATCGATTTGGAGTGAGCCACAAAATCATCAAAATGATTGCTACTTTTGCCATACTAAAACATGTGGGTTTACGAAAAAAACAAAAAATAAAGTTACATATCCAAATACTTCATGCGTCAAACGACCAGTTTTCCAGTTTACAAGTAAATTTTCACCTCCATTGCCTCCTACAGACGATGAAGAAGATGGGCTTTTTGCAGCAACTGAATCCACTTACGCCAGCATGGGTGTTTCTTCGCATTCATTTGGAAGTCCAACGAGTAAACCTTATTTTCCGAATTAAACTGATATGAATAACTTAGTTTGTAAATCAAGGCTTTAAAAAAACCAAGTCTGAGCTTCTTGCATCCCAATGAAAAGAATGGAGTTTGGTGCAAACGGACGTTAACGTCTCTTACTTTCGAAATAAAGAACAACCTTTTTTAATATATTTCAGCAAAGAGGAAGGTTTGATATTTTGCGATAATGCTGATGGACTTTTGCGACAACTGTGTTTCGGTCATAAATCTCAGGATTGGCGGCTTGTTATTAATTCATCCATGACAAGTTTGAAAGCCGTTTACTTCACAATGGCAACCAATTTCCATTGGTCCCACTCGCGTATGCAAGAAATATGAAAGAAAACTATTGTAGTATGAAGATGATACTACAAAAAATTAAATATTCACATTACTCATGGAATCTGCATATTTTAAAGTCGTAGCAATGTTAAATGGATTGCAAAGTGGATATACTAAGTTTTATTGCTTCTTATGTAAATGGGATAGCCGCGCAAAAGAAAAACACTACAATGTTAAAATTTGACCGAAAAGAGTAAATTTTATTCCAGGAGAAAAAAATGTAGCAGAAGAGCCTTTAAATCAAAAGGAACAAACTGTTTCCTTCATATAAAGCTAGATCTAATGAAAATTTTGTCAAAGCAATGAACAAGGATGGTGAAGCCTTTCTATAGGTTAGGTTAGGTTAGGTTGAAAAGGAGGGGTATAAAAGCACAAACCCATGACAGGTATACACCTATGCCCAGTTGGCATGTTGTGCGCTCCATGTGGAAAACGGAATTCCCAAACAAAAAACCATAAACATAATTTCCCATAAATATCGGACTAGTCCAAGAAACCAGTCCCCTCAATGTAACGCCTTATGGATCTCCAGTTCGAGTTCCCCAGGTATTCCAAGTTCGGCATATTATCTACTGTAAAATTTTCGCGTCTAATATGCCCAAACGCAGGACAATGACAGAGGTAGTGTACCAGGGTCTCATCCTCTTCCTCACAAGCTCTACATGTCGTCTCCTCAGATAATCCCATGCGTGCTAAATGAGTTCTCAACTCCGTATGACCTGTAATTACACCGGTTAATTTCCTAAGTGTAGGTCTACTTAGTCTCAAAATCTCCTTTGACTTCCCAAGATTTGGGTCACCCCAGAGTGTTCTTGTCACCTTACCGACATCAGTGCTTTGCCATTTTCTGACATGTTCTTCCATTGCCCAACGTTTAAGTTCATCCTTAAATCGTTTAAGGGGTTTGGTGTTCTCCAAAGTTATAGTACTCAAAAGAGCTCCCATTTTGGATAATTTGTCGGCTTTCTCGTTTCCGATCAGCCCGTGATGGCTTGGTATCCATATTATCTCCAGATGTTCACAATTTGCATATGAGTTTATCTCACTCTTGCATTGCAAAACGTTCCGGGATTCAACTTTCTCCTTTCTCAATGTCTTAATCACTGATTGGCTATCCGTAAAGATACGAATCGGAGTTTCGCTATTCGTTTCCTTTATCCATTTAATTCCTTCCGTAATCGCCATGATCTCAGCCTGAAAAATAGTGTTGTGATCTGGTAGACGGAAGTATTTGCCTCTATTTCGGCTTATGTCGTATAAGCCCATTCCAGTTTGGTCACCAATCTTTGAACCGTCTGTATAAAGATCGATTCCGTGGGTGTTTCCCATCCTGATTATCTCATCCCATTCTCCCTCTTCCGGTATAATGGTGATGCAGTTAATATTCTCATATCTCATCGGGATTTTATCACATGTTAATTCTGTAATATTTCCTATCGGTAAGATATCCGTTATTCTTTGGTATCTGGTCTTATGTTCTCTTATAAGCCACTCATCTATTGCCATTAATCTTGTGGCAGCTAAGGCCGCTTCATATTTTACCTGTATCTCAATAGGCCAAATGGATAATATATTCTCAATGGCCATTGTCGATGTGGTCCTCATGGCGCCGCAAATACTAATGCAGCACTGTCTCTGAATCTTTTGAAGAGGTTTTATATTCACCTTCTTCTCTAAGGATGTCCACCATACTAACGAAGCGTACGTAATTGTAGGCCGCAGTACACTCGTATATAGCCAATGTGTCATCCTTGGGCTTAAGCCCCATTTTGAGCCAATCACTCTTCTGCAGAGGGCCCATATTCTTTGAGCTCTCTCCACTTTACATTGAATGTGGTCCTTCCAGGATAGTCTCCAATCAAGTACTATTCCTAGGTATTTGACCTTTTTATCAATCTTAATTGTCTTATTCCGAAAGATGGGATAGCTATGCACCGGTATCTTCCTCTTTCTCGTAAACAAACAGATTTCAGTCTTTTCCGGGTTGACATTGAGCCCTCGCTCCTTCGCCCAGTTATATGATATATTCAAAGCCTCCATTGCTCTCATACATAAAGAATTCGGATTCGTCCCCCTGATCAGTATCGCAACATCATCTGCGTAACAGATAGGCTTGAATCCCTCGTTCGATAGAATCCTCAGTAGACTATGTATGGTAGTTACCCATATTAATGGAGATAAAATACCTCCCTGCGGGGTTCCTCGACATACTTTGTCCCTTCTTCTTACTCCATTTGCCTCACAATTTATCCATCTGTTCCTTAACATATTGCTAATCCATGCAATTAAGACATGGCTTAACCCTAAGTTTTCCAAGGAACCGATAAGACTCGAGGTCATTACGTTATTGAAAGCTCCTTCTATGTCTATGAATACGCCCATGGTATACACACCCAGGTCGAAGGATCTCTCTATATGATAAACAACCTCCTGAAGAGCAGTCTCAGTAGATCTGCCCTTGATATAGGCGTGTTGTCCAAATCTCATTGAATCGCCTGGTAATCGTCTTCTGACCATTCCATCGACGATACGCTCTATGGTTTTCAATAAGAATGATGTTAAGCTTATGGGTCTATAAGCTTTAGGATTTGCGTAATTTTCCCTCCCTGGTTTAGGTATGAAAACGACTCTCGCCTCCCTCCATTCCACAGGGGTATACGCATATTTCAGGCAAGTAGTAAAAATATTCGCCAGCCTTATGTCGATTAGGTCAATGCTTCTCTGTAGGAGAGCCGGAAAAATACCGTCCGGCCCTGGTGCCTTATATGGCAAGAAACTATTTACCGCCTCTCTTACCATCTTTGTGGTTATAATTATGTCCGTCGTGGCACTACCATCATGGGGGTGTGGAATTTCTCCGTCATCCGCCATTTCCGTTTGGAAGTGTGCCTCTATCAGTATTCCTAGCGTCTCCTCCATCGTCTCCGACCTTTTCCCGTTCGAGTCAACGAGGGTTTCCGGTTGGGTGTGGGTTTTCGATAGGAATTTCTTAATTCTAGAAGCGTCATTCACGCTGTCCACCTGATTGCAAAAAAGCCTCCAGGATCTGCGTTTGGCGATTCTTATTGCTTTGTTGTATATTCTGAGCTTCTCACTGTAATCGTCCCAGTATACTGATTGTTTCTTTCGATAGGCTCTGTTAAATAGCCTTCGGGTTTCTTTCCTGAGATTAATCAGTTCACCTGTCATCCAGGGCTTTTCCCTTGGGGTTCGCCTTTGTCGGAGTGGACAATGCTCCTCAAAAGTTTCCCTAAAATCGGCAGTCAGTCTTCCCACCATCGAATCTATCGTGTCCAGATTTTCATCCGGTTCTGGATAATTTTCGAGTTTATGTTGAAGACTTAACCTAAAATTTGGCCAGTCCGTCCTGGCCTTATTCCTAAAAGTCACCGGTTCCGGTGGCGGATGAGTTAAGGTCATAAAAATATAGCGATGGTCCGAATAAGAGTGCATATCAGATACGTGCCAATCGCAAATTTCATCAATTAAATTTTCTGAACATATAGTCACATCAATTACCTCTTCCCTAATTCTGTTAATAAATGTAGGTTTATTACCTGAGTTAAGGGTAAATAAGTTATTAGCATTTAGGAATTCCCATAGGGCGTCTCCTCTCCTGTAACAGTTCGTGCTGCCCCAAGAGAGGTGATGCGAGTTCGCATCACAACCTATTAAAATATTCCTACCTGTTCTCCTTGCCGATGTTATCATACTTCTTAAATCCGACGTTGGTGGTAGTGTCGGAGCATCAGAAGGTTGGTACACCGATGCGAGCATTAAATTGCGTGAGCCATGTATTAAGGTAGTGGCGTCCGCTGTAGATAAATCTGGGGAAAAAAGAAAATTTAATCCCTTATGACAAAGTATACATGTTCTGGGTCGAGACCCAGTTTTAGCATAAAATAATTGGTAATCACACTCATTCAATCCAGTAACTCTGTCTTTAACAGTCCAGGGTTCCTGAATGAGAACTATGTGTACCTTACCTTTAGTTATATTTTCCATCAAAGCTTGTGTAGCCGTTCTGCTTCGATGGAGATTGATCTGCAAGAGCAGTATCATTGTTGTTCGGCTAAAAGAGATTCTTCTTGGGATAAGCCTTTCTATAGATGAAGAGCAAATTTCCTAGAATCAGAGATGCTAAAGTAAAAGAAGGTATATTTTGAGGTCCACAAATACGACAGCTTATGAAGGACGAGGTCTTCAGAACGAAATTGAATGATGTGAACAAAAGGGCATGGGCAGCTTAAGCTACTTTTTTATTTTATCAATGTTTTCTAAATAAAAATTAATAATTATTAACAAAATTTTTGTGTTATTTTAAATAAAATAGTCTGTAAGTATTTTAATTTTTTATTGTAATTTGAAGTTATCTACGGGTGACGACAGGGTGGGTGCTTTAAGCGAGGCGATGCTACAAAATTATTATCTAGCAAATTTTTTTTTTTTTTGCTTGTATTTATTTTTGTTGTACGAAAATAGATAGAAGTCAAAATTGTTGCTACAAGTCGCTTTAGTGCGCCCACTCTGACGTTGTTTGCTGCATTACACATATTTGGTCAGTATTGGGTACCTGCGGTAAATTGACAGTGAAATCTGCATTTTTTAACAGATTTTTATGGTTATGGTTTTTTTTATTTTCAAGGTAAGTAGCTCTTAGTAAAAAGTTTAAAATATTGAATACTAGCCAATCCCGGCGCGCGTTGCTACGCCCCTTCATGAATTTTAATCGAATTCTAAATTTTAATCAAATATCAAGTGCAAGGCTAAAAACTATAACTTTTTCTTTATGTGCGTGGCACTGCCCACTTTTCTAATTACGAAACTATATAGTCATGACAGCTCAATAAGTGTGCAAAGTTTCAGAAAAATCGGTCCAGTGTAAGTACCTCAAAATGATACCTTTTTTTATGGGCGTGGCACTGCCCACTTTTCTAAATACGAAACTGCATAGTCATGACAACTCAATATGTGTGCAGTTTCAGAAAAATCGGTCCAGTGCAAGTACCTCAAAATGATACCTATTTTTTAATGGGCGTGGCACTGCCCACTTTTCTAAAGACGAAAGTGTAAAGTCATGATAGCTCAGTATGTTTGCAAAGTTTGAGAAAATTCGGTCCAGTGCAAGTAGCTAAAACTGATAACTAATTTTTTATGGGCGTGGCCCCGCCCACTTTTTCAATCACGAAATTATAAACCCATGACAGCTCAATACGTGTGCAAAGTTTCAGAAAAATCGGTCCAGTGCAAGTACCTCAAAATTAAAACTTTTTTAGGGGCGTGGCCCCGCCCACTTTTTTTTACACGAAATTATTTAGTCATGACAGCTCGATATGTGTGCAAAGTTTCAGAAAAATCGGTCAAGTGCAAGTAGCTAAAACTGATAACTAATTTTTTATGGGCGTGGCGCCGCCCACTTTTTTTCACCCATAAACACTCCCTGGTATGTGTACAACAACTTACCAAAGTTTGAGCCCGATCGGTTTTACAGTTTCAGAGTCTATAGCTAACACACACACACACACACACACACACACACACACACACAGAGTTTCACTTTTATATATATAGATTTGCCTTATATTTTTTTATACCCGCCAACAAAAAAATGATGGGGGTATATTCATTTTGTCATTCCGTTTGTAACACATCGAAATATCCATTTTAGACCCCATAAAGTATATATATTCTGAATCAGGGTTTGATTTGATGACGATCTAGCTATGTCCGTCCGTCCGTCTGTCCGTCTGTTGAAAGCACGATAGAGGTCGCACCGAAAAAGCTAGGGGGCTCAAATTTTGCCAGAATCTTTCTTATAGACAAGGTTTGTTTGGTATTGAAAATGGGCTAAATCGGAATATTAGGAAGAGAGTTATAGCTCGAAAAGCAAGAGTAGGTCGAAAAAACCGTGTCCTTCGAACATCGAATAAAATGGAATTGTGTCCAAACGCATTAACGTAGACTCATGAAACTTCGAATATATATTTCCTGAGTAAAAGCAATATTTTTCCCCGAAAATTATCTAAATCTGTGCATTAGGAAAGGAGTTATCGATCAAAATGTACGAAAATTTATACCGCACAGTGTAAAACGTCATAAAAGCAACAAAATTGGATGTACGACTCTAAAAATTGGCGCACGTGGCTTTTTGGTCAAATGCTTTGTTTTTACGGAAAATCAATGTGCCACGCCCACTTTTACGCTCACCTCCCATATAACGTTTTACCCAAAATTCATATAATTTCTCTATTAATATAGATTTTGGAATAATAAAGGACTATATTGAAACATCTAGGTAGTACTCATTGGCAAAAATAACTTTGACACGCCTACTATAACGCCCACTTTTCACGTTATCTACCGTTAATGAAATTTAAATGCTCATAAAACCGCCAAAATTAGAGGTATGATGATAAAATTTGCTACGTATATCCCTCTTGGCAATGTCATTACTGTGCCAGAAAATTAAGGTAACACGCCCACTTTTACGCCCACATCCCATATAACGTTTTACCCAAAATTCATATAATTTATTAATATAGATTTTGGAATAATAAAGGGCTATATTAAAACATCTAAGTTGTACTCATTCGAAAAAACAACTTTGACACGCCTACTATAACGCCCACTTTTCACTTTATCTACCGTTAATGAAATTTAAAAGCTCATAAAACCGAAAAAATTAGAAGTATGATGGTGAAATTTCCTACATATATCCTTCTAATCAATGTAATTGTTGTGCCAAAAAGTTTAGGTGACACGCCTATTTTAACGCCTACCTCCCATATAACGGTTAATCTTAAATTCATGTAACTTCTCTATTGACAAAGTTTTTGGGAAAATAAAGGACTATATTGAAATATCTAAGTTGTATTTATTAGCAGAAACTTTATTGACACGCCTACTTTAACGCCCACTTTCATTGAAAGACATTTACAAAAGCATTTTAGTAGCATATCGAAGTTATAAAGGGTGGTTAAATTTTAAGGGCCGATGTTGAATTTAAATAAAACGCAAATTATTTAGGAAATTGTTATTATTTCTTTTTGTAATGATAATATTTGTATGGTTCAATTATGTATTTAACAAAATATTGGCCAAATGGCCCCCCCATCCTTGGCGCCTTTCCTCTATCTGATTGTCCAAATTTTCAATGACAATGTTGATGCTCAATTGTTCTGCCACACTATCGCAAAAAACAGCAATGGTTCCCATTCAACGAACTAAGAAGGCATTCACAGATTTTCTAACATTTTATATAGACCTGTTTTGCAGAAATTTAAATATTTTTTACTATTCTCCCGATTGTGGACGAATTTGAACAATTATGTTGATCAAAAGAATTACGAAGTGCACAAAATGCATTTTGATTTGAAAGCCCATTTTTATAAGAAACCTGAATAACTTTAACGCGTTGCTCATTTGCGTATCTTTCCACTGCACTATGGGTCAAACGACCGTTTTTTGAGGCAATAAATCACAGGAAGCACCTAGACCTTTCAAATTTGGAACAGATGACTACTGTGGGTACCTAAGCTGTTTGTAAAAATTTCAAGCCGATCTAACCACGCCCACTTCTAATATTTCTATTGTTTGATATGTTAAAGGTCACCGAAAATTAATACGATTTTAAAATTTCTTTTGTTGCGTGTTATAGTTTTTGGAAAAAATTTAGTTAATTCACCTACTTAAACACCCACGTATACACCCACTAAGTCACCCATTTACACACCCACTTTCAGTGACAGGAAAAGTAAGATTAGTGGCGGGTGCGTTAATAGTAATTAAGACCTTTAGATAATGATAGCTTTCATGCTAGAAATAACATTTATTTATGAAATTATAAACATACATAAATAAAGTTAATTTAGTTAATAACATAAAATTAGTTTTTTTGCTACTTTACAGCTCAACTTACAAACTAATGTGATCTGCCAATGCCATCATGATTTAATCCCACTAAAAAGAGAACATTTAATTATATAAAAATTAGTATTTTATAATAAAGCCTTACATCAAAATTATCTAATGTTTCATCAACTTCTAACTCTATATTAAAATTGGGTAGAACATCTGTCTCCTCTTCGAAATCAGATAAATCTTCATTTGCGATAGCACGTGACGTAGTCGGCAATTGATACTCGGGAATATCAGGAATCTTTAAAAGAGAAATAACTTCTCTTGGAAGCTGCAAACTTTTCTTTGCTGAATGGCGGTTTTTTATACAAATACTGGATAAAAATGGGTTAGAAAAATCCATGGCTCTGTTAAAAACATCAGATATATTGTGTTCTCTAGAATCCTTTCGTGCATGCTCTATGCGATCCTTTTTATAAAATTTGTTTCTCGCCTCAGAGGCATTTTCTCCAGCGCATCCAAGAGGCACTATTGAGGCTTGTATTATTTGTGAAGAATGTGCTAAAATTTTATGCAAGGTCGCTGACATTGGGTACCATTTGTAATTTTGAAAATATATTTCGGCAGTTTCATAGCAAAAACTTCTAAAGTTTTCGACACTTAACTCAAAATTGCTAGAAATTGCAATTAGTATGATTTGCAAGTGTTTTAAAAACTCGATGTTAACATTTGTTATAGATGCAAATAATTCCGGATTTGAAAATGCTCTTCGTGCAGTATTGCCGTCGTTGGTTGAGCCACTCCCATTACTTTTTGGCTTATGAACATGAAGACCCATTTTCTGCCAGAATTTTTGTTGAATTTCACTTTTTCTCTGTTGCAGTAGTAATTTGTCCTCAGCACTTCGAATTTGCCATTTTTTAATATGAATTCTATATGAAAGATTAAGAACAAATTCTAAGCATCGAATCCATGCGTGTAAAGGGCTTATGCCATACTTTAATGAATTTGGTTTTGGCTGAAACACCAATGAACTTAAATCATTTATTGATAAAAACTGCTTCGGATTCCCACCACAAATTGGGCACGACTGAGAAGATTTTGTTTCCGTAAGCACGTTCAGAACTTTCCCATCAATTAAAGTCATAATAAGTTCATACTTTACTGATATCTTTCTACCATTTACCAAAAAATATTCTAAAGGCTCAAGATTTTTTATTTGCACATCCAAATTGTTTTTTTCTTTCAATATATGCTCCTTGGTTTCCTTTATAAATTCAATTTTAAGTGGTCGGCAAAAACGAACCGATTGAGGTGTACGATTAATCCAAACTGTTGCATAATGAGACGTGATTATTTCCAGTGGTATAACTGATGTTACAAATAGCGAGTTATCTAAGCTTTCTGGGGCGTTGGTGCTAAATATTTGTTTAAATGAACTTTGCCCAGTGGAACCGTCGAAACCATAACTTAAAACCAAAGTAACTTCATTCAGCTCAGGTATTTGCATTAAAACTTCTTCTTGGTAGGACAAAATTCTTTTTGCAGTATGGTTAACTAAGCTCTGCAGGGGAATTTGTGCTGATGATTCCGTTACCATTAATCCTTCAGGTCGGCATTGAAGTTTGCACTCTCGAATTTTTTGGTAATGTGGATAAATATCACAGTTACCTGATTTGCTCATTTCCCTAATGTTTATGTACTGTTGCTTTGTTAAATTATTCTCTATCAAAAATAATAATGCTTCTTCTGGGGAGAGTGGTAATGGTTTTTTCTCATGGCATGTTATAACTTGTCTTATTTTAGTAGCCCTAGATGGTGATGAAGCTACTTCCTTTAAAACAAAATTTAAGTCATTTGCTTTTGATGCATGAGATGATATTGAAGCAGCATGAACCAATAATTTGGTATCGTGTCCCTGTACGGACGATATCTCGGAAGCAAGTTTTCGTTTTTGCCGCGCACTTCCCTCGCTATATCCAACATGAGGACGACCTCTTTTGTTTCCGACATCACTTTCAGAGAATTTAAATTCAGTCTCTTTCGATAACCATAAACTTTCGTATTTTTCAAATGTCTTCAAACATCTATGATTCTTGTTCCACTTTTGGTTAGCATAAGCACAAAAATTGTTAATTTTCTTTTTTATTGTTGCAATACGTTCTTCATCCACTGTTCTATTAAATTTCGTGAAAATCCAGTTGACAACAGTTGTAGCATTTCGATTATTTCGTAACCAAAAATTGAATATATCAGTATTTTTTATTTTTACGCAATCTTAAAAGTGAAATATAAATAAGTTAATGCAATTTTGGGCAATTGGTTATTTAAACACATGAAAGAACACATCATTACCTTTCTCCACATGTATAGTGTTCCAACAATACGTCCCAATAAACAAAGTACTACTCCAAGAAACACACGGTCGACAACCAAAACTACACAGAAAAGACGACACACTTTGTCACAACAAAATATTAACTACAACATTATTTTTATGAAACTTATCAATAGCATTTTTTTTAACGTACCTGTATTAATACTTTCCATTTTAGAAAATTTTGTTTAATATCAGGCACAATAAAGCGGAATATGAGAGAATAAAGCAAACCAAAAAAACTTCAACTTTGACAGCTTGTCTTTAAGTCATGGGTTGCCGCCTGATTCTGATTTTTTATTTTTGGGTATTTGAAAATGTGTAGTACAATATGCCATTATCAATTTTTTGAAATAGTTCACTGCAAAATTGGATTTTTTGCCTCAAAAACCAGTCATTTGACCCGCAGTGCACTGTTCAAATTAAGTTAGTCTGAGATTGAGATGTCAAATGAAATGCAAAAAAAACTTGTTGTTTGTGTGGCTCACCTTCAACATGGGCCCTTAAAATTTAACCACCCTCTACAAAGAAAGTGATACATATTTTATTATAAAGAGATTATTCCATAATGATTAACAAAATAATAAATATTGTGCTTAGGTTAGGTTAGGTTAGGTTGAAAAGGAGGGGTATAAAAGCCCAAACCCATGACAGGTATACACCTATGCCCAGTTGGCATGTTGTGCGCTCCATGTGGAAAACGGAATTCCCAAACAAAAAACCATAAACATAATTTCCCATAAATAACGGACTAGTCCAAGAAACCAGTCCCCTCAATGTAACGCCTTATGGATCTCCAGTTCGAGTTCCCCAGGTATTCCAAGTTCGGCATATTATCTACTGTAAAATTTTCGCGCCTAATATGCCCAAACGCAGGACAATGACAGAGGTAGTGTACCAGGGTCTCATCCTCTTCCTCACAAGCTCTACATGTCGTCTCCTCAGATAATCCCATGCGTGCTAAATGAGTTCTCAACTCCGTATGACCTGTAATTACACCGGTTAATTTCCTAAGTGTAGGTCTACTTAGTCTCAAAATCTCCTTTGACTTCCCAAGATTTGGGTCACCCCAGAGTGTTCTTGTCACCTTACCGACATCAGTGCTTTGCCATTTTCTGACATGTTCTTCCATTGCCCAACGTTTAAGTTCATCTTTAAATCGTTTAAGGGGTTTGGCGTTCTCCAAAGTTATAGTACTCAAAAGAGCTCCCATTTTGGATAATTTGTCGGCTTTCTCGTTTCCGATCAGCCCGTGATGGCTTGGTATCCATATTATCTCCAGATGTTCACAATTTGCATATGAGTTTATCTCACTCTTGCATTGCAAAACGTTCCGGGATTCAACTTTCTCCTTTCTCAATGTCTTAATCACTGATTGGCTATCCGTAAAGATACGAATCGGAGTTTCGCTATTCGTTTCCTTTATCCATTTAATTCCTTCCGTAATCGCCATGATCTCAGCCTGAAAAATAGTGTTGTGATCTGGTAGACGGAAGTATTTGCCTCTATTTCGGCTTATGTCGTATAAGCCCATTCCAGTTTGGTCACCAATCTTTGAACCGTCTGTATAAAGATCGATTCCGTGGGTGTTTCCCATCCTGATTATCTCATCCCATTCTCCCTCTTCCGGTATAATGGTGATGCAGTTAATATTCTCATATCTCATCGGGATTTTATCACATGTTAATTCTGTAATATTTCCTATCGGTAAGATATCCGTTATTCTTTGGTATCTGGTCTTATGTTCTCTTATAAGCCACTCATCTATTGCCATTAATCTTGTGGCAGCTAAGGCCGCTTCATATTTTACCTGTATCTCAATAGGCCAAATGGATAATATATTCTCAATGGCCATTGTCGATGTGGTCCTCATGGCGCCGCAAATACTAATGCAGCACTGTCTCTGAATCTTTTGAAGAGGTTTTATATTCACCTTCTTCTCTAAGGATGTCCACCATACTAACGAAGCGTACGTAATTGTAGGCCGCAGTACACTCGTATATAGCCAATGTGTCATCCTTGGGCTTAAGCCCCATTTTGAGCCAATCACTCTTCTGCAGAGGGCCCATATTCTTTGAGCTCTCTCCACTTTACATTGAATGTGGTCCTTCCAGGATAGTCTCCAATCAAGTACTATTCCTAGGTATTTGACCTTTTTATCAATCTTAATTGTCTTATTCCGAAAGATGGGATAGCTATGCACCGGTATCTTCCTCTTTCTCGTAAACAAACAGATTTCAGTCTTTTCCGGGTTGACATTGAGCCCTCGCTCCTTCGCCCAGTTATATGATATATTCAAAGCCTCCATTGCTCTCATACATAAAGAATTTGGATTCGTCCCCCTGATCAGTATCGCAACATCATCTGCGTAACAGATAGGCTTGAATCCCTCGTTCGATAGAATCTTCAGTAGACTATGTATGGTAGTTACCCATATTAATGGAGATAAAATACCTCCCTGCGGGGTTCCTCGACATACTTTGTCCCTTCTTCTTACTCCATTTGCCTCACAATTTATCCATCTGTTCCTTAACATATTGCTAATCCATGCAATTAAGACATGGCTTAACCCTAAGTTTTCCAAGGAACCGATAAGACTCGAGGTCATTACGTTATTGAAAGCTCCTTCTATGTCTATGAATACGCCCATGGTATACACACCCAGGTCGAAGGATCTCTCTATATGATAAACAACCTCCTAAAGAGCAGTCTCAGTAGATCTGCCCTTGATATAGGCGTGTTGTCCAAATCTCATTGAATCGCCTGGTAATCGTCTTCTGACCATTCCATCGACGATACGCTCCATGGTTTTCAATAAGAATGATGTTAAGCTTATGGGTCTATAAGCTTTAGGATTTGCGTAATTTTCCCTCCCTGGTTTAGGTATGAAAACGACTCTCGCCTCCCTCCATTCCACAGGGGTATACGCATATTTCAGGCAAGTAGTAAAAATATTCGCCAGCCTTATGTCGATTAGGTCAATGCTTCTTTGTAGGAGAGCCGGAAAAATACCGTCCGGCCCTGGTGCCTTATATGGCAAGAAACTATTTACCGCCTCTCTTACCATCTTTGTGGTTATAGTTATGTCCGTCGTGGCACTACCGTCATGGGGGTGTGGAATTTCTCCGTCATCCGCCATTTCCGTTTGGAAGTGTGCCTCTATCAGTATTCCTAGCGTCTCCTCCATCGTCTCCGACCTTTTCCCGTTCGAGTCAACGAGGGTTTCCGGTTGGGTGTGGGTCTTCGATAGGAATTTCTTAATTCTAGAAGCGTCATTCACGCTGTCCACCTGATTGCAAAAAAGCCTCCAGGATCTGCGTTTGGCGATTCTTATTGCTTTGTTGTATATTCTGAGCTTCTCACTGTAATCGTCCCAGTATACTGATTGTTTCTTTCGATAGGCTCTGTTAAATAGCCTTCGGGTTTCTTTCCTGAGATTAATCAGTTCACCTGTCATCCAGGGCTTTTCCCTTGGGGTTCGCCTTTGTCGGAGTGGACAATGCTCCTCAAAAGTTTCCCTAAAATCGGCAGTCAGTCTTCCCACCATCGAATCTATCGTGTCCAGATTTTCATCCGGTTCTGGATAATTTTCGAGTTTATGTTGAAGACTTAACCTAAAATTTGGCCAGTCCGTCCTGGCCTTATTCCTAAAAGTCACCGGTTCCGGTGGCGGATGAGTTAAGGTCATAAAAATATAGCGATGGTCCGAATAAGAGTGCATATCAGATACGTGCCAATCGCAAATTTCATCAATTAAATTTTCTGAACATATAGTCACATCAATTACCTCTTCCCTAATTCTGTTAATAAATGTAGGTTTATTACCTGAGTTAAGGGTAAATAAGTTATTAGCATTTAGGAATTCCCATAGGGCGTCTCCTCTCCTGTTACAGTTCGTGCTGCCCCAAGAGAGGTGATGCGAGTTCGCATCACAACCTATTAAAATATTCCTACCTGTTCTCCTTGCCGATGTTATCATACTTCTTAAATCCGACGTTGGTGGTAGTGTCGGAGCATCAGAAGGTTGGTACACCGATGCCAGCATTAAATTGCGTGAGCCATGTATTAAGGTAGTGGCGTCCGCTGTAGATAAATCTGGGGAAAAAAGAAAATTTAATCCCTTATGACAAAGTATACATGTTCTGGGTCGAGACCCAGTTTTAGCATAAAATAATTGGTAATCACACTCATTCAATCCAGTAACTCTGTCTTTAACAGTCCAGGGTTCCTGAATGAGAACTATGTGTACCTTACCTTTAGTTATATTTTCCATCAAAGCTTGTGTAGCCGTTCTGCTTCGATGGAGATTGATCTGCAAGAGCAGTATCATTGTTGTTCGGCTAAAAGAGATTCTTCTTGGGATTGAGTTATCTCCAACTCCTCCCTCTTCATTGGCACGGGGTGGCCTTCATCCTCTTTAGCCTCCTTTGCTTCTTCGTCAGGGTCTTTCTTCTCCGTTGGATTATGTGTCCAACCAATGGGCGTCTTACCAACTTTGAAGAAAATAGTTGTACTCGCGAAGTACACCTTCCCTTTTTGCTCCTCGAGGTAAGACATGGAGGGTTTATCCACTCCTGCAACTACCAGGGTGCCATCGTCAGTTTCCTCACGATGGAAAACCTCCCATTTGTCTACTTCCAGACCTCTATTTTGCTTGCCAATGATCCTAAGCATGGCCTTGCTATCAAGTTTGCTGCCCCAACCTTTAACGAAAAATGAAACCTTGGTTAGGGATGGGATATCGGCTTTTTTCACCATGGCAAGTTTGCCACCCTCCCATGGGGCTGGTATGCCTCCCACTAGGTCTTTCATAACATGTGCGCAGGTGTCTGATTCTAGTTGCAGAAACAGTACTTCCCTGGCGAACCTACAGCTATCTATATGGATCTGTGGAGCATTATCATCTGCTTCCAGGACATACTGCACAATCCTCTCATTTATGGCATTCTCTACTTCCTTCTGATGTGCCATTGGAATTTTGCCCGATGCGCTATTGGAGTCGATAACAGCATAGCATAGCTCCTCTGTCATCTTCCTTCTGGCCACTTTCGCATACGTGGGTTGCTCCTTAGCCGATTTTTCTTCCGGCTTTCTTTTACGTGATGGTGGGGTTTTTTTTCCGGCTGTTTCACCATCACCTATATTTTTAGCTACCGCTTTCGCCTGTTTTGAGGTTGAAGCTATTGGTTCATTACCTTCTCCTTTCAGATTGGCCGGAGGGTCTTCTTTCGGGAGTTGGGAAATGCTAACCGTTTTACTTCCCTGCTGGTAACTTTTCTTCTTTTTAGTATTGCCAACGGTGTTCTGTTCCTCCGGAGATCGAATCCTCTTACCCTTTTCGGTAGAAATGGGTGTAGATGAGTCTTTCTCTTTAGGGACATCCCGCTGACCTTTCTTATTTACTCTCTGTTTCTTTTTGGCAGTCTTCCTTTGCTGCGCTCCGGAGAGAGTTCTTATTTTGTCTGTGGTGAGTTTGGCAATGCTTGCGCTTACTTCCTCAACCATTTTATCTACCTCAGAGGTATCCTTTGTGCATAACACCGTAGTGTCAGCATCTTCTATATTTGAGTCAGAGGTGTCGGAATATTGTGCTTTAAATGTACACAAAATTGGTGGTGGGTATAAAAGATTCGGCACAGCCGAATATAGTGCTCTTACTTGTTTAATTCCATTTTTAAATTCAAAAATATTACGAATTTTGCACGAAAAAAAAATTTTTCTCCATTAATTTCTAAATAACTCCAAAACGATAAGAGATAGAGAAATAAAAACAATTTTGTTACACATTCTTTGGTGTTTTACCTATGAAAATCGGATTAGTAGTTCTCGAGTTAGGATTAAATATGTGTCCGTACCTGACTAATTTAGGGGGGAAAATTTGCCACGCCCATAAAAAAAATCCCGATCTGATGGAAAAAAACCGACAAAAGATTTGAGTTCAGCGCGTCAAAATCCATATAGTCCACATAGTTTTATTAAATGAAGGATTTTGCTGCAGAGCAGTGTTATTTGCGTCACACGATGTGCAACAAAAGTTTTAAGGGTTTTTTGGGGTTTCTATAACCACCCTAAGACTATAGACGAATCTGTCCATAAATATAATTTATAGGAGAATTTATAATTCGTAAGTACACTTCGGATGAGTTTTGTGGCCAACAATGCTCCGCACTACTCGAGTTTAGGTAGTGTAGTACACTTAATTGGAGCCACCTTTGCCTTAGCCACCAATAAATGGCTACTTATTTGACTATCTGAACTTTCAGTTCTAATATATATAGTGCCACAATACGCCTTTTCTGAGGCGTCGCAAAAGCCATGTATCTGGATGTGATACTTAGGCGAAAAATTCACCCATCTAGGGATTTGAATTTGAGAAATAAATGGCAAGTTCTTCAAAAAAGAGTTCCATTTCAAAAGTAAAGGTTGAGACACCGCTTCATCCCAGTCAGACTTCTCCTCTTAAGGTTCCTGCATAAGAATTTTTGCCACTATTACTATAGGGCCTAACCAACCAAGTGGGTCAAATAACCTTGCAATTACGGACAAGATTTTTCTTTTTGTAGCGGATGGGGTAATCCTAATTGAATTAACTGTATAGCAAAATTTGTCCTCTAATGCGTTCCAACGTATTCCTTACGTTTAAACATTACTGGTGTCGTTGACTTCAAAAAATCTTCATAAAGAAGATCCTCGCGGGGTAAATTGTTTACCAGCATCTGGTGGTTTGCTGTCATTTTCTTGAGTGGAAATCCGGCAGATTTTAAAGCTTTGACAAGCTCACCTTGTTTGAGCTTAGCGTCCTCAATGGTGTGCCCACTCGACTAGATGTCGTCGACGTACACCTCGGACTTCAAAATTGTTGATGCTTTCGGAAACAAGTATCGGCAGTCTTCGCTCAACTCTAGTAGAGTTCTTATAGAAAAATATGGTGCGCAATTCACACCAAACGTCACCGTTTTTAATTGAAAGGTTTTCACCAAGTCTTCTGCCCTATTGCGGAATAAGATTTGTTGAGACGGTCGATCAACCTTGTCCACCAAAATTTGTCGATACATTTTTTGAATATCGCCTGTAAACACGTACTGGTAGTTTCGCCATCGAAGGATAAGTTGCAGTAAGTCATTTTGTAGCGGTGGCCCTTGGTGAAGGACATCGTTTAACGAAAACCCGCTGGCTGTTTTCTTCGACGAATTCTGACTTTTGTGGATTTACTTTGGGGCTTGATGACCGCATGATAAGGGAGTAAAAATGCAGACAACTTCTCAGTTTTCGGCTCAAAATATGATATTGGCTCCATATGATCAAGGTCTAAATATTCTTGTAGCACCTCAGTATATTGGGCCTTTTACTCTGGTGTTTTGTCCAAAGTTTTTTCCATCCGGTGGTACTGCGCGAGCGCCATATTCCGAGATGGACCCAAAAAGACTTCATTTGGATATTGTTCTTTAAATGATAGTCGTACAATATAGCGTCCATCAGATTGTCTAATAGTTGTGCGCTTATAAAAATTTTCGCAAAAAAGGTCGCTGTCGGACTCAAAATTGCTTTTTTCGGCTTCTTCAATTTCCCAAAACTGCTCCAATTGCTCATGTAGCGCTAAATCTTGCGAAGGGTGTACCATCGTATGAAAAGACTGTACTTTGGTAGAGGGTTCGGGCCCCATCAAATACCACCCAAAACGGCTTTCTCGAGCTTCCAAATTGTTACCTATATTCATTTTAACACCGCTAAGATTTATAAACGGCAAGTAGTCGCTACCAATAATCATCTCAATTGCTGCTGGCTTATAAAAATAGGGATCTGCCAATTGCAGATCTTTTAGGTTTTCTAAACATTGTGTTGAGATAGGTTGTATAGGCATAAAATGTGCCAGAGTCGGCACCACAATAACTTGCATTTTTATTTTGAAATTGGAAATTCTAGATTTTACTGTTAGATGACATCTTGCTTTAGAACTGCCAACTACCGTATCACCAAATCCAGAAATTTCGCTTCGATAAGGCTGTAAAGGAATCGACAATCTTTGTTGAACTCGTTTCACCAAAAAACTCTTTGTCGACCCTGTGTCGATTAATGCGCGCGCAAGAAATCGCTCACCTAATTGCTCTATATACACCGAAGCCGTGGGTAAAATAGTGGTATCCCTGTGTTGGATCATGTTGACCTTTACCGACTCGACTTCCATTAGTAGTGGTAGGCCGCGTTAAGTTACCATTTGATAAAATGGCGTTGCGTTGAGTGCCTGACCCAGATGGTTTTTCGCTGTTATGGCGATTTAGCTGTGATGACGTGTGCCTTACTGGACTTCTTTTTTCATTTTCAATATGTAACATCGTGTGATGTCGCTTATTACATTTAATGCAACTACTGGCACTAGGACATTTCGTTCGAAAATGATGTGGAGAAAAACAGTTTGCGCAAATCTTATTCGAATATACGTATTTAATTCGATCGTTGACGGCTAAACTTTTAAAATATGTACAAAATCGCAAAGGATGGCTTTGCTTACATTTCTATAAGGTATTCTTTCTTTTTTCTGACTCCGTCGTAGAGTAAAAAACTTGAGATTTAGTATTCTGATTGTCCCGGCTGGACGGCTTCCTCAAGTTGTTACACGATTCTAATGTCTCTATTCTATCAGATAAAAATTTGTTTAATTGTTCCCAGGTTGGTAACTCCTTGTGATTTGTAAGCGAGTTTTCCCAATCACGCGAAATCTCTTCAGGGAGCTTTGAAGTGCAAATATGCATCAGAAAGGGGTCATTGCTTGCAACTTCTAATTTAAATGATTTAATAATCGATAATCCGTCGTTAACTTCTAGACCTCTAGTTTTTAGACACTATACTCAGATATCTAAATACCAGTTCTTTATCCATGCTGTCGGTCTCTGGAATGGAATACCATATAGATTTCAAATCAAAGTCAATTTTTATCCATTTTTCTACAATTTAATTAGTTATAAATTCTATGTTTTAACAGTGTTGTAATTAATTAATTAATCTTGTTCCAAATTGTTAGTATCTTAAAAATTTTATATAAGTATTTGTATTTAATAGTATATAACAAATTTCATGTATTTACGTTTGTACTTAGTTCCATGCTGTAATATAAGACTTATGTCTTGTGTGTGGGACATCGATTAATAAAATAAAATAAACTGTATTTTGAAGCAAACGTAAAAATTTTATTGTCTCATTCTGAGAGACCTGGAAACCGTAAATTCTTCTGATCTGAATGTTGATTAAAATGCGCTTGTTCTTATAACGAGCCTTTAATGCTTGCCAAGCTAAATCAAAATTATAATCTACCAACTCATAATCTTTAATGAGCTGGTAGGCTTCCGCCCTTATTTTGCTGTGCAAAAAATATAATTTGTGAGCTGGAGTAATCGTAGCCTCATTTTCCACAACTGCCATAAACATGTCCCTGAATGCTGGCCATTTATCAAAACCTCCTTCAAAAGTTTTTATTTCGACCGCAGGGAGTTTAAGTGGAGCCCGACGATCACCTGTTGGTTTTGGTTCTGGAGACTTTTCTTTTAATATGCGCATCAATACCACTTGTTGAATATCAGCTTTACACTTTCTTTTTGAAACCATTTTTCTATTTAAAATCTAAATAACTACTAAAAAGTTCAATGAGCAGATTACCTCTTTAAATCAACTCGTCTCAAATTTCGGGGTTACTTGCAGTAAGTTTTCACTCTGGTTTTACAACTATTTCTTGAAGTATATTAAAGATTTGACTTTTAGTGGCAACGGTAGGCCAAATCAAACCAAATTTATTTAAATATATAAATGTTTTAATTTTCGGTGGCAACGGTAGGCCAAAATTACACCAAATTTATTAAGTGTATGAAAATTTAAATTTTTTGTGGCAACGGTAGGCCAGAATCACACACAATTTATTTAAGTGTGTCAAATTTTCAATTTTTTGTTTCAATTTTCTGGTTTAAATTTTTTATTGACAACGGTAGCCAAAATAACACCAAAATTTTTTAAAATGTACCAAATTTATTCCTATAACAGCAATTCACAGTGGACACCTTATTATGCCCTTTTTATGTTTTCTAATAATTTTTTAAAAATTTTCAATTTTATAATTTGCTTTACTTTGTTACTATTTACTTAAAAATTTTTTTTTTTTAATTTTTATCCTTTTAAGTTTTATTTGTTTAACCACATTATTCGAAATTATACTTTTATTGGAATTTTACACCACTCTATTATTTTCTTTTCCAAAATTTTTTATTTTTTTTTTTTGAGTTATAATAATTTATTAAAAGCAATTTTTGTTTTCTTAATGGCTGCGTTGATTTAAAAAATTTTGAGCCACCCTAATTGCTTTTATTTTATTTAAATAACTGCAAAAATTTTTCAAACTACAATTTTTATTTTATTTTTCAACTCACCGTATATTTGGGGCCAAAGTCGCAATTATATTTTTTGTTCGACATAATTTTAGCACTGCCTACGTATAAATTCCTTTGTATGAATTTTGGTGGTTGAAATTTACTTTTGTTTGTGTTTTTTTTTTGTTACTTTTTTTTCCAATACGTTTAAATCTTTATTTCTTTTGTTCTTGTTAATTTTTCACTTTTTTCCGTTGCACGACACAATTTTATTTAGTTTTCTTTTCTTCACAAATTATTATTTTATTGTATAAATATATTCCTTTTATTGTTTTAATGTTCCACTATGAATTTCACACGTTTATAGAATTTTATTTAATTTTATTATTTTTCTTCTTCATGTATGTACATATGTATGATATACCCAAATTGTTGTCTTATTTTAATGTATTTTGTTCTTGCGTTTATAATTGTGAAGATGACAATTGTGCGAATAGGATAGTTGGTGTTTTTTATGTTGTTGACTTGCAATTTCTATGTAGTTTTAAATGCACTGGTATGCACGCATACGTACATTTTAACTTTTCGTTCTTTCTTTTTATTTTATGTGGTTTAATTTTTAAGGCAGTTGCGCTATTGATTACACTGTGCTAGTTGAAAAAACAGACAAGCCGGGCACCTAGCGTTTTAACATAATTCGGGTACGCTGAATCCAGTGGTGCCCACGGTTTTTCAAGATTGGCTCTGGTTTTCGAGATATACCGTTATTTCGAAAATGGAGGAGGTTGCACAACATATGTTCGCGTAACTCAAAAACGCTTTAGCTTATTGAAAAAACTTAAAAAACCGAAATTCCGCAATAAAATTTCCTTTAAGAAAAGTAAAACTTCTTTCTAATATTCGCAGTCGTTTTAGAAAAATAATTTTTTTTTTGAAAAAAAAATTAATTTTTTTATCAAAATTTCGAAATTTTTATTTTTTTAAAATTCATAAAAAATTGAAAAATTCAGCTAGGCTTCTAATTTTTTGCAGACATATAAAAAACAAAGCTGCAAACAAAACAAGCCATAAACAATTAAAATATGTTTGCAACTTTTGATTTTATTCACAAAAGTCGACAAATTTTAATTAATCTAAGAATTTCATAAAACGCAACATTTGTATTGGGGCCCCCCTAAGGGATGGTGATAAAGGGAAAGTATAATTTAAGAAAATGTTAAGAACAAAAAACATTGGAGGTCGGTCATACATTTATCCCCCTAGGAGTGAATCCTAGGCCTTAGAAACAAATGATGGGAATGAAAAATAAAGTTGCGCAGGTGCAAAATAAGCTATTTGTGATTAAAGTCTGTCTACAACTTTTGATTTTTTCAGAAAAGATAAATTTTTGAATTTTTTATATAACCAAACTAAAAATTTTTTGTTGTTAAGTAGTTTTTATTTAGAAATTTATTCTTCTTCCTCCTGCAGATTCCAACAAATATCCCCTAATAGCGAATCAAGTTGTTTGCCGCTATACCAGTGTTCGAGCCTGGCTGTTACTTGGTGAAATCTCTCGCCATGTTCATCAGACTCGGCTGGTGATTGTTCATTAAATTTTTCGGCATGGCAATGCAAAAAATGTATTTTCAATGACATTCTAACGTTTAAGTTTTTAAATGCGGTTAGCATATTTTTGATTAAAATTCGCCAGTTTTCAGACCGATGATTTCCTAATACATTTTCTATTACTGATTTCACACAATTCCAGGCCAATAGCTCGATATCATTCAATGCAACCTCAAATTGATGGTCCTTCATAAGACGGCGAATGTCCGGTCCATTAAGAATTCCTGTAAAATAGAAACATTATGAAATGAAATATAAATCTAATTTAATAAAGTAGTTAGAGTTCATACCTTCTTTTACTTTCATGCCGCTTAATCGTGGAAAAATTCGGTGCAATTCGGTAAAAGCAACACCATCTGGGCTCAATGCTTTTATAAAATTTTTTACAATACCCAGTTTGATGTGGAGTGGAGGAAGCAAAATCTTTTCCATCGACACAAGTGGTAATTCAATAACATTGTTTCTATGCAATCTGCTTTCCTCACGTAAAGCCCAATCCCGTGTATTGTACTGGTCGCCATCGAAACGCGTATTCCATAAGCACATGAAGCACATATTTTTAGTATAGCCCAATTGCATGCCTCTTAAAAGAGCTACCACTTTTAAATCTGCGCATATTTTCCACTTGTGGTCTTCATATTTAATTAACTGTATTATTTTTTTCATTGATGCGTATGTCTCTTTAGTATTTGTGCTAAGTGCTATCGGAATAGGACTTTTTAAATTAGTGACATGTAGCAAAACTGCTTTTAAGCTACTTTTGGAAGAATCAATGAATAAGCGCCAATCTCCAGGATTATATTCATTTTGCATTGTTAAAACCAATCCGCGGATGTCAGTACAATACGCAATAGAATTATTCTCAATAGATTTAAAAAAAGTCGTAAATCGTCTATGGCGATTGATAGCCCCGTATGTTTGTACACCTGGTGCTAAAATATTAGCTCGTTTTAACTCTTTTGCCAAGAGAATGCTCTGTCTTTGAGATAATTTTAGACGCCGTACCATTATATCCAGACGATCTTGCGTGATTTCATTGTGACTGCATGGAACCGTGATGCATGACGGTTGATACATTGAAGTAGCTGGGCTATCCGCTTCAACAGAATGAATTAATGAGGGAATATGTTCTGTTGGTATATGGCTACCCGGAACAGTAATTTCATCAGAATGTGGCAGCGGAAATCGAGCATATGCTGTTTCAGTATAAGACATATAAGTCATTTTTCTTCTGTTTATACCCGCTGTATAATTTATGCACGCATAACACTCATCTTCAACATGAACTATGGGATCTCTCCAAAACATTGGAACACCAAATGGCATGGCGTCTCCATTTTTTTCCCACTTATTTAAATGGTAAATGCAGTGTGTACACACTATTGATGGTGTCCAACTCTTACCATATATAACCCTTAAAGAAAAATATGATTCATACAAGGTACTTGTTTCAGTAGTGATTTTACGGCGACTTGGCATATTTTAATATTTCCCACACACATAACAAAAGTAATTAAACTTTTTACACGCCTCCATCTTAGATATTTCAATATAACTGTTTAGATACAAGACTGTCAGAGGCTTTAAAATTCACTAATCACTTTCGCAAGCACTTTCCATATGACAGTGAAGGGGTTGAGGAACTCTTATTTATACTGTAATTGTTTTAATCAAAGTACCAGTCGAGACCTTCATGACCATGTTTTGTAAAAAAAAACCCAGGACGAATAATATTTCTAACTTTTCCAGGTGTAGATTTTATTGTCAATTTACCGCAGGTACCCAATAATTTGAAATCACAGGTAATTGAAAAATACTATGTTATAATTTTTAATTCTAAGAACCATACAAAATACCGTTGTACTTCAGTTCCATTACCTGCTCACCTAACGAAATGCTGTATCATATGTAAGGCTGGTTGCATTACAATATTGGGTACCTGCGGTAAATTGACAATAAAATCTATATTTTTTAACCGATTTTTATGGCTTGCGGCTTTTTTTATTTTTAAGATAAGTAGTTCTCAGAAAAAAGTGCAAAATGTTGAATATTTGCTTTATATTTTTTTTAATTATATTTTTAAATTGAAAAATATTACGAATTTGGCACGAAAATTTTTTTTTATCTCCATTAATTTTTAAATAATTCCAAAACGATAAGAGATAGAGAAAACACATATTCTGGTGTTTTACTTTTGAAAAACGAAACCTAATTTAGGGGAAAAAATTTGGCACGCCCATAAAAAAAATACCTATCTGATGGAAAAAAACCGATTACGGATTTGAGTTCAGCGCATCAAAATCCACATAGACCACATAGTTTTAATTAACGGGAAGAAAAAAAATTATTTTTTGTCGAGCAGTGTTATTTATGGCTTGTTTTGTTTGCAGCTTTGTTTTTTATATGTCTGCAAAAAATTAGAAGCCTAGCTGAATTTTTCAATTTTTTATGAATTTTTAAAAAATAAAAATTTCGAAATTTTGATAAAAAAATTAATTTTTTTTTCAAAAAAAAAATATTTTTCTAAAACGACTGCGAATATTAGAAAGAAGTTTTACTTTTCTTAAAGAAAATTTTATTGCGGAATTTCGGTTTTTTAAGTTTTTTCAATAAGCTAAAGCGTTTTTGAGTTACGCGAACATATGTTGTGCAACCTCCTCCATTTTCGAAATAACGGTATATCTCGAAAACCAGAGCCAATCTTAAGAAACCGTGGGCACCACTGGATTCAGCGTACCCGAATTATGTTAAAACGCTAGGTGCCCAGCTTGTCACGAAAAAAAAGTGTCAATTTCATGCACAGTGATAATTATTAACATGTAGTTATCTACGTACTTGTGTGTATGTTTTTTCTTTCAGTTGTTACCAGTGATGGCACTTGGGTACATTTTTAAATCTAATAGTACACTTTTAGTAAATGTGTGGTTATGTTTTTATTAGTGATAATTACGTTGATTTGCATTAATTATGGATTTTATATTATATTTTTACTAATATTTCACACTTTTCTTTATAAAAAATTAACAATTGCACTAAATAAATTCAATTTCTGTACATACCCAATTGTTTCCTTTCTGGTGTTTGATCTGTTCGTCTTATGTTGAAAATTACATCAACGATGGTGCTAATGATGATTTGTGTTGACACTAATGATGTAGGTTTTTTTGTGCTGGTTGCAATTTCTCCGCCGGTACTGACGTTTTTTTGTTGAGAAATATTAAAAATACGGATACTGTCTTCCAGGCTGATGATGATATTTATAGATGCTGCGGTAGAGCAAATACCTTAATGCTGGAGTCGTTGTTACGGTAGAACAACTGTTAACCAAATTATTTTAGGTTATGGTGACTGATGTACCATTGACAATTTTCAAGGTTTTTGTTCCTATTCTTGGCCTTCCTAGAATTTTTTCGAAGGACCAAAATGTGGGCTCTTGTTTCCAGCCCAGGTGGGGTGTATCCTTATAAAAATAATAAGGCCGGGTGTTCTTTTTAGAGCTTACAAATTTATTTTACAGCTTCTTGCTGTTATAGATTTTTTTTATTAATATATATAATGTTAACAGTTTCTTACTGTCTAGTTCAACTGTTCAACTATTAATAATACAAAAAATATAAAAAGGAATTTAATTTACCGTAAATGCACCCTAATGGTGTTAAAAAAAAATGAGAAAAGTTGTTGCAATAACAAAAGAGTAACCTTTACATAAAATTTATAAAACTACACAGAAAGAAAAGAAATATTATAAATATATATAAATAAATATAAATATATATAAATATATATAAAAAATATAAATAAATATAAATATACATGTAAAATAGAGTTGAAGTCGCTTCAACACGCGGATTAACTAATACAGTTTAAACTTTTTCCTAGATTTATGTGGTTGGACGTTACATTGGGTACCATAAAAGTACTAAATTATAGTTTTTACCCGTTTTTTCCCCCTTAGGGGTTGAAGATTAAAAAAAAACTATTACAATAGTTTTTCAACTTAATTTGTATTATTTTTAGTTTAGCAGATATAAGATTACCGTTTTTACCTCCTTAAAGTAAGAATTTCCTTCTTAGTGGAGCTATACATTGAAAGAGGAACTGATTGTCCGAATTTCATGTCTCTAGCTCTTTGCGTTTGGGCTGTGCGATGATGAATCAGTCAGTCAGTCACGTTACTCATTTATATATATGGAGTCCACCTAATACCTTTTTTTTTAAAAAAATGCTATAAAAAAAGAGTAGCTTCGGCTGTATGGCACTAAGCGCCATCCTGTTGAAATCAAATGTTGCTAATATCCTCCTCTTCAATTTTTGTAAACAAAAATTCGTTCCACTCCTTGCTCATTTTCGAAGAAAAATGCCTCTGGACCAAAATCCGCACCAAACAGTGACTCGTTTTGGGTGTATCGGCTTTTCAATGTATGCGTGCGGGTTTTTTGTGCCCCAAATGCGACAATTTTGCTTGTTTACATACCAGCCAAGATCAAAATGAGCTTTATCTGAAAAGATGATTTTTTTTGGCAAAATCGGCCAAAGTAATGTCGCAATATTTCCCCGCGTTGTGCAAGCGTATACACAACCATCTTCATTCAGTAAAAGGATAAAACTAATTATCTGTCAAATCAGACATGAGCTAAGTGTTACCATTCACGAAATAACCACTAGTTAAAAAAAACGTTAGATGGCGGACCCTAAGGGTGTATATCTTGCATACGATCTAGGCTTTATTGAGCAGGTTCTTATCTGTCGTCAGCAATTAAATAATATACCAACTTTGGCATCAGGGTTTGTTTTAAGCCATTTTGAACGAGCTTTTCAATTGATTTCCATCGATTTAAATAATTAAAGTTGCTTTCAAATTCAATTATTCGGAAAAACGGAGTAAATCTTTTTTTAAAATCATCGTACCAGAGGAAAATTTTAATACTATTGTCAATCATGATTATTGGCCACCCAATGCTATAATACGCGAATATGAATATAGAAATGCTTCTTGTTCTGATATCGTTTATTTACCTACTCAAAATAATACTCAAAAAAACTAAAAAAAATTTCTACCGATAATCTTATTAATATTGTTTACCAAAATGTCCGTGGCCTTCATACGAAATTAACCACACTTTATGCAAATAGTGGATATACATATACAATAATCACATCTTTGCCATTGATTGAAATTAACCACACTTTATGCAAATAGTGGATATACATATACAATAATCACATCTTTGCCATTGATTTTGTTTTACAACAATCTATTCCATCTGATTTATTTATTGTATTGGGAGATTTTATTCTACCTAACATATCGTGAAATAAATCTTCAGAAATAAACTATCTAATTGCTACAGTTACAAATGAATTTATTCACTCACTCACAAGCTATGGACTTGCATTTGTCAACCAGCCGATGGATATGTTTTTACATAAAACACTTCCCGTTACTTACCCTGAAGATCGTTATCATCCTACATTAAAATTGGAAATATTTAATTTATTAAATTTACCTGTTTTATATCCTAACAAAATTAAACCCCATAAAGTTTTTTGCTTCTCTCGTGCAAACTATCAGAAGCTTAACTCTTTGTTATCAAACGTTAACTGCGATAGTATAATCTCTATCGAAAACTTAGATGATGTTGTTTCTCTCCTCTATTCAACATTTCGCCGCTGCATTTCTGAAACTGTCCCAAAAATTACAATTAGAAATAACAATATTGGGCCACCATGGAATAATTAGTATCCCCGAACTATAAAAAACAAGAAAAACAAATTATATAAGAAATATAAAAGGATTGGATCATCTGTAGAATATACCAAATACTGTATTGCTTGTTCTTACTACAATTTGGCAAATAAATCTGCATACGACAACTATATAATCCGTATGAAGTCGAAAATTAGATCAAATCCTAAATCGTTTTATAAATAAATATGGATCAACTGACGCTGATGATGACGTTTCTATTTCCAATTTGCTTGCTGATTTCTTTTCAACTACCTACTCTAAAAAAGTATATAATAACATAACATCTTACCCATTTAATATACTTCAATCATCTGGTGTACAATTCTCTTTTATTACTTATAATACGATACTTTCAATTTTATTATCACTAAATAATTCGTTTAATGCTGGTCCAGATGAAATACCAAATTGCGTTCTAAAAAATTGTGCAGAAAATTTATGTTACCCGCTTACTGCTATCTTTAACAAATCCATTAAATTAGGGTGCATACCATTGATTTGGAAATTATCGTATATAATTTGCTGTTTAAAAATGGAAGCAAATTTGAGGTATCAAATTATCGTGGCATTGCTAAGCAGAGTGATATTCCCAAACTTTTTGAAAAAAATTTAACTGATAATTTATACTATCAAATTTCTTCGATTTTGTCACCGTGCCAACATGGTTTTTGTAAACATCGCTCTACAACGACTAATATTTTGGAGCTAACTACTACAATAAATGCTTTTATAAATAATATGCAAACTGATGCTATCTACACAGATTTTAGTAAAGCTTTTGATAAGGTAAACCATGATCTCTTGCTTAACAAATTGTCATTAATGGGATTTACGGATATGACAATAAAATGGTTAAGATCATACTTGTCTTTAAGTGCTACGTCTAATGCTATCAAAGTTCCTTCTGGTGTTCTGCAAGGTAGCCACCTTGGTACTATTTTATTTACCTTATTTATAAACGATCTACCTTCAGTTATTCAGCACTCTAAAGTTTTGATGTATGCCGATGATGTCAAAATTTTTCGTTCTTCTAATAATCCCGAAGATCAACTTTTCCTTCAATCTGATATTGCCAAATTGGTTTATTGGTGTGAAATCAACTTAAAGGAGCTGAATATAAAAAAATGTAAGCATATGCCCCTTTTAAGAATGAAGAAATTGGATATATTTTATTGCATTAATGAAAGTAAACTTGATAAAGTTCTGAACTTTCTTAATCTTGGTATTTTGCTTGTTCACCAATTAAATTTTCGTGACCATATTTCTTTAATTGTTAACAAAGCAAATGCTGTTCTTGGATTTATGAAGAGGTGGTGCAAGGAAATTCTAGATCCTTATATTACAAAACAATTATATTCATCGTTAGTTCGACCTTTGAGTGCCCCTGTGGACTAGTCAGTAAACGAAAAGTCAGTTGTTGGAATACGGATCAATTATTTGGGATCCTTACTATAATATTCATATTGATAGTATCGAGTCTGTACAAAAGAAGTTTTTAATATTTTGTCCTCGTGGCCTTGGATGGAATTCGTTTTACTACCTTCATACGAAAGCAGACTTCGTCTTATAAAATTACCACTATCCTGCAAGGACCACATTGAATGTAAAGTGGAGAAAGCTCAAAGAATATGGGCCCTCTGCAGAAGAGTGATTGGCTCAAAATGGGGATTAAGCCCAAGGATGACACATTGGCTATATACGAGTGTACTGCGGCCTACAATTACGTACGCTTCGTTAGTGTGGTGGACATCCTTAGAGAAGAAGGTGAATATAAAACCTCTTCAAAAGATTCAGAGACAGTGCTGTATTAGTATTTGCGGCGCCATGAGGACCACATCGACAATGGCCATTGAGAATATATTATCCATTTGGCCTATTGAGATACAGGTAAAATATGAAGCGGCCTTAGCTGCCACAAGATTAATGGCAATAGATGAGTGGCTTATAAGAGAACATAAGACCAGATACCAAAGAAAAACGGATATCTTACCGATGGAAAATATTACGGAATTAACATGTGATAAAATCCCGATGAGATATGAGAATACTAATTGCATCACCATTATACCGGAAGAGGGAGAATGGGATGAGATAATCAGGATGGGAAACACCCACGGAATCGATCTTTACACAGACGGTTCAAAGATTGGTGACCAAACTGGAATGGGCTTATACGACATAAGCCGAAATAGAAGCAAATACTTCCGTCTACCAGATCACAACACTATTTTTCAGGCTGAGATCATGGCGATTACGGAAGAAATTAAATGGATAAAGGAAACGAATTGCGGAACCCCGATTCGTATCTTTACGGATAGCCAATCAGTGATTAAGACATTGAGAAAGGAGAAAGTTGAATCCCGGAACGTTTTGCAATGCAAGAGTGAGATAAACTCATATGCAAATTGTGAACATCTGGAGATAATATGGATACCAAGCCATCACGGGCTGATCGGAAACGAGAAAGCCAACAAATTATCCAAAATGGGAGCTCTTCTGAGTACTATAACTTTGGAGAACGCCAAACCCCTTAAACGATTTAAGGATGAACTCAAACGTTGGGCAATGGAGGAACTGTCAGAAAATGGCAAAGCACTGATGTCGGTAAGGTGACAAGAACACTCTGGGGTGACCCAAATCTTGGGAAATCAAAGGAGATTCTGAGACTAAGTAGACCTACACTTAGGAAACTAACCGGTGTAATTACAAGTCATACGGAGTTGAGAACTCATCTAGCTCGCATGAGATTATCTGAGGAGACAACATGTAGAGCATGCGAGGAAGAGGATGAGACTCTGGTACACTACCTCTGTCATTGTCCTGCGTTTGGGCATATTAGGCGCGAAAATTTTACAGTGGATACTATGCCGAACTTGGAATACCTGGGGAACTCGAACTGGAGATCCATAAGGCGTTACATTGAGGGGAGTGGGTTCTTGGACTAGTCCGTTATTTATGGGAAATTATGTTTATGGTTTTTGTTTGGGAATTCCGTTTTCCATATGGAGCGCACAACATGCCAACTGGGCATAAGTGCATACCTGTCATGGGTTTGGGCTTTTATACCCCTCCTTTTCAACCCAACCTAACCTAAAATTACCAACTTTAAAAAGTCGTCGTTCAATGCTGAGTTTTTCTTTTGTGCTGGGACTAATTCAAGGCGATATCGACTCTGAATTCCTGCTAAGTAAAATATCTTTTAATGTTCCAACCAGACCAACTCGAAACTTCCGTATTATGAACTTAGAATACTATAGATCCAACTATACTAATAATGATCCTTTTCGTCGTATATGTGAAAACTTTAATAATTATTATCACCTTATTGGCCTTAATGAAAGTAAAGAAATTGTGAACAGAAATATCGTTTCATATTTAAATCGTTGAATTGTATGGAATTATTATTTTATACCTACACAACCTTAATTTTGTTTTGTTATTTTACATACTTTAGTCTGTAAGGATTTACAATCTATAGACAATAAATTAAATAAATAAAATAAATATAAAAGTCTTTCCTCTTGTAAACAACTTTAAGGCTCTCCTATTAGAAAATGTGCTGGAGACAAAGCATCTAAATTTGATGCATCTGAGGACATTGGGCTCAGAGGTAATGAGTTTATTACACTTTCTGTTTGGCTAAGTAAAGTTGATAATATTTCAAAATTTAAAATTCTCTCATGAATTATTCATCCTAAATGGTACGTGAGGGATTTTACTCCTGCCTCACAAAGACCATTAAAGCTTGGAGACGTAGGAGGGATTAAGTGCCATTCAGTACCAATACACGTCAACAACTGAATCAGATCTTCAGGTAATGATTTCTACTTTTGGTTAATAGAATGTAAAACTCTTTCGAGGCACCAATAAAGTTTGTGTCACAGTCGGAATCAGTGTTGCCAATTTAGCTATTTTATGGCTAGATTTAGCAATTTTTGAACACGCTTAGCTAGGAAAATCTGCGTTTAGCTATAAGCCATTTTTAGCCATTCCTAGATATTTTTTTAAACCTTTTTTAGCTATTTTTTGTATTTAGCCTCTAAATTTGTTGTTGTTTCGTTTCCTAAATAGTGAAAAACGTTTCTATAAAACAATGTTTTTAACTACTAAAAGTTGCATCGATGGGAACTTCTTTAAAATAGTAAATAAACAAACAATCAATCAGTAAAAAATCAACCAAGCATGTGTATTTAATAAAATAAATAAGAAAAGAAATTTAAGAAAAATAAACAAAATATTCCCAGAAGCTTATGAGGGAATGGTTATCCCACCCATAATTAAAAGAATAGATTACAGAAGTTAAAAAGTTTTTGTAAATATTGTAAATGTGAAATTAATGCAATATTATATGATTTAACTGTTTACTCTGAAAGAGAAAAGCACATAAATGGTATTGGATATACATATTATCGAAACCAAGCCTTTACCTTTTAATCCAATGAATTTTAAGCCTTTAATCCAATGAATTTTAAGCTACAACATCAGGAGAATACATTAGCTATGTAAAAGGCTTTTTAATAAGAGTAATATGATTTCTTAAAAAAACACATTTATTGTTAAGGAAAATTAAAAGTTTTTTTTTTAATGTTAAGACAATCGATACAATTAAGTTCTACATAAAACATCATTCAAATGGCCTCCACGACTTCTTCTGTAGCAACGAATTCGATTAACGCAATTTTCGAGCATTTTTTCCACTAACTCAAGTCGTATGTCATGTATGGCACGTTTAATATTGACTTATAAAGATTGTAGAGAGTTTGGTTTATTTCGAAAGACCAATGTTTTATTTTTTCTATATTCTTTTTTTAAGATACGACTTAAAAAGTATTGATAAATGCTGTTATCAATATGAAGTAACACATAATTGTCTTAAATTGATAGGATATAAACTTTCTAAAGAAAGTTAAGATGACAATGACAATAATAGCGAGCTAGATGCTAGGGTGATCGACTCGGTTTTACAACCGGTGGAAAACCCGGTTTTTTCCTCTTTTTGCTGGCGGTTTTTTCTAAATATTGATTTTTCGAATATCGAATACACCGGTTTTTTTATCCGAAATCGCCGGTTTTTTTTTATTTTTAAGTTTATTTTCACATATCTTTGTAACCAATCGTACCATAGTATATTGGTACGCAAAAAGTTTCCAAATATCAAAAAAAAAATAAAAACTATTAAATATTCTTCTATAATATTGTAAGCAATCTATTTGTTGTTTAAAAAACAAATGCAAAATAAGAAAAATAATTGAGCTAAAATATTATTTTTTATAGGATATAAACCTAACGTTAAAATTTAAAGGTAATTTAAGCATAAACTTAGCTGATCGATCACTTTTAACGAAAAAGTGTAGTTACAATAAAGAAAAACCAATAATCTCTTTTCCCAGATCCTAATTTTAATTAATGGCATTGAGTGTCTGTCAACTTAAAGTTTAATTAAACCATTGAACAAACTAGTTTATACCTATATTTGTATGTCTGTCAGGGGTATAAGAAAGAATTTTTAAAATTAAATTTTAAAAATTTTCTCTTTATCCTTTAAAATGTATTTAAAATTACAGAAATCATTTCAAACAAAATACGTTTGTGCATATTAGTTTAAAAGATCTATTTAACATTTAAAAAATTTACAGAAGGAGATACAAAACCTTATAACAGCCTTATAAAAGTCTTATTTATTTATGTATTAATTTATTGTATTTATTTATTTAACTAGTAAAGAGTACCTTTTGTCCTTAAATTTAACTAATTAAAACCAAATTAGTCAACTGCATTCATGTCAGTTATTGGGTTATTGTGCAGCCAAACGTATATAAACTATAAAAATTTCATATATAGATATCATTTTTATTATAATCTTATTGAAAAATATTTTTTAATTTTTTATTTAAATATTATATTTTATATATTCGAACCGGTTAACCGGGGTTTTCTTAATTTTTAAAGTAGCAACCGGTTTTTTTAAATTCTAAATTTCAAACTATTTGAAAACCGGTTTCTTAAAAAAGTCGAATAATCGATCATCCTACTAGATGCTGATGATAATTGGTCCTTTTAACACCATTATAACAATTCTTGTACTTAATAACTAGTCAAAGATGTATTGAGTATATTACAAACGGTCTTAGATTTTATTATTTTTCTTTTAAAATAAATTTTTCTTATTTATTTTATTCAAATATTGAAAACTTTCAAGTTCTGGCATCAATGGTCGGAATACATGTCTGTACATATTCCTCTGCGAGATATAAACCGCCAAAAGGAATTTGTGGCCAAGGATTTGACAACACTGTCACCTTCGAGATTAAAAGTTAAAAACTTTTCTCTACATTCTTCAGGTATTTATGTATCTAGTAGTTCAGTTTGTAATCCACTTAAGTAAATTACATCACCGAACTTTTTCCAAAAGAACACAAAAATTTCTATGTAAACAAATTGCTTTGTCAATTTTTTTAGCCAGAGAAAAAATATTATCCACGTATGAATCAGAAAATTCGTTTTCATAACATTTAGCCATTTGATGCAAATTAGAAATATAGAGCAGAAGTTGTTCCATAGGAAACAGTTTTCAATTGGTAAATCGAAATTTCATCAAGAGGTTTATATCTCCATAAAATTTGTTGAAACGGACGATGCTGACAAACAACTTTAATTTGTCTTATATTTGTTTTTAAGGTCAGCACTAAAAGCTATCCATTTATTAATAGTTTGCGCCAGATCATTATGCAAGGCAGGGCTTGAAGAGAGGAGTTCGTTTAAACATTAATGATTATATATATGACTGCTACCATAAAAAACTACGCTTACCTTGGTAGTTGTACCATACTCCGTCAACACTCAATGATGTGGCAAAAGTAGGAGTTTTTACGAAAATTTACAGGATACGTACTTACTATATGTCCTAAGGCTCCGTATTCTCGCATAAAGTGTTTATATATATATATCGGCAATTAATGAGCGTTTCAGGAATAAACTTTCCTATTGTTCGAAACGTTTTACAGCAACAATCATGTTATTATGTTGAATAGGAAGGGTATTATCTTTCAAAAGTGATTGAAATGGTAAATTTACGATATATCGACTAGAAGAAGAACATTTTGTTGTTGCCCTATATAGGTTCTCGCAACCAAGCTCCTCACAACTTAGATTATACTTTGCCATGATTTCTTTCTGCTCCGAAAACGAGCGCAGTATATTTTATAAGTAAACGTTATTAAATTGAATATAATTTGCGCTCAGTTTCCCTGAAGAACCATAAAACACCCATCCAAAAGTTGTGCTCTGAAAATATAAGTTATTAAGCAAAATAAATCAGCCGGTATTTCAATGCTGGTACATATGTCAGTATATCAATTGGATCAGTTTTATAAAAAAATGGATCAGCTATCCATTGTATGTTGGTATAACAAAACAGTGGAAAGCAATAGGCCCGTTAAAAAAATTCTTCGGTAACACTCTACTGTTTTGACGCGTTTTGTTCGCTGCTTTATTAGGAACTGTATTTTTAGAATTTTTAATCCGGGCATAATACGTTTACCCATTTTGATTGTCTACAAATTGCTGCTGCGCTATTTTAAAAGGCTTGTGCTGATTGTAAATGGTAATAATATTCAGTCATTATCACATTGAACTTATAGCCTAATTTAAAAATTAAAAAATATAATCCAAATGAAAAAGTTCAATTGTAATACTAAAAAATACAACAAAGAAACACTCGGCTTGGTGTAAAATAAACATTGTTCAACTTATCTCGTTAAAAACATGTGACATCCAGCAAATTTTATAAAAGGCTATAATACACGGCATGTTTTTTACATCTGACTTTAAAATTTGTGAGACATATGTAAATCTACATGTCTGTCAAAATTGTACTTTTACGCTGACTGCTTTGCAGCAGCAGAGATTTCTGCCACCGACTAATGTCACATGTTTTGACAGAAGAAAATAGAGCGCACTCTAATTAAAATTTCGTCAGATGTCTCAACACATGTTTTTCTACAGAAGTAATGTTTTAAAGGTAACACACAACATGTTTGTATTAGCAGTGGAGAATTTGACAAGTCAGATGTAAAAAACATGACGTGTATTAGCTCCTTAAGTGATATTTTAATATAGTTATAAATGAGTTTGGTTTCTATCAGAGATGATTGCGTGAGTTAATTTTGACTCACGCTCACTTACAAAAAATAATTTTTGTTTTATTTACACCGAATTCGAATTTTTGCATACGTTCGTGCTTTAATTAAATTTACAATTAACTCACGAGCTCGAAATGATCACTAAAACACTTAATGTTCCAACAAAACTAATGCTTAAATACTAATATGTATGTATATTAAATGCTAAAAAAATCTATTTATAGTTCATTGTACTCTACATAAAAAAATTGGGCACAAGCATGTGAACATACATAGAAGTATGGTTTTCATTTGCACTTTAATAGAACAAGTAAAGATTCCCACTATAAATTGGGTAAATTTCAACATATTCTAAATAATTTTTTAAACTTTGTTTTCTAGAATGCTGTGTTTTTATGTATTTATGATAATTCATTACTAAAAAATTGTAATATTCTCTTTTGTAGCTTTTTCGAAAAAATTTTTATATTTATAACATTTTGTAAAAAACAAAAGTTGGATCTTAGATTAGATTTATAGTAATACAAATACATATAATAAATATAATTATTATTTTAATTTTTTAATAGCACATTGAGTACGTCTTAATTTTCAGTTCTATTCATTAATTTATCGCTTTTCATTCAAAAGTTACAGCATAAATTGTGAGCTAAGGTATTTTTTCCAAAAAACAAAAATGCTCTTAACGGGTTAAAAAAAATTTTTTTTTCTAAAATACTGTGTTTTTATGATATATAAAATATAATATTTTAAAACTACGGCGCACAGTGGCGCCTTTTGACTTTTTCGTTGCAAGAATCATAACTTTTGAAGTAATTATGGTATTTTAAAGATTTAAAAAGATATTGATAGAAGACACTTAGGCTTCAAAATATTGTTTACAAAGACTGCTAAAGGTACAGGGTGCTCCACAAATTGCGGTTAAAATAGGAAAATTTTTCCAGTTAAATATTGACATGATCCGAAAGTTTAAAAAAAACACTTTAATATAACATGTTAAACCAATATTAAATTTTTTCATTTCTATTACAGAAACACATTTTTAAATTAATTTGAATATTAATATAATATTATAATGTTATACATATAATGTTATTTAGTATATATTTTATTTAGCTAGAATAATTGGTTTTTATTAGTTAGTACTCTTTGAAATAGTCATTAACATTGGGAGCGTTATCTAATAGACTTAACATATCGGAGCAATAATTATGTTCTTCCAAATCCGTTCGAGCTCTTACATGTCTTCGTGGTGAAATTAGTGGGTCTTAAGTGGCCGCCAATATAATGAAAAGGTCTGCATTCTGTCTAGTCCGTGAAATTTTCCAAGTATTAGTATATCTAAATTTTTTGTAGTCTTTGTTTTTACATTCCTGGGCTTCTTCTGACAACTCTCCAATTGGTAAGCATTGATATTCAATTAAACTTTTACCATCAGCCAAAATCTTATGAACCGTAGGAATAAGTTTCTTCTCAGGGTACATTTAATCTAAAAGTTGGGCAGTTTTTGCTGCATAATTATCAAACTTTGGGCCATTTACCATTTCTATTTATATATTTATTTTATAACATTTAGGATAACTGCCAACATTTTTATAATATTATTGTCGACCCCAGCAATTCGGACTGTTACCTCATCATTTTCAAAAAATGCTCTGGACATATTACCATCTCTAGTATTTCCATACCTCTGCTTTGGGCAGTCCACTAGCTTCTTACGAAATTCATTTTGTATAATTTTTTTTCGAGCAGATAGTTTTTCTTTTTGTGTTGCGTTCATATCAAAACATTCACCTTCACGTGAAATAGTATACGCTAGTTTCAAAATAAGCTCCATGCACCTAATTCTGGTATGTAATAGAGAAATTCCATATTCATAATTTTGCTCATCACTTGAGTCACACAAATTTTGAAAGTCTTTCTGTGACTTTTTGTAGGTATCTGTTATTACATTTAAGACTTTGCAATCAATCATTGTAAGAAAAAATTCATAATCGAAACACTTTTTCCATTTTTTATTTCAATAACAGAAGGCTTTAGTTCCGAAATTTGCTTTTTTATAGATTTTTTTTGTAGATTTGAGGAATTTTCAAATGCTCAGCGATTTCACTTCTCAGTCGTAAAGGAACTACAGAAGAAATTGTTTGTAAGCACTTTGACCAGATGATCCATCTGATCCCCACTAATTTATCAATGTAAGCCTATCTGGAAGTGATACTGCTTCCTCTTCAGGCAAACTTTGAATAAAGCGTTTGGCTGTATGATCCATTAGGTCTTGCAGGTTTACCTTTACCGATACTTCAGAAACCTTTACATTAGGTGGCACTGCTTCTTTTTTGGCAGATGTAATCTTTTTGTATCCAGAAAGAATATTCACATTATGATTCTTTAAAGAGCTCCGTAAAATAGAATATTTTTCCTTTGACAATCCCAATTCCATAAACAACGCTAAGGCTATTTCTACATTATACTTTATGGGTAAAGCAATTGGTGGAGTAGGAATACTCCCTTTGATTCTCTGCAGTCGAACTGGGCTTGCCAGCACCACAGCTTTTGTAATGTCGGACCTTGATTTATCTTTATCTTTAACAAGCTTAAGACATAAAGAATCTGAAAGATGCGATTTAGATATGTCTTTTGTGGCATCCTGGTAAATCGTGTAGTTTTTCCAAAATAGCCAATTTAAATGCATTTTAATTATCTGAGTTTCTGAATAACTCCAACAATTCTGAATTGGTAAATGGCATTATCGCACTTTAAAATAAAATTGTATAAGTTCTGTTACTGATTACTAGTTTTAGAAAGTAAAAACTTAACTGACTGCATTATACAAAAAGTGCATTTATTTTTTCAAGATCATCCTTTTTTTTTTGCTTTCTAAAAAATTTTCGACTTTAGGCAGCTCCACAAACTATAATTTTTATGCAATTAAGGAAACTGTTTTTGAATTGTGATCAGTAAGTAGTTCTTTATACGATGTTTTCATTCATTTCACAAAATTTTGTCATGAAATTTCGTATTTTTGCCACGGGTTTTAAGAAAAGGCGCTACTGTCTATGAATTAATTGCCACTTTGGGTACTATCGAACCCACTGTGCAGCGGAGAGACAATCCTTTTTGTTTTTTTTATTTGGTGCAAAAACGTATAAATTTTTTGGCGTGCCAACTCGAGAGCAATCCACATACAACTGGCCGTGTGAAAAACATGAAATGGCTTTGTGCTTTGTTGATGGTAAGAGCAATGGCAAGGTTAGGTTAGGTTAGGTTAGATCCGGCAGCCGCCCGAAGGCATAGCTCACTTGGGTCCCGTTGTGATACCGTAGGCACCATCGCCCGTTTGTTTATGTCCTCTGACCGTCGTTCCTTAGCCATCCTGTCCTGTTTACGAATGTATGGATCTTTCCCAGTTCAACTGCGGAAAGACAAGTTTTACTTACAAGTATTCGTTGACCCAGAATCTGGCGTCTTAGGTCCACGAATGCAGGACATTTGCAGAGAAGATGTTCAGTCGTCTCCTCCTCTTCCTCGTTATCGCAACTTCTGCAGAAGTCGTTGTAAGGGATATTCAGCCTTTTCGCATGTGTACCTATAGGCCAGTGTCCGGTAATGACCGCTATGAGGTTCCTAAGGTGGATTCGGGACATATTCACTGCATATTGCGTCCTATGGACATCCATGTCAGGACAGATCTTTCTGGTTTCCAAACAAGTGGGTTCTCTCACCCATCTTTCCTTGGCATCCAAATAGAATTGATGCGAGATTAGCTGCTTACCCTTCGATAAGGGAATACCCAAAGCATAACTGGATTCAACCGAATCTAAGGTGGTACCGGCTTTTGCAAGTGCATCAGCTCTATTATTACCATCAATATCCCCATGTCCTGGAACACACACAAGGGTAATCGTCGAATGTCTCGCTATCTCCTCAAGAGACACCCGGCATTCCTGGGCAATTTTCGATGTGCTGTACACACTCTCAAGGGACATAATAGCCGCCTTGCTGTCAGTAAATATATAAATATCCCTGCCAGATATTTCATTATACTGAAGCTGTTCTGCGGCTGTCTTAATAGCCATTATTTCGGCCTGTATCGCGCTACAGTAATCCGGTAGCCTAAGGGACAATTCCAAACCCAACTGGATCGAAAAGATACCACATCCAGCTCCAGCATGTGATTTCGATCCGTCAGTAAATATCTGGATGGCATTCTCCGGAGGTCGGAGGCCGTTGTCGTATTCAGATCTATCCGGTATATTCGTCACGAAACCCGGATCGAATGCTGGTTCAGGTACCTTGTAATCAATAGGAGAAGTAATATTGATCATACCCAAAATTCTTGCATGTCCATAATTCACATACTTCCATGCCCTTGTGGCATTCAGCCTCAGTGCGGTATCCGCAGCCATCTGCCTAGCCATGATGTCTGGTTGTAACCAGTTTAAAATTGTGAACAGTGCCTTAGATGGTGTGGTCCTAAGAGCACCTGTTATCATAATCGCAGACATTCTCATAATACGTCCGAAACTGTCCTGGTGGATTCTCTTCTCCAGCGCCACCCACCAGACTGCTGCTCCGTAAGAAAGAATTGGTCTGACGACAGAATCGTATAGCCAGTATAAGTTCCTGGGGTAAATACCCCAATTAAGGCCAATTGCCCTCTTGCAGCAGTATAATACAGTTGCCGCCTTAGTGAACCTGGACTTTGTGTTCAGGTTCCAGTTTAGTTTGCTGTCCAATACGAGACCCAAATATTTGGCATTATCGGATAGCGCTAGTGCCACTCCGTCTATCCTAGGCGTAGCAAAGGTCGGTATTTTGTACCTCCTTGTGAACAGTACCAGTTCCGTTTTGGCAGGATTGACTCCCAGCCCACATCCCTGGCACCATCTAAGTATTAACGTTAGCGCAGATTCCAAGAGCTCCGAGAGCAGTCCAGGAGATGGAGATGCTAGAGGCGCCCAAAGTTGATTCTATGCGCATATATTTCAGTAGTTTTTCCACCAATCCGGTGACCGCAGCATCTATGTCCAGTTGTCTCAAGGCGTTTAGAACCGAATCCGGTTTGACATTGTTGAAGGCGCCCTCAATATCAAGGAAGGCGACCAAGGTGTAGTCCCTGTAGTTCAGAGATTTCTCAATATGGCCAACCAGCGCGTGTAGCGCCGTTTCCGTAGATTTGCCCTTCGCTGTGCCCCCGACAGAGCCTCTGGTCCTAGAGACGATGTGATATCCAGAGTGTTAAGCAGGAAGGAGGAGAGACTTATTGGCCTGAAGTCTCCGGCCCTTGTATGCGAGGCCTTACTTCCCTTGGGTATGAAAATAATCTTATAGGATGTCCACCTTGATGGGACATGGGATAAATGCAAGCATGCCTTGAATATCACCAGAAGCCATGGCATTAAAATATCGATGTTCTCCTGTAGATCCGCTGGAATTACGCCTACAGGACCTGGAGACTTGAAGGGATGGAAACTTCCAACTGCCCATCTTATGCGATGCTCAGTGATCGGTAGATTCGATATGTCATATGCATCCGTGTGGTCAACAGCAGGAGGAGAGTCCTGCTCTAGACAGCCTTGGAAATGTGTCTCCATGAGAACCTCCAGCGTTTCCTTGCTGCTGGTGGTCCACGAACCTTTCGCCCTCTGTATGTATGATGGTATTGTTGGATTCGATGATAGAATCTTTCGTAGCCGAGTTGTCTCCGAAGAATTTTCCACCTCACTGCAGAATTTTCTCCAGGATTGCCTCTTGGCTCTTCTGATAAGGTTTTTAAACCCATTTAGGGAGGATTTATATGTGGCCCCATATCCACTCCTTTTAGCCTCATTAAATAGTTTCCTGCATTCTTTGCGCCTTTCCGCAATTTCGGCATTCCACCAAGTGGGCTTGGCCTTACCTTTCCTAGTAGTTTTCCTACAGGAGTTATCGGCTGCCTCAGCCATTACATTACTCAAGAACTCAGTTACGAAGTCCAGAGTGGACTTATCGTCAATGAAGTCTGGACATGAAGAGAGCTTTCTATTCAGCACCTCAGCATAAACAGACCAGTTTGTCCTTCTCCTATTCAAGAAATGACTCTCAGAATCCACTTCGAAAAACAAATCGAAATCAATATATAGGTGATCGGAAAAAGAGCAGTCCTTCGACACCCTCCAATTTCCTATCAAATTCACATACCTATCGCTAATAAGAGTAACATCCAACACCTCCCTTCTGTTATTAACTACAAAGGTGGGTTCATTACCCCTATTAACTACTGTTAGTTTATTTTCAATTATAAATTCGAGGAGTGACTCACCCCTTTGGTTGGTATCCGAGCTACCCCAGACGGTATGGCGCGCTTTGGCATCCGCGCAGATTATGAGAGGGATGTTCCTTTTGTTCGCGCAAGACATCGCCTTCCTAGTGATGGAGTTAGGTGGGTCCCCTCCATGATCGTGCGCCATATAGCAGCACATTAGCCAGACTATTCGCCTCTTGTTCTCGATGGCTATAGTACAGGTGTCCTTATCACAGAATTCGGATAGAACAAAAGCTTTAAGATTGTTTTTGGCCATAATGCAAGATCTGGTCCTACCTGGTCCGGCTACATACTGAATGTAGTAGCCATCCTTGTTTAGCCCGCAAACCCTGTCTTTGTACAACAATGGTTCTTGGACACATATAAGATCCTCCGTGCCTGAAGACAGTCGGAGGAGTAGGGCAGCTGACGCCACTTTTGAGTGATGAAAGTTAATTTGAGTAACCTTCAATGTAGCTGATCGATGTGGACGACTGTGACATCGGCGTCCTCTGAACCGTCGTCAGATTCCAGAAGGGCGTCTTCATCTTCTGCCACCTCCATCTTACCAAAGAATTCCCCCACTAGTCCTGAGACCGATTGGTTGTCATCAATGTCCGATGAAGAGCAGATTCATCGTCACAGCTCATGGAGAGATCCTTAGAAGAGTCATGGAGTCACTGTTTATAATAACAGTGGCCTTCCTGGAGCCTTCTACAGCTTCAGTAACCTTGGCTATTTTCCAGTCCTTCGTGGGTAGCTGAAGATTACTGACCTGCATAATCTCGAGAATCTTCTTTGGTTCGGATGGTATTGCGGGAATCTTGGCAATAGATCTCGGCCTTTGTGGAACATCGGCGAGAGGTATTGCCTCGAGCTTCACGCCAGACCATACTTCCCCAAGGGACTCTATGGCGGTCTTGTACAGCTGCGCTGAAAGCTCGTCTGTACAGGCTATGAGTTTGATGTGGCCTTGGTACCAGCCAGCATCTTCGCACTATTGTGGTGGTCCCGGGTTGTGCCGAACAACTTTCAAGAACACCCCATTGAGAGCCATGACAACCAATTTCCAGTTGCCGGAGGAAATGGTGCCATCGCTGGAGTTGTGGTCAATGATCGCCCAAATAAGGTGGTCCTTAGCTACCTACTTGTAGGATCTTGGTTGTGGCCGTGGAGGCATGTGTTTGGAACGTTTTGTTCCTGGAGGAGTGTCCTCCTCTGACCGTTGCCGTTTAGGCGCTGCAGAGGATGCCGTCCGTTTAGGACTGCCTACACCTGCATTAGGAGGATCACTTTTTAACATTTCAATGAGGGTTTTCGCCCACCGCAGAGAGTTTTTCTCTTGCTCCGTGAGCTCGTCAGTAGGTTTTTCACCAAACCGACTTATTATTTTATAAGCGGAACGCTTAGTAGTGAAGGCCCTTTTGGATTGTTTTCTGTGCCTTGGGGAATCTATTTTGGGAGCCGTGGAGGTCGAGGGTGATGCTACAGGGATCATCGAATCATTCTTCGCATGATCCTTCTGCACAATGTTTGGCACAAGGGATCCAGGTTTAGTGGCAGACTGAGTCTTAGCCACCTCACCGGCACCTGAAGCTGGTGTCTTGACAGGAACTAGTCCCATCCGGACCTTAGGAGCCTTAGAGTTACCTGGTTTCGAAGAACCACGCTGTACAAAGCTCGGGCTTCGATCGCCTATCGGCTTGATCGGGCATGTTTTTAGCGCACTAGTAGCTAGTCGGCTAGTAGAGCCTGGCGCTTGCACTCCACTAGTCGAGGTTTCAGTAGCCAACAACTTACTGCAGCCTGATACCGACACTGCAGTAGTTGGGTCTCCGGAGATTATGAAGCCCTTTACCGGATACGCAGGGCATGATTTTTTCGACATTATGGACGATTGGTTGTTTGCATTTTATGCCTACTGCCAGGCTTGTTATAAACTGCCGCCCCACTGGAGACAGACGCAGATCAACAGCCGCTCACTCTGAGAACAGACGCTGGTGGATTTATGGTTGCGGACCGACGATTTAAAAAGGCGGACGCATTCTCAACAGCCTATGTGAAGAGGGGTTTGAGAGCAATGGCAAAACGAAAAGGGAATTGGAGCCGCTTCGATTGGAATTGTAAATCGTTGGAAATCATCGGAATTCGTGTAATAAGTACGTCTTCGCCTTTGAATCTTACACCGATGATTGTTGCCTCAATTAAATTTGGTAAACAGATTTTAATGGTCAATTTGGTTCCGTTTCCTAAGTTTGGTGCGTTTAAGTTGCGAATAAGAATTACCGGTGATCCAACCTTTAATGTTAGTATGTATGTACATGCAGTGACATTCCGGGTGGTTGCAATGAATTCAAAAATTCAGTGGGATAATTGACGGTTTGTTTTTTATCCATTACTGTGTCGATCGATTTGTATTTGATTAATTTGCCGGGAGTTTCAATTAAATTTACTTATTGAGCTGTAAATATTTTTTGTAAATAAGCCGAAAACTCTGATTTTTGAATGCAACATTTCGAAAGTTTTAAAATATTGATATTGGATGATTATTAACATAGGTTTTTCGTAAATATCTTCGGAACTACACAACCGATTTAAGAGTTTAATATCTCGTTTTGAAAAACATGTCAACGACTTTCAAAAACAAATAAAAAAAAAATCAAACAAAATAAATATATGTATATGTCATTGGTGGTGCAATATGAAAATTGGATTTTTCCACGCCCCTCCGCCTGCAGACCAAAAATGAAAAATCAGACTTCACAGTGTCACCCGCCAAAGTATTTTAAAGATTCCCTGAAAATTTCATCAAAATCGGTCCAGCCGTTTTGGAGTCCATACGTTACATACATACATGTTTTATATATATAGAAGAAGATATAGATAACACATTTTAAATTTTTACAAAATCAAACTAAGCTACATTTGAATCAATTAAGTATTCATTTCCGAATTTTACGCTGTCTATGAGGGCGTCGCACTTCCGTCTCGTCTTCCGATTGTATCTGAATCTCATGTGTTGTAGTGTGACTTCCTGTTGTGGAATTATCTACCGATGTGGAACGCCTTGATCTACGACTTGATCTGCAGTTATAATGTAACTCACTGATAACTTCCTCCACCACTCCAAATTGCCATTTTATTTAAGACATATAATCTCTTACTGCCACTTTGTCTCCTACTGGAAATTTTTTATTTGTAAGTAAGGGTATCCGCTTATTGACATGGTTGTTTCGTAAAATAACGTCAAAATTGAATTTGTTGACCAAGTATTAACATTGCAGGAGATTTGTTTGCGTTACATTTCGCTGCTAATAATTAATGGTTTATTGTCTGTATATACTTATCCTTCAACTTACCCATTGTTTGAGGGGTGGTATTGGACTCACTACTTGTGTGTTATACCATTAATCTTGAGAAAATCTTAAAATTCTTTAGAATTAATATAGGTCCCGTGGTCGCATACGAATATGTTGCGAATGCCAAATTGCGAAAAGGTGTCACGACATTTTTGTGGTGTTGTTTCTGTTGATATAATCTTCCTGCCATTTACTGTACGCATCCACCAATAAAAATAAATATTTGCCAATTAATGGTGTGGCAAAATTTGCATGTACGCTTTTGAATGGTTTTCTGAGTCTTGTCCAGCTATGAATAGGTGTCACCTTTTTCGGGTTTGGTTGTGTTGATTAGTAATCGTTAATCTAGTTGGTTCCACTTCACATAAGCTCTTGCCAAACTTTTCATGCGCGATATACCGAAATGTGCTGAATGTACAAATCTAAAATATTTTTACGCAACGGTCTTAGGTATGTATTTACACTCTTATACCTCGTAGCCGACATCCTTCAAGTATGCTGAATTTCGTTTATGAAATACCAAAAGGATCCTTTGAATCACATTCACGACCACATTTCAAACATTTTATTAATTGCATCACCTCATTGTCGCATTTCGTAGTTTCTTTAAGTTCTTCTAAGTTCAGAGGTAAGAGGAATGAGTTACCGATTCCTGGGTGAGAAAATTTGAAATATTGCTTTGTTATCTGCACTAAGAGTAAACTTTTTACCATATATAATTGCGTAAGCTTCTTTAGCAATATCTGAGTACCGCTGTTGCACTTTCGCTTCCATCACTATATACAGGACTTAGAACAGCTCCAACGCCGATAGAACTTGCATCTGCCGCTAATACTAAGTGTAATTTTGGGCCATAGTGGATTTAAATAGTGTCCGCTTGAATTTTACTTTTAATGTCCGCAAAAGCTTTAATACATCTGCCGTCAAATACGAAGTTTACCTCTTTCTGCAAAAGTCGATTCAATGGGTACGTTATGTCGGTTTAATTTTTTATTAATCTTCCGTAGTAATTAATAAGGCAAAGAAAAGCCCGTACCTCATCTTTATTTGTGTTTTTTTTATATTTCGGATAGCACCAGCTTTGTTTTTTCATCGGATGAATGCCGCCATTATTAATCATGTTGCCACAGTATTCGATCAAATCTTTCATTAATTTGGACTACTCTTTATTTATACGCAAGTTTAATTTTTCTAAACGTATCTTCGTATTTGTAGCAATTAGTCCTTGGTTTCTAGAACATTAATTAAGTCATTACCATGAATGATTTCATTTCAATTTTTTTTTTTGTACAGCCACTGTGTATCTAAAAATGATTTACGATTTGACCGTACTATGTATAGTTTAACATTGGCGTCAATTTTACCTTTAATATTCACCCATACATAACCCAGGCATTCCGAAGGAGTCCTACAGTAGCTTAATAATTCCATGTCGGGGTCCTTGACTTCTAATTTGGGGAAATAATGTTCAGTGTCCTTCAGTTTTCTTATCGTCCACTTAAAATTCTAAAGGTTCTAGCTTGCACATTATCTTCTTGCGGGTACTTATTTTTGTGCCATTTATTTGTAATATATCACCACGGTAGATACTCTTGTTGTCTTTTCTTTATTACCATCAATGAAGTGTAAACGATTTTTTTCTTTAAAACAAACTTTTCATAAGTGTAATTCTTTCACAAAAATGATAAATTGTCTCTTTATACTTATTTACACTTTTAAGCATTGTGCTTACTTTCAAAAATTTCGTCTGTCCGTCTGTTGAAAGTACGATAGAGCTCGGACCGAAAAAGTTAAAGGGCTGAAATTCTGCCAGAATATTTTTTATAAACAAGGTTTGTTTGGTATCTCGTAATACAAGAGTAGGTAAAAACAAGTAAGAGCACTTTTATACCCACCACCAATTTAATGTACTATTAACTGTAATCGCTAAGGAATAATATTCGTGTACTAGAATATGTATAACTTTCTTTGTATAACTTCGATATGCTAGTAAAATATTTTTGTAAATTTAATTTTTTAATGAAAGTGGAAGTTGAAGTAGGCGTGTCAAAATAGTTTCTGCTACTATGTACAACTTAGGTATTTATTTAAGATGAAGCGTTATACGAGAGGTAAGCGTTAAAGTGGGAGTGTCGCCTTTATTTTCTGTCATGACATTTACTAGAAAGCTATAAGTACGAAATTTCATCATCCTACCTATATTTTGTCAGTTTTATGAGTGTTTAAGTTTCATTAACTGAAGATTACATGAAAAGTGGGCGCGAAGTAGTTTCTGCTGATAAATACAACTTAGATATTTCAATATAGTCCCTTATTCTTTCAAAATCTTTATTCAAAGAAAAATTAATAATTAATACACTAAGCAGTATAAATTTTCGTACATTTTGATATATAACTTCTTTTCTAAATCATAGACTTAGGCAGTTTTTGGGGAACACATTTCTTTACTCAGGAAATATGCATTCGAAATTTCGTGGCTCTACGTTAATGCGTTTGGACACAATTGCATTTTATTCGATGTTGGAAGGACACAGTTTTTTAACCTACTCTTGCATTACGAGCTATAACTCTCTTTCTAATATTCCCTCATTTTCATATCAAACAAACCTTGTGTAAAGAAATATTCTGGCAAAACTTGAGCCTGCTGTCTTTTTTGGTGCGACCTCTATCTTGCTTTCAACAGACGGATAGACTGACGGACACTAGGTCGTCATAAAAGGAAACCCCGATTCCGTAAATATATACTTTATGGGGTCTAAAGTGGATATTTCGATGTGTTACAAACGGAATGACAAAATGAATATACCCCCACAATTTTTTTTGTGGTGGGAATAAAAACCATGTCCTTTTAACATTGAATAAAATGCAATTGTGTATAAACGCATTGATGTAGAGCAATTTCGAATGTATAATTCCTGAGCAAAAAAAAAACTATCTTACCTTAAAAATTGCTCAAATATTCACATTACGAAAGGAGTTAATGATTAAAATCTACGAAAATGCATACTGGACAGTGTCCTTTTCGGTATGTTTAAAACTAAAAACGTAATAAAACCGAAAACTGACTGAAACTTTGCACAAATTGCTCTTTAATTAGAAGTCTTGCAATAACGGAAAATTTAGGTGATACGCCTACATAACGCTTTATCTTAAATTCATATAGTTTCTCAAGAGACGAAGATTTTGGAAGAATAAAGGACTCTATATTGAAATATTTAAGTTGAATTTATCAGCAGAAACTACTTTGGCACGCCTTCTTCAATACCCACTTCTCACAGAATTTAGTCTTAATAAAATTCAAAAGTTCTTAACACCAAAAGAATTAAATGTATGATGTACACTCTTGCCAACTTTTTTCCAAAAAATATCGCTAAAATAAGTAGAAAAATAGCTCAAAATTTTCAAAATTTTAGTATGTACGTTATATTTAAATTCAAAAAAATAACGTTTATCAAGTATTACTAATTACGTTATATTTATAATATGCATACTAAACTCCTATTTAAAAACATTGTGGGATTTTTTCACTAAAAGGCTAAAGCCAATACCCTAGATTCTCGCTTTCATATGTAAAATTTTAATCTAGTCTCTTTAATGCTGATTTTAATATATCGTAATGGAAGCTGACGCATCGGCTACTTGAGCCAAACTTAAAAATCTTAACACAATTTGTTGTTTTACGGTACTGAAAATAATTATTAAAAATACCTTTATCAAATAAATTTTTTTTTTTTTTGGATTTATGAACCACATAGGTTTTTAGTTTTTAAAAAACATGCCTAATAACTTGATGACACTAACGTATATTGATTTATCTTTTAATACACTATATCTAGAATCTGATACATCGTTTCTAAGTTCCATTAAGAGATGGGTCACTAAAACATTTTTATTTATCGCTAAGCATTTGGTTCTATGAATATCGTTTTCATTCGTTCCATCTTTTTTTTTTTTTACATAAATCACTTAGGTAATCAATTGAATTGATTGACGTATGTTGAGATATAAATGAAGCCTTTTTTTAATTTTATGATGACTTGTGTTTTTAATTGTACAATTTTGCAGACAGGGAGCATCTGCATCAAAATCCTTTTGTATCGCCTTTTTAATCTTGTATACCCAGGACTTAAACTTTTAATGGCTTAACCATGCACAAATTGTTGATTACATTAGTTTCTTTTTTGCAATATTTCGAATTTTGTAGAGGCGCTTGCAGCAAAATAAATGTTTGAATATTTTTTTTCCCTTCAATAACTAATTCATAAAAAAAGGAAAAAATAAATTTTTTTTTTTGTCTAATGATATTTTACAGAATTTTTTTTATAAGTTTAGTAAACGCTTCCTTTATAATTAATCAATAAAACAAGAAAATTTTACATACGAAAATTACTTTTTATTTTTATTACTTACTAGCCAAACCCGGCGCGCGTTGCTACGCCCCTTAATGAATCGAAATGAATTCTGAATTTTAATTGAATATCAAGTGAAAAAACCTAAAAATTATAATTTTTTTATGGGCGTGGCATTGCCCACTTTTCTAGTCACGAAATTGTAAAGTCATAACAGCTCAATATGTGTGCAAAGTTTCAGAAGAATCGGACCAGTGCAAGTACCTCAAAATTAAAATTGTTTTTATGGGCGTGGCCCTGCCCACTTTTCTTATCACGAAATTGTTAAGTCATGACAGCTTAGTGTGTGTACAAAGTTTTAGAAAAATCGGTCCAGCGCAAGTACCTCAAACTTATAACTTTTTTTATGGGCGTGGCCCTGCCCACTTTTCTAATCACGAAATTATAAAGTCATGACAGCCCAATATGTGTGCAAAGTTTAAGTAAAATCCGTCCATTGCAAGTACCTCAAAATTAAAAATTTTTTATGGGCGTGGCCCCGCCCACTTTTTTAATCACGAAATTATTTAGTCATGAGAGCTCGATATGTGTGCAAAGTTTCAGAAAAATCGGTCATGTGCACGTAGCTTAAAATGATAACTAATTTTTTATGGGCGTGGCCCCGCCCACTTTTTTCCACCCATAAACACTCCCTGGTATGTGTACAACAACTTACCAAAGTTTGAGCCCGATCGGTCTTACAGTTTCGGAGTCTATAGCTAACACACACACACACACACACACACAGAGTTTCACTTTGATATATATAGATTTTTATGGTAACCCATTTTGAGTTGGCTTAAAATTTTTTTTAAGGTAAAAATAAATTAATAAATATTTTAATGAATGAATTTGGAAATAATTAAATAAATAAGTACATATATTTATAAACGAATACATAAACTTATAAATATTTTTTTTTTAAATGAATAACTACATAAATTAATAAACAAATAAATTTAGAAATAAATAAATAAATTTAAAACTAAATAAATTATCGAATTTATCAACCAAATAAATTTACAAATAAATGAAAAATAATTGGAAATAACTTAATTATTTTTTAAAACAAATAAATACATAACTTAATAAGTAAATAAATAAATAATTGAATTTATAAATATATTATTAGCTTACTTTTTAAGTTAATAAGTAAATAAATAAAAAGAAAATTAAACGCCTAGAAAAGAAATAGAAAATAGAAAAAAAAGAAAAATAGACTAGAGAGATAGAATTGATTATTTAACTAATCTATATATATAAAAGGGTAACGTTACTGACTGACTGACTGACTGACTGACTGACTGATTCATCATCGCACAGCCCAAACGCTAAGAGCTAGAGACATGAAATTTGGACAATCGGTTCCTCTTTGTATAGCTCCACTAAGAAGGGATTTTTGGAAATTCGTACTTTAAGGGGGTAAAAAGGGTAAAAACGGGTAAAATCGGTAATCTTATATCTGCTAAACTAAAAATGATACAAATTAAATTGAAAAAGTATTGTAATTTCCACACAAAATAAGCTGACAGGTGGAAAAAACGGGTAAAAACTATAATTTGGTACTTTTTTGGTACCCTATGTAACTTCCAAACGCATAAAGCTAGGAAAAAAATTTAAACTGTATTAAGTAATCCGCGAAAAAATATTAATAGGAATTCGGCATTTTTTTCAAATTCATATGTATAAGGGGTAAAAATTGTCCCTTTTTTTGGTACTTTTTTTAAAATAAACTTTTCTTATATTATTCAATGGGACAAAATTTTACAATTATTATTTCCTAATAGAATATGGACAACTATTTAGGTGAAATTTTTGGAAACTTTTCGGGGAACAAAAAAGGTACCAAAAAGGGGAAAATTCCGGTAAATGTATGTAATTCCTAATTAGACGGTCAATTTTCACAAAATGTTTAATTGGGATTTCACTAGACATAAAAAATTATGTAATTTAGTAAAAATTGAAACACATTCATAACAGGGTAGAAAAGGGAAAAATAGGGAAGAGTTTGGTACTTTTTCGAACATAATTACTTTTATTGAAAAAAGAGTAGATTTACTGAATTTAAATCATGTCTATTAAAATATTTTGTTACATAGATATTTGAACATTTTAAACTTGGAATTTGGAACTTGGACCAAAAATTTACTTTTTCGCTTTTCTATGGTACTTTTTGTATTTTCTACGTTTATAAAGGTAGAATTGTAAAATAAAGGACTATTGATTCCAGGTAAGACTAAAAATGTTATGGGTGACCAAAAAGGTACTTTTTTGAATTTTTATGGTACTTTTTATATATTCTACGTTTGCGAAGCTAGAATTTTGAAATTAGTGGCTATTGATACAAGGTGAGACCGAAAATGTTATGGTCGACCAAAAAGGTACTTTTTTAAATTTTTGTGGTACTTTTGGGGTTTTTCTACGTTTATGAAGGTAGGATTGTACAATCAAGGACTATTGATTCCAGGTGAGACTAAAAATGTTATGGGCGACCAAAAAGGTACTTTTTTGAATTTTTGTGGTACTTTTGGTATTTTCTACGTTTATGAAGGTAGGACTGTACAATCAAGGACTATTGATTCCAGGTGAGACTAAAAATGTTATGGGCGAACAAAAAGGTACTTTTTTGAATTTTTATGGTACTTTTTGTATTTTAAACGTTTATAAAGATAGGATTATACAATCAAGGACTATTGATTCTAGGTGAGACAAAAAATGTTATGGGCGACGAAAAAGGTACTTTTTTGAATATCTATGGTACTTCTTGTATTTTCAACGTTTGCGAAGCTAGAATTTTAAAATTAGTGGCTATTGATACAAGGTGAGACCGAAAATGTTATGGTCGACCAAAAAGGTACTTTTTTGAATTTTTGTGGTACTTTTGGTATTTTCTACGTTTATGAAGGTAGGATTGTACAATCAAGGACTATTGATTCCAGGTGAGACTAAAAATGTTATGGGCGACCAAAAAGGTACTTTTTTGAATTTGTATGGTACTTTTTGTATTTTCAACGTTAATAAATATAGGATTATACAATCAAGGACTATTGATTCTAGGTGAGACAAAAAATGTTATGGGCGACGAAAAATTTACTTTTTTGAATTTTTATGGTACTTTTTGTATTTTCAACGTTTGCGAGGCTAGAATTTTGAAATTAGTGACAATTGATACAAGGTGAGACTAAAAATGTTATGGGTGACCAAAAAGGTACTTTTTTGAATTTTTGCGGTACCTTTTGTATTTTCAACGTTTATGAAGGTAGGATTGTACAATCAAGGACTATTGATTCCAGGTAAGACAAAAAATGCTATGTGTAACCAAAAAGGTACTTTTTTGAATTTTTATGGTACTTTTTGTATTTTCAACGTTTGCGAAGCTAGAATTTTGAAATTAGTGGCTATTGATACAAGGTGAGACTGAAAATGTCATGGGCAACCAAAAAAGTACTTTCTTGATTTTTATGATACTTTTGGTATTTTCTACGTTTATGAAGGTGGGATTGTACAATGAAGGACTTTTGATTCCAGGTGAAACTAAAAGTGTTATGGGCGAGCAAGATGGTACTTTTTTAAATTTTTAAGGTACTTTTTGTATTTTCTACGTTTATGAAGATAGGATCTTACAATCAAGGACTTTTGATTCCAGGTGAAATTGAAAGTGTTATGGGCGACCACAAAGGTACTTTTTTGAATTTTTATGGTACTTTTTGTATTTTTAACGTTTGCGAAGCAAGAATTTCGAAATTAGTGATACAAGGTAAGGCTAAATATGTTATGGGCGATCAAAAAGGTACTTTTCTGAATTTTAATGGGAATTTTTGTATTTCCTACGTTTATAAAGCTCAAATAGTGAAATAAAGGATTGTTAATACAATTTGAAAATTAAAATTATATTGGAGACACAAAAAAGCCTTTTCGCATTTTTTTTGTACTCTTTGAATTTTTACGTTTGTAAACATAGATTCCTAAAATTAGTGTTTTTTGATCCGAGGTCTAACTCCTAATATTATGGATGACCAAAATTACTTTTTCTCTTTTTATATATTTTGTATACATAGAATTCTGAAAAAAGGTAATAATAAACCAAGTGGAAGTTTTAGTGAAGGAAAAAATTTTACTTTTATTATTTTTAGGGTAATTTTTGCAAAATATGAATCTTAATTTTTGAAACTCAGTAGCATTGATCTTGCTTTTAGTTAGGAAATATATACCCGATATGTCCTTACTCTACTTTTTATTTTTCTAAGTAAATTGAATCAGAGATACAAATTTTCATAAATTGAACCAAAAATATTTAATAATTATAAATAGAACTTGAGTATTCAATAAATAGTAAGAACTGCGCTAACGAAGTAGCGGGTTAAATGCTAGTAAAACTATAAATAAATAACTAAAATTACAAATTAATATATAAGTAAATAAGGAAATAATAAAAGAATCAAATAATATTGAAATATGGATATAAATAAGTAACAAAAACAAAATTATTTAAATATATGAATAACCTAATGAATAAACATATACTTACAAATAATTTTGAGGAAATTAAATACATACACATTTGTCGACAGTCAGGCGGCACTCTTGTCACTCAGGTCATACATTATTACGTCTAAATTAGTTGGCCAATGTAGAAAGGAACTGTCAATGCTTGGTCAGCGGGCTGACGTTACTCTAGTTTGGATTCCTGCGCATAAGGGCCACTATGGTAACGAGCGTGCTGATGAGCTAGCCAGGGGAGAATCTGCTCTGGATATCTCTAATGCAATTGCAGTTGCAATCCCGTTGGGGACTATTAAAAGCAGAATCTGCAGACACTTTCTCCGGAAGGCTGATAACAGGTGGCGTGGGCTGAGCACGTGTAAGGTGGCACGGCTTACGTGGCCCTCTTTTGATGCACGACGTACATTGCAACTTACCAGTCGAAGTCGGAGGGACATATCGAGGTTGCTGGCGGTATTGACGGGTCACTGGATGTTAGGCAAACATGCAAGTCGGCTCGGACTCCCATCGAACGACCATTGTCGCAGTTGTCTGGATAGAGAGAAGGAGGAATCGGTTTTCCACTTTCTCTGCGAATGTCCTGCACTGGCGGCTAAGAGACACAGATTTCTGGGCGAACATATACTAGATGGCCTCTCTGCGATATCTAAAGTTGGACTGAATTATCAACTGAGATATCTCAGGGCCACGGGGTGGATCTAGTACCCTTACTCTTGGATTTTATTCTGAGATACACTAGAAGCTGACGAGTGATGTGGTCCTGTCAAAACGGAGTCATAGAGACTCTACTTGACTGTTGGCGTGCAGCGAACTACCACGATAACGAACCAACCAACCAAATACATACACTGAATTGTTGCAAGCAGTTCTTTTATGAACTGCATTATCGCATTATGTTAATGCCAGATAATGGGGCATAAAATTACCACTCTGCATTTCTTCATGCATTAGTAACAATGGTAATGCAGAAATGGGTATTTGAGTTGAAGTTGGCTGCTGATTTTTACACAAATTTATGTATGTATGGGTACTAACATTATTTTTCCAAGGAATGTAAAAATTGTGGGTATAAAAGGCCGACATATGTAAGAATCTTTCTTTTTATATCTGATCATCACCAGTATTTTTAATAAATAGTGAGAAAAGTTTATAAGAAAAAAAAAAGTGTTTTTGCGCCAATTAAATAATAAAATTTAAAGTGAAAGGAAAATTTTATTAGAAGGCAAGGACAGGAAAACCAGAAAGAAAAAAAGTAAATATTGGAACACTGTGAAGGCGTTCGCTTTAAGAAAAAGTACCGGAGTAGTTTTTCCTGTTTTTTTTTGTTACTATTGGGAACATCAATTACTACCTGGCACAAAACTCCACTAAAACCATTAGCTATCCCGCGAAAATAAGAAAAAAAGGCACCAGAAGAAAATAGGAGGGAAACCATCCGGCAAGAAGGTTACGGCTTGTGTCAAGCTTAGATTGGCCACGCATTTTTTTTGTAGCCCGAAAATTTTTTAACCTCGAAATTGTCACTCTTGTGCAACAACTTGGCAACTAGTTCCTTGCTAATAACCACCCGCAACAGGTTCGGTATACAATTAAAAAAAACCCAAAATAAAAGAAAAGAAATATAAAAAAAACCAAAAAAAAAAGAAATCTTGTTAAGCTAAAAGAAAAAGAAAAATGTTCATTGGTAAAATCACATATATAAATATAGACTTATAATACTTATCTGGCTACAAGAGAAAAAAAAAACCATCCCTTAATGAAACACAATTAGTAAATATCTTTTGTTGTCCACTCTTTAGTTCTCCATTAATTTCTATTTGATTAAAAATGTAATTTTTTTTAGAAAAAAAAAAATATAAAAAAAGTACAATGTAAATGTCAAAATCACAACCACGTTAAAAGTTACAAGGAACGTTTATAAAACAAACGTCAAAAACTAAATTATTAAATAAAAACAATGAGAACAATTTATCAAGCACAAATAGTATAAGAGTTTTGTTTAATGCACCAAATTTAATTTATAGTTAATAACAAGAAGAGAAAAAAAAAAAAAAAAAAAAAAGAGAAAAAAAAGTAAGACAATTAAAACAACAAATTAAAAGTATAGTGAGTGGCAAAAGAAAACAGTATGCATTATTGTGTCACTAAAAGAAAAAAAAAATAAAAGAAGAAATAAATAAAGAAATAATAAAAAAATAATAAAAAAATAAATAAACTGAACAATCATCTTAGTGACTGAAAGTCGTAATTTTATATTTTTTTTAAATTTAAAAACTTAATTTAAAATTTTCTGCAGCACTATACACACCTTGAAAGATCTTTCATCGTTGGAATTGCAGCACATATAAACAAATGTAAGTTTTGTAACACATTTATACATACATCTTTTTATTTCCTTATCATCTAAACATTAATGCCCACAATGTTTTTAGTTGGACAAGAAATTATCTAAATTTGCTTGCTCAGCTAACAACAATTACACTGCTTTACAAATTTTTAATTTGGAAAAATACCAAGAACGCCACATGCCTAGATAAGTTATTTGGGACCTCCTGAACACGAAAAACGCTGTAATTTTTTTTTGTCTAAGTACCGTTTTTTAGATAACGGTACTTTTGTGTTTTTTGGTGTATGGTCCCACTCAAACCCTTGTGGAGCCCAACCGAAAAGTCTGATCGAGATAAATGGCATATCGTTGGAAAGGTAATTGAATGCCTTTTCCGTCAATATGCTGCAAATTTCTATCTGATAAGAAATGGCTGAGTTATGGCACCTCAAATTTCAAAAGTTCAAAATTTGCCTATTTTTTACGTTTTTTTCAAAATTTTTCATTTTTACTTCGTTTTTTTTCTACGTTATAGTAAAGATCGGTTGGGCTCCACAAGGGTTTGAGTGAGGCCATACACCGAAAAACACAAAAGTACCGTTATCTAAAAAACGGTACTTAGAAAAAAAAAATTACAACGTTTTTCGTGTTCTAAATTTCTACTCAAAGCATCCAAGAAGAACAATTATAAATACAGCGACCAACTTCATTAAGAGAGTTCTGGAAATAAGTGACAAAGTTTTCCACCCAATAAATATCTGCAAAATAGGGTACATATTAAGTAAAAATGATTTTCCAAATAAAACCATTAATGAACTAATTAACAGAGTAAAAACTACGATAGCAAAAGGAACAACTAAAGAGGAACGACCACCAATAATTTATAAGACTATGACATATGTAGAAGACTTTTCCGAAAGAATTAAACATTCCAACATTTATAATCGGGAAAAATATAAATTAGCTTTTAAAACTGAAAATACTACAAGAAAACTTTTTAGCAATATGAAATCTAAGATTAAAAAGGAGGAAAAATCGCATTTAGCTTACAGAATACACTGTAATGGAGACAAAACTGACGCATGCGGAAAAGTATATGTTGGCACGACAAAAAACAAATTAAAAACCAGACTTGCAGCACATAAGTCAGATGAAAAGGCTACTAATAAACCATTAGAACAAAAAACTGCATTGGCAGCCCACTGTACTGTAACTGGACATAAACCAAATTTTAATAATGTAAATATATTGGTGGGAGAACACAACTACAAGAAGAGATTTACACTTGAGATGCTGCATATAATTGATCAAGAGACAGAAAAGACATTAGATTTTAAGAAAGACACAGAAAAGTGTGCAAAAATTTATAAACATGCAATAGACAAACACAAATCAGAGAGAACTTGATTAGTGAGGTGTTAAAATTTGTCCGAGTTTTTTAACTTTTGTTATTTATTTATTTAAAATGTAAATATTAAATTTGTTTGTGTAAAATATTTTGTGTTTTTTAATGTTATGTATTTTTGTTTTGTATATTTTAAAAACACCAGATCCCCCTGATGATGGTCAGAGATTTTGACCGAAATATAGGAGAAATATAAAAATAAATAAATAAAATTAAAGTTTTTGAATTTTATTTATTATTTATATAATGACCTCAAGCCGAAATAATAAAACAAAATATATTTTTTTGTAACATGATATTACAATTTTAGTGAACGAAACCTATATATCAGTATGCTTAAAAAAATCAAACTTCTATTTTTATGATATTTATTTAATTCCAAATTTGTTATTATTTTTTTTTTTTAATTTTATTTTCTTAATTTTTTTTTCTTAATCGACTATTTTATGATTTGTTTAGCAATCAATATCTTTTTCTTTTAACTTGATAATATTTTTACAAATAATTTTTTTAAATTTTGTTTTGGTTTCTGACTTTCTTTCTAATGTTATTTTTTTTATGAAAATCACAGTGATTATGGGAAGCAAAATATCAGAGAGATCAGATCAAATTTTAGAGTCTGTAATGGCTATATAATGCCGCATCATGAAATTTTGACATTATGGATTTGTCAGCATAGTTTTCACCTGGTATGCATTGACACTTACTTTGAGATGTTCCGAACTTGCCCCATATGTGAGGATAAAAGACGTCAAAATTGAAATGATATTTATAAAATTGTGAATACTGTTATTAACTATATTGTTTTTCATTTTTATACCCTTCACACAGTGAAAAAGGGTATATATAGGTTTGTCATTCCGTGTGAAATTTCTACAATTTTCATTTCCGACCCCATAAAGTATATATTTTCTGAAAGCTTATGAATAGGGGAGTCGATTAAGCCCTGTCAGTCTGTCCGTCTGACCGTCTGTCCGTGTGTATGTTGAAATCAACTTTTTGAAGCCCCCCGACATCGCTTGGACCCGGGTGAGGAATTAGAATATCAGAAATATTCGGGAGTAGATCGGTATTGAAAATCAGAAACATCGGTACATAAACAACTGAGATATGAGCAAGAACCCACGACAACCTCGATTTTTTTTCACAAAAACAACATTACAACAACAACATACATACATACAAATGTGTATACTGGTTAGAGAAAACGTGGCATCAAATCCCAGCTGAGCCAAAAAATTTTTTTTTTATTTTTTTTTATATTTTTTTTTTAATTTTTTTTATTTTTTTTTTTTAATTTTTATTTAATATATTATTTATATTTTTATTATTATTTTTTTTTAATATTTTTTAATTTTTTTTTTAAATTTTTTTTTATTTTTTTTTTGTTTTATATTATATATATTTTAATTATTTAAAAAAAAAAAATTTTTTTTAATTTTTTTTTTAAATTTTTTTTTTTTAATTTTTTTTTAATTTTTTTTTTATTTTTTTTATTGCATGACTACACGTTGTGAAGGGTATATAAGATTCGGCAAGGCCGAATATAGCGCTCTTACTTGTTTTTAATAAACTATGTACATTTATAAACAAAAAGGAAAAAACATAGGAAACAAACCTGGTTTCAATCATAACGTTTCTAAAGTCACAGATTACAAATCCTAATATTTGAATTTTTTTTAATTCAGGTGGAAAATATCCTAATTTTAATTTTTTTTTTTTACACAATTTATATAATTTTTGTTCTTTAATTTTTTTTTTTTTGTTTCATAACGTTGAAAGTATTTAACAACAAATTTTTTTATTTTTTATTATAAGGCACCAAATCAGTTGCAAAAAGGAAAAAATTCTTGTTGATTGATTGTAAAGAAAGACTCAAATTTTATATTATAAATTTTTTTTTCTGCATATTTTTATACCCTTCACACAGTGTAAAAGGGTATATATAGGTTTGTCATTCCGTGTGAAATTTCTACAATTTTCATTTCCGACCCCATAAAGTATATATTTCCTGAAAGCTTATGAATAGGGAAGTCGATTAAGCCCTGTCCGTCTGTCCGTGTGTATGTTGAAATCAACTTTTTGAAGCCCCCCGACATTGCCCGGACCCGCATGAGGTATTAAAATGTTGGAAATATTCGGGAGTAGATCGCTATTGAAATTCAGAAAAATCGGTACATAAATAACTGAGATATGAGCAAAAAACCACGACCACCTCGGTTTTTTTTTAACAATAGACAATAGATGAGCTTATGTTCGAATCCCAGTTGAGACAAAAAAATTTTTTTTTTTTATTTTTTTCATTTTTTTTTGTGTTATTTTATTTTTTATACGTACTTACATTCAAAAACTCAATTTATAATTTTACAATGGTACGTTTTTGAGCGGATAAAATACTTTATTATAAAGAATAATAATGAAACATATAGTAGGTATGTATGTATGTATGTACGCATTTATTTAAAGAAAACAAAATGTCACCGCGGCTTTCGCTGCCACAAAAGATAACTATCTGCCTAACAACAGCTATAACTTTGATTCAACTTAGTGTGAGTGTGAGAAATCCCTACGTACGCGTATTCATTCTTAGGTATTGTTATTAATATTTTAAATTTCTTGGTTTCTTATATCCATCAAAATAATTGCTGAAATTTAAGATGTTGATGGCATAGAGGGTGCACCACTAGACTATCAACTTGAAGGTACGCTGTTCGATGCCACTTTATTTTATGTTTATATTTTTAATTTTCTTAAAAGTTTTGTTTAACATTTCTGCTTCGAATAGACATAAATACATACAAATGTGCATATAAATCAGATTTATTTATTATGCATTAAGGAATACTCTAAAATGCAATACCTAATTACATATAAACTTAAATACATATTTATTTTAATGATTTTTTTTTCCATTTAGTAGTAGGTACCTATACATCCATACATATTATAGGTATATTCAATTTCAATATTGTTTGCCCTTTACTTTTTCTTTTTTTTTAATTAAACTTGCAAACAATCGCAAGAAATTACATGCCATTGGGAGATTAGCGGTTATATCAATGAACTTCAAAATCGTTGCTTTGTAAAAATTAAATTTTTAATTTTCTTAAAAGTTTTCTTTTATATTCCTGCTTTAAATATAGATAAATACATACAAATGTGCATACCAAATCAGATTTATTTACTTTGCATTAAGAAATAATTCAAAATGCAATACCTAATTAAAAATGTAACAACTCTTAAGAAAAAGTATAGGTTTTTCCAATCTTCCTCTGGCAACACAGCTAATAATATAAGAAAACAAAAACTAGCCTCAGCTTACGTTGACAGAGTTAACTATTTTTTTCTTTTTATCTTTTGTATGTGTTTACTTGCGCCATGGTGAAAAACTTTATTACCACCAACCATGCTAAATATGCATATGTATAGGTAACAGTTGTTGGTTTTTTATATCCATCAAAATAATTGCTGAAATTTAAGATGTTGATGGCATAGAGGGTGCACCACTAGACTATCAACTTGAAGGTTCGCTGTTCGATGCCACTTTATTTTATGTTTATTGCAATTTTTATTTTCTTTTATTAACTTCAAAATCAATGCTTTGCAAAAATTAAATTTTTAATTTTCTTAAAAGTTTTGTTTAACATTTCTGCTTCGACTAGACATAAATACATACAAATGTGCATATAAATCAGATTTATTTATTATGCATTAAGAAATACTCTAAAATGCAATACCTAATTACATATAAACTTAAATACATATTTATTTTAATGATTTTTTTTTTCCATTGAGTAGTAGGTACCTATATATCCATACATATTATAGGTATATTAAATTTCAATAATGTTTGCCCTTTACTTTTTCTTTTTTTTTTTTAATTAAACTTGCAAACAATCGCAAGAAATTACATGCCATTGGGAGATTAGCGGTTATATCAATGAACTTCAAAATCGTTGCTTTGTAAAAATTAAATTTTTAATTTTCTTAAAAGTTTTCTTTTATATTTCTGCTTTAAATACAGATAAATACATACAAATGTGCATACAAATCAGATTTATTAACTTTGCATTAAGAAATAATTCAAAATGCAATACCTAATTAAAAATGTAACAACTCTTAAGAAAAAGTATAGGTTTTTCCAATCTTCCTCTGGCAACACAGCTAATAATATAAGAAAACAAAAACTAGCCTCAGCTTACGTTGACAGAGTTAACTAAAAGCATAACAACAGCTATAACTTTGATTCAACTTAGTGTGAGTGTGAGAAATCCCTACGTACGCGTATTCATTCTTAGGTATTGTTAATATTTTAATTATGTTGGTTTTTTATATCCATCAAAATAATTACTAAAATTTAAGATGTTGATAGCATAGTGGGTACACCACTATATATTAAATTTCAATATTGTATGCCCTTTACTTTTTCTCTTTTTTTTTAAATTAAACTTGCAAACAAACGCAAGAAATTAATTTGCCATTGGGAGATTAGCGGTTATATCAATTAACTTCAAAATCAATGCTTTGCAAAAATTAAATTTTTAATTTTCTTAAAAGTTTTGTTTAACATTTCTGCTTCGAATATACATAAATACATACAAATGTGCATATAAATCAGATTTATTTATTATGCATTAAGGAATACTCTAAAATGCAATACCTAATTACATATAAACTTAAATACATATTTATTTTAATGATTTTAAATATTGAGTAGTAGCTACCTATACATCCATACATATTATAGGTATATTAAATTTCAATATTGTATGCCCTTTACTTTTTCTCTTTTTTTTAAATTAAACTTGCAAACAAACGCAAGAAATTAATTTGCCATTGGGAGATTAGTAGCAAAATACGATGCACTATGAAAAAAAAAACTAAACTAAATACATATCTATTTTTATGTATTTTTCCCATTGAGTACGTAGTATACGTTAATACATATTATATATTTTAAATTTCAATAATGTATCAATAAACTTCAAATTCGTTGTTGTGTAAAAATTAATTTTTTTCACATAAATACCTAGATACATTCATACAAATGTCCATATAAATTACATTTATTTATTTCCATTAAGAAATAATTTTAAATGCAATACCTTACTACACCTTTACTTCTTCTTAATTTTTTTTAATTAAACTTGCAAACAAATGCAAGAAATTACCTACATGCCGTTGGGAGAATAGCGGTTACATCAATGAACTTCAACTTCGTTGTTGTGTAAAAATTAATTTTTTTCACATAAATACCTAGATACATTCATACAAATGTCCATATAAATTACATTTATTTATTTGCATTAAAAAATAATTTTAAATGTAATACCTTATGCTAAATGTAACAACTCTTAAGGAAAATAATAGATTTTTTCAATCTTCCTCTGGTAACTCTGCTCACAATATTTTTCAATCTTCCTCTGGTAACTCTGCTCACAATATTTAAAGAAAACAAAATGTCACCGCGGCTTTCGCTGCTAGAGATAACAAAGTAACAACAGCTATAACCTTGATTCAACGTAGCATGTGTGTGTGTGTAAAAAACCTACATACGAATATTCATTCAAACATATTGCTAATACTTAAATGTATGTATGTATGTATATGATTTTTATTTTGTATGAACCTCATATAGGTTGCAAGTACTTTTGTATATTTAAGTTATATAAATATTTATAGGATGGTAGTGCAGTGGGTACACCACTGAACTATGAAGCTGGTGGTACGCAGTTCGATACCATTAAGTGTTTGCTTAATTTTTTTTTTTTACATTTCAATGTTTCATGGTCAATATGAGTAGAATATGAAATATCATGACTAGCAAAATACGATGCACTATGAAAAAAAAAACTAAACTAAATACATATCTATTTTTATGTATTTTTCCCATTGAGTACGTAGTATACGTTAATACATATTATATATTTTAAATTTCAATAATGTATGCTCTATTACTCTTTACTTTTTCCTTTTTTTAATTATTTTAATTAAACTATATATGTACGTAAATTTATTTTTTTACAATGGGATGTTATTTTTATATATGTATGTTTTTTAAGTATGTACGTATTTTATATGAGATGAATGGTGATACAAACTATTGTTATTGCATGACTACACCTTTACTTCTTCTTAATTTTTTTAATTAAACTTGCAAACAAGTGCAAGAAATTACATGCCGTTGGGAGAATAGCGGTTACATCAATGAGCTTCAACTTCGTTGTTGTGTAAAAATTAATTTTTTTCACATAAATACCTAGATACATTCATACAAATGTCCATATAAATTACATTTATTTATTTCCATTAAGAAATAATTTTAAATGCAATACTTTATGCTGAATGTAACAACTCTTAACAGCTTTTTTCAATCTTCCTCTGGTAACTCTGCTCACAATAGTTTTCCAATATTTTTCAATCTTCCTCTGGTAACTCTTGCGGAAACCTATACTTTTATTTAATTTAATAAAATAAATCTTAGTTAAGGTAGTTATTAGTCAATTCTACTTTCAGATATTATTGACAGGCGAAAAACAAATTGTGATAATTTTTATTTATAAGCTCCTAAATAACTTGCAGACATGTTTGTGGCACTGCCTCTGGTTTTTTGTTTTTCTCATTAGAAGCAAATTTATCTCACATTTATAAACATTAGATATATAACAGAAGTAATTTCTAAATAAAAAAAATATTTAAAAGGGTCTTAATTTTATTTTTATTATTTTTATTTTATTTTTTTAACATACATACGTAAATTTACAATTTTACAATGGGATGTTTTTATATATGTATGTTTTTTAAATGTATGTACTTATTTCATATGGGACTACACGTTGTGAAGGGTATATAAGATTAGGCATGGCCAAATATAGCACTCTTACTTGTTTTATTTGCATCCATTATTATATTTTTTCTTCGTAATAGCAGAGTCTGAGGAACTATTAAGTTTAAATTCGGAAATAAATTCAACCACCTGTGTTGTATGCAGACACGTAATTAGCGACGCCATGTACCTTTATAAACCACCTTGCGGTCATAATTTACACAAATCGTGTTATCAAAAGAACCTCAAAACAAAACCCAATTGCGTGATTTGTAATAAAATACTCTCAGTAGGTACTCCTAGCGGTAAGGATAATATACCATCCCAATGGTTACTAGGGCTCAAGTTCAGAAGGCAATGAATTTTGATAGTAACAGGTCAATAAATGTTAGAACTTCTCCAATTCAGAGTGATATTCAACCAGTTCGCCAGATTATGTCGGTTTCGGCGAGTTCTCCCCAGGATCAACGTGACCATATTCGCAATTTAGTAACTGCTGCTGTTGGTGCGCAACAGGCAGAAATGCTCACAAGTTTGAATCAAACGATGACTAAGTTAATAGAAACCAATATTGAAGCAGGTTTTCGAAGATTGCAAATTGCGGGCCAAGCATTTAATAATAATACAAACGGTTTCCAACAGGGTGTTACTCAGGCTTCTATTAATGTTAACCCTTCAGCATCCTTAGAAAGGCAGAGTATCGAAGGTTTGTTAGGGCTTTAACTCATGACAATGCTAGAGAATAAAATTTTAACAACGTTAGTGGATCAAATAGTATTTCTATTCGTCCTGACAAGATAGGTCACATCATCCATAACTGGTAAATTAGATTTTCAGGAAATTTTCGAGGTATGTCGGTTGACAATTTTATTTATAGGGTTGAAGCACTAACGAATCAAACACTTGGTGGTAATTTCGATCTACTTTGTGATCATATATCCACTGTTTTTGATTCGAAGGCAAATGATTGGTTTTGGCATTACCACCATTCGGTACCATCTATCAAATGGCCACAATTGTGTATTGCCCTTCGCAAACAGTATAAAGATTCGAGGACAGATATAGTCTTGAGGGAAATGATAAGGGATAGAAAGCAAAGACTTAACGAGAATTTTGATACATTTTATGAGGCTATAGTAGAAATATCGGATAGACTAACTGAACCTTTGAGCGAGAGAATCTTAGTCTAGATTTTAAGAAGAAACGTTTTACCGGAAATACAACACGAAATTTTAAATTTGAAAATAAATTCAGTCGCTGAGATTAGAGACATCTGTCGTAGAGTAGAATTTTTTCTACAGGATATAGGGAGAAAACTTGCCATTCTAAAATCCCTGCCTCCAGTCAGACGACAAGTTAATGAAATAGATGGTGATAAGGATTCATTACCTGATATCGATAACATTTCAGCAATATCTTGAATTTGTTGGAATTGTGGCAAGTCTGGTCATAGATATCAAGATTGTCTAGAAGATAGACAAGTCCTTTGTTATGGTTGTGCGTTACCTAATGTGTACAAACCAAAATGCACTCAGTGTAACTCCCACTCAAAAAACTTCCAGCCGAGTGCACTGATCAGTGCACGCAAACGGAACCAATCAACCAGTACAGACTAGACTGTAATTCTAATCAATCTAAGTCACTAAAAATCCATGTTCTACCACATGATAACAAACTCATTTCTAATAGCGATAAAAGTAAAACTTTGCTTTCTACTTCCAATAATATTCTCGAACCTTATTTTGTTGATAACTCAATCAGAGTCTATACTGACTCTGATGTTACCTTAAAATCTTTTAATCCGGTATCCTATAAACAAACGGAAAATTCTTCAAATACTTCAAATCGTAATATTTTAATTTCTACACCACCTACTTATCTTAAACCTTTTCATATCAGATTAACTGAATACAATGCTAAACGTGCGGAAATATTTAATGAACCTATACCTAGTGTAAAGCAAAAACGGTCAGCTGAACGTATGCGTAATTTTTTGGCAAATGTTAACCAAACACGTCGCACTATGCTTTGTCCCATAGACAAAAATCAAAAAAAATGTGTGTCCAATTGCGCTTAAATATAGATTTTTTGAAAGATAAGAAGGTATCTTAAATAAATATTTACAAAAATATTTTGTTTGTTTGCTTTTGCCGCCACTCAGAGCCCCAAACTCAGAGAATATTATGCAAAAATGACTTAACAGAAAAATGCTTTTTAGTTGTTTCACAAAAACTATTCTCAAAAATTAATTTTTTCAAAAACTGGGACGAAATTTTGTTTTCAAGTACTTTGATATATTTGTAATTAAACTAAAATAAAGGATTTAGTATATGTTTACAAAATCACTATTTTTTATTGCATCGAAAAAATAATTTTTTTTGTTAAAAATCCAAAAATTTTTTAAGTTTGATGGAGTATAAAAAAAAATATATAAAAGTAGAAAAATAAAATAAATTAATATTGAAAATATAATATTAATATTGGGTTTTTGAAAAAGTTTTTTATAGTTTTTTGTTTTATTTTTGAATTCTCATTTTGTTAATGAGAATTTGAAAATATAACTTATAACATTTTAAACTTTTTCAAGAATTTGGGTAAAAGGTTTACTGATGATCTTTCATAAGCACCAGTGAAATGCATATAAACCAGCTTAAACCCAACAACCAAATAAATTACATTAATTTATATTTTTAAGAATTGTATACATGACAAAAAAAACTGAAGTAGCGGCGGAAATAATAGGAATTTATAAGCGACTTATTGATAATTTTACATTAATATTGAGAGTGTTTTCTTGTGGGTCGCCAATTAATGTACAAACTTTCAAGGGACTAATAATAATTACTAGAAATATGTATTTAATACACTATGGGTGGTATTATATGCCTTGCATAGTTCATAATGTTTAAGTTCATGGATGTTATCGAGTTTTTCAATTTACCAATAGGTATTTTAACATTTTGTTTTACTTACAAAAAATTACATTAAAAACTGATTAGCTTTTTTCATTCCATGGCGTTTGTCTGAAGAAGCATTGGAAGCCATAAAAATGTAAGATAGCGCGACTGTCTCATACAAGTAAAACGTCTCGAGAAAACACAAATAAAAATTTAATGGCATATTTGTATCTATCATCACATATAGTATTATCATCAAAGAGGATCATTAAGTTTAAAAATAAAATAATAGACGCTGAAATTGAGAAATGTATTCTTAAGGAAAGTGCTGAAATCAAAGATGATATAATAGCAGACGAGATGACTTCTTTATTAAGCAAAACTTGGTTTTGGGAAGAATAAAGTAGCGATGATGCTTTTTTAAAAGTTTGCATTTATATTTTTTTCTTTAAACGTTTTTTTATTTTAGATGTGATAATATAAAATTACTAAGTTAAGCTGTTATAATTTTTGTTTCAAAATCAAAAATTTTCAAAATCTAATACAAATAAAAATGTTTTTTTATTAAAACATTTTCTTTTTTTGTGGTTTTTTAATGACGCTAACACATTGCTAGTTTTCCCCTTTAATTTTTTTCATTTATTTTATCTTTTAAATACCCTTATATTCTTTATTTTTGCTACAGCATTTTAAGCGTTTTTAACCTATTTTTCAATAAATTATGTTTTTGTATTTTCCACATTAATAATCCGAATCAAAAAAAATTTGGCATAAATATATATATTATAAATATCAATTTAAGTACCAAATTTGATTACGATTGGACAATTTTTGTAGCTGTTTTAGCGTTTTTAAGAAAAATGATATATGACAGGACCTCGAGTCCTTGGTGCGATTTGAATAAAAAACTACACTCACGTTGCTAGTTGTATGTGTATTAGCCTGACCTGTTTTTGTAATTTTCTACACATTATTGAAGCTAAAATTACATTTTTTCATTTCAGGACATATGGGAGGTAGTCGTGTCCTTGGGCCGATTTTTTAAAAAATTTAAATTTTTCTTATCTAAGCTATTTTATGCTAGTGTACCAAATTTCAAAAATATCTGATGACTCCTTCTATTTTTGTCCATTAGTTATATGGGAACGAAGCACAGTGCGTCGTGGTCTGTTAAGTACCATATATGATAAACCAAGTGACATCAGGCCATATGCGGATGTACAATTGTTTGGTAAAACAGTTGTTGGACTGTTAGACACAGGTGCTACAGTTAGTTGCTTAGGGGCTCAAGCTGCTAAGGAGTTTTTAGAGTCGAACAACGAATTCAGGAAAATTAGATCTATTGTAAAAACTGCAGATGGCAAAGTTCAGGATGTGATGGGGTTCGTTTAAACTAGTATTACATTTCGTGGTGTTAAAAAGGAAACTTGTCTATATATAATTCACAATTTATCACAAAATTTATATCTTGGCATTGACTTCTGGAAACTTTTTAATTTGTTGCCAGCTGGACTCGTTTCTGAATTAAATACAACCTTACCCTTAGAGATGATAAATGAGGTATCTGATCAAAAGTCTTTAACTGGGGAACAACAACAGCAATTACAGGTAGTCATTAATGCATTTCCATCATTTGCTAGAGAAGGCTTAGGAAGAACCAACGTTATTTCACACGTCATAGATGTAGGCAACGCTAATCCTATTAAACAACGGAACTTTCCAGTTTCACCAGCGATAGAGAAATTAATTTACGCAGAGCTGGATCGTATGTTGGAAATGGACGTAATTGAAGAGTCCGACAGTGCTTGGTCGTCGCCCATAGTTTTAGTACGAAAGCCTGGTAAAGATAGGTTATGTTTAGACAGTAGGAAAGTCAATGAAGTAACTCTGAAAGATTATCTCGGCCATATTGTAGGGGATGGGGTAATTCGTACAGATCCTGAGAAAATTTCGGCCATTATTGATTTCCCACAACCAAGATCTGTTAAGCAACTTCGACGATTTTTGGGTATGTCCGGTTGGTATCGAAAGTTTATCAACAACTATGCCACAATAACTGCACCTTTAACAGATTTGCTAAAGGCCCATCGTAAATTTGTGTGGAGTGAAATGGCTCAAAAAGCTTTTGATGATTTAAAGAACATCTTGACCACTACACCAGTGTTGCATAGTCCAGATTTCACAAAACCTTTTTATATCCATTGTGATGCAAGTAGTACTGGTATAGGAAGTGTACTGGTTCAAAAAAATGCGGAGGGTGAAGAGGTTCCGATCGCCTTTATGTCGAAGAAACTCAATCAAGCCCAACGTAATTATTCTGTAACCGAATAGGAGTGTTTAGCAGCAATGCTGAGCATAAAGAAATTTAGAGCTTACGAGTTCACCGTCATTACCGATCATGCGTCGTTAAAGTGACTCATGTCCCAGACAGATTTAAGTTTCGCTTGGCAAGATGGGCTTTAAAGCTTCAAGGTTTTCAGTTTAAAATAGAGCATCGTAAAGGCAGTCGAAACATAGTTCCTGATACACTTTCGAGGGTCAACACAGAAGACTTGTCCGAAATCTTGTCCGTTTTAGATGACACTGGGGTTTTCGTAGATTTAAATTCTACCTATTTCCGTACATCGGACTATACGGAATTGATGGACAGAGTTAGGGCAAATCTCAATCAAACTCCTGACTTAAAAATAATGGACGGACACCTGAACAGAAGAACGGAGCACTGTTCAGGAGAAAAAGTGCAGGACGATCTCGCCTGGAAGCTTTGGTTACCCAAAGAATTAATAAAAGACGTCCTTCAAAAGGCTCATGATAGTCACCTTTCTGCACACGGTGGTATAAATAAGACACTGGAACGTATTCGAAGGTTTTATTTTTTTCCAAATTTAGTGAATGATGTTGGGGAATATGTTAACAATTGCGATATATGTAAAAGCACCAAACACCCAAATTTTATTATGAGACCTCCAATGGGGAAATCGTCTGAAACTTATAGATTCTTTCAGAAACTATATATAGACTTTTTAGGTCCCTATCCACGCTCGAAAGCAGGAAATGTGGGAATATTTATAGTAATGGATCACTTTTCTAAATTTTGCTTTTTAAAACCAGTAAAGAAACTTACAAATGACATTGTAGTTAATTATCTAGAACAAGAACTTTTTCATACCTTTGGCACATCCGAAATTATTGTATCTGATAACGGATCACATTTTAAACCTAAGGAATTCAATAAATTGCTTCAAAATTACGGGATTAAACATGTTTATACCGCAATATATTCGCCCCAATCCAAAGCTTCTGAACGCGTCAATCGGTCAGTACTTTCTGCGATCAGGGCATATATTAAACACGACCAGAGTAATTGGGATGAATATCTTAGCAGTATCAGTTGTGCTTTACGCTCCGCTGTACATGCGTCTATAGGTACTTCACCTTATTACATGGTATTCGGTCAACATATGGTTACCAATGGTAACACTTACGAGCTATTGCGAAAACTTGAGATGTTAGATGATAGATCCATAAATTTTAATCGAGAGGATTCGTTTGATATAATTCGGGCAAAAGCTGTCAAAACTATGGTAAAACAACGACAACGTAATAAAAGGTCATATAATTTGAGATCGAAAGAAGTTAACTACAATGTTGGACAAGAGATATATAGAAAAAATTTTAAACAGAGCAATTTTGAGAAGGGATTCAATGCTAAACTAGAACATGCTTTTACGAATTGGAAGATTAAAATGGGCGTTCGATCGGAGTATATCATGCTAAGGACATACGTCAATAAAAGAGAATTACAAATTTTTTTTGCTTATATTTTTCATACATTAGCTGCTACAAGCGGTATCAGATTTGTGTAAATCACTACCCCAAATATGATTTTAGCAGGGGGGTAATGTAGAGGCGCTTGTAGCAAAATAAATTTTTGAATATTTTTTTTCCTTCAATAACTAATTCATAAAAAAAGGAAAAAAGAAATTTTTATTTTTTTTTGTCTAATGATATTTTACAGAATTTTTTTTTATCAGTTTAGTAAACGCTTCCTTTATAATTAATCAATAAAACAAGAACATTTTACATACGAAAATTACTTTTTATTTTTATTACTTATTTTTATGGTAACCCATTTTGAGTTGGCTTAAAATTTTTTAAGGTAAAAATAAATTAATAAATATTTTAATGAATGAATTTGGAAATAATTAAATAAATAAGTACATATATTTATAAACGAATACATAAACTTATAAATAATTTTTTTAAATGAATAACTATGTACATAAATTAATAAACAAATAAACTTAGAAATAAATAAATAAATAAATTTAAAACTAAATAAATTATCGAATTTATGAACCAAATTAATTTACAAATAAATGAAAAATAATTGGAAATAACTTAATTTTTTTTTTTAAATAAATAAATACATAAGTTAATAAGTAAATAAATAAATAATTGAATTTATAAATATATTATTAGCTTACTTTTTAAATAAATAAGTAAATAAATAAAAAGAAAATTAAACGCCCAGAAAAGAAATAGAAAATAGAAAAAAAGAAAAATAGACTAGAGAGATAGAATTGATTATTTAGCTAATAAAACTATATATATAAATAACTAAAATTACAAATTAATCTATTAATCTATATATATAAAAGTGAAACTCTGTGTGTGTGTGTTAGCTATAGACTCCGAAACTGTAAAACCGATCGGGCTCAAACTTTGGTAAGTTGTTGTACACATACCAGGGAGTGTTTATGGGTGGAAAAAGTGGGCGGGGCCACTTGCACATGACCGATTTTGCTGAAACTTTGCACACATATTGAGCTCTCATGACAAAATAATTTCGTGATTATAAAAGTGGGCGGGGCCACGCCCATCAAAAAGTTTTAATTTTTAGGTACTTGCCATGGACTGATTTTTCTGAAACTTTGCACACACATTGAGCTGTCATGACTATATAATTTCGGGGTTGGAAAAGTGGGCAGGACCACGCCGATAAAAAAAGTTATAGTTTTGAGGTACTTGCACTAGACCGATTTTTCTGAAACTTTGCACACATATTGAGCTGTCATGACTATACAGTTTCGTGACCACTTAATTTATTTCTTTTATTTTTACTAATGTTAATTAAATGTACTTTATATATATTAACGAAAAGTAAATTTTTTGTGACTTATACAATTATTACAGATTTGCTCTAAATAATTTTTTTTTTATTTTTTTTATCTATATTGTTTTTTTCGAGTTTTCTCATAGTGATATTATAATTTTTTCAGTGTTACTAAATTATTATAAGAAAAATTTTGAAATTATAAAATAAAAGAAAAAAATAATTGTTGTGATTTTTTTATAAAAATAGTATGTAATTTTTTTTTGTTTTACCTTGTTCGGGTTAAATTTTTATAAATTTTTTTTTTAAATATAAAGAAAAAAATTAACAACAACTAAGTATTGTATAGTTTGATTTAAAAAGCTTCTGAATGTATAGGTAACTGTACTTGGGATCATGTACAATATTTCGTGCCAACATTTACATGATCATGGTTGGGAGGGGTATATAAGTTGTGACTATACCTATCACAACTCGTTCAAAAAAAAAAATAATAATAACAGTAGTAACATTCTCAGAAACGTATAGATTCGAAAGTTTTCATCTTTTCTTCTTATATATTAAAATCAACTAGCATGCACACTAAAGTTAGCTTGCTGTAGTTTTGTTTGTTTGTAAAGGACAGAGTAGTACCGAATCCACTTATTAGCCGTCGAGAACATAGCCGGAAACCAGATGCATGCTACCACTACTCTAAACTCTTACAAATAAAAATTTAGTTCGGATTTTTTTTTTCTCAACACGTTACATGCTACAATTTCTTGCAAGAAATTTTTAAATAGTTTTTTTTTTTGTATAATTCACAAACTCATCTAACTCAGCATTTACACATGAAAGTAATTTCATGAAATTCGCAATACACTCACACTTCTTCACTAACACACTCACATTAACACCCCAATTCTAGATATTCCCAGGGAAATGAATTCCCCGGGAATTCATTGTTCCCGCGAATAAAATTCCCCTATTCTAAACAGTCGGGGAAGGGAGTAACAAGGGGGAGAGAATTTTACATTTTCGAAGTCAGCTGTTTGCTGTTTTGTTTTGACAAAATATTTGCTAATAATTTTTAGCGTAAAAAGTGAATATTCGTAAATAATAAAAAAAAATGTTAAAAGTGAAGAAAAATGTTTAGTGTAGCGTTGATAACAATAATAGCTGAAGCAGAAAACTCTGAAGCACAAGAATAAGCAAAGGGTAGAAAGGAAAATGCTAAGTGACGCCAGCAACCCACTTGAGTTGCCGCACACTTTGTAAATTTTACCTTTGGAAGGTTAGAATCTGTTTGAAGTGTTAAGGTATTCAGCCCAAACGTAAGTCTTTTGCAATTTCTCCAATCGTGAAATTAAGTGCGACTTTCCGCTTCTTCCAAACGTTATTGGATGTGTTGACGGAACTCAAAAAATTAAAGGTCTGTGATCATGAGCTTAGGATTCAGTACGTTGATGCCTCACATCCCGGAGCGTGTTACGATTCATTTATTTTGAATTCTGGCAAATTGCGTGCTCACCTTGAGCAAGAATACCTTAGAGGTGGCAGCAATTATTGGCTTCTTGGTAAAGTTTTGAATGATAACAGACAATTCATAAATTAAACATGCATTTTTTCTAGGAGGCTTATAGATGTCCACAGGATGAGTCTGTTAAATAAAATTCACTCCAAGTGTTGAAATGTGGTTGAACGCATTAATGGTATTTTAAAAAATAGATGGAGGTGCATTCTTGGTGCTAGACGGCTTTACTACGCTCCAAATAAGGCTGATAAAATAACAAAATTTTGCTGTGCGTTGCATAATATCTGCATTCATTTTAAATGCAATGCTGAAGTAAACGATGTAGAAAATGTAGATTATTTGAGCGCTCAGGATAATGATGTGGTATCCTTAGACTCACCACAATATTTATCCATTGCCCAAAATATTAGAAAATATAATAGAAAAATATTAGAAAAAATATTGCGAATAATCTCTAATAAATTTCTGTAATAAAGCCATTTCTTATATATGTATGTAGTATATACATTTTTTTAAATAAATATAACATTTTATTAAAAAAATTTAAAAACTTCAAAAATTAAAAAAAAAGATAAATAAAAATTAAAATTATTTTAAAACTAAAAAACAATTCATTATTCTGCTTCCTGTTTGTTGTTTTCATCCTAAAAGTTACAATAAATTACAATACCTATCACAATTTTTATAAAAAAATATTAAATACTTACATTTTTGTCACAACTCCCTTTGAATTTGTTGGCGGATTTTTTCCCAAAAATTGTTATTACATTCTCCCTTTAATTACCTTTCGTAATACCTACTTTTTTCCCAGGGAACAATTTCCCAATTTCGAAATTCATTTAGAATAAGGGAAAAGGGAAAGGGAACAAATTTCCCCGGGAGAAATTAATTAGAATAGGGGAACAGGGAATAGGGAAACAATTCCCAGGGAATTGTTATTTAGAATTGGGGTGTAATTTTACTTCCACTCAGATTTCAACGATTTTTTCAAGAAAGTAAATTTTGACGTAAAGTCAAATTTTAAAGTAAAGTGACAAATGGTAAACACTGTTGCCTACTAATTAAACTTGTACAAATTTACAGGACTGTGATAAAATAATAATTGTAAATATAACTTATTTTTGTGTAAATGATAATATCTATAATATTTATTCTTCAAATATACATCAAGAATAATATTAATGTAATTTCATAACAATAATTTTATTAAAAATAAACAAAAATAATTTTTTTCAATTATTGTTTTTTAAATTTGTGTATGAAATATTCTCTAAAGGTAGTAAAACAAGTAAGAGTGTTATATTCGGCCGTGCCGAATCTGATAATACCCTTCACCATCATGTACATAGGTATAATCTCCCATCGTTGCTTAACCTATATTTCATGTTATTCCCCTTTTTTCTTTATTATTTCCGACGCCATCCTCGATTTTGAATTTTTACATAGTTAAGTGTATTCAACTAGTCAAGCCCTTTAATTTGATACCTATATTGATTGGGTTAAAAAAATTTTATCCGCCATTTTGTTTTAGACGCCATCTCGGATTTTACGTTTTAAAATAATTTACTGTATTCTACTGGTCAAGCCCCTAATTTGATACCAATATTGAGGGGGTTCACGAAGCTACATTTTTAAATACCAGATTTAGGTCATATATAAATTTATTTTCCGTCATTTAAATTTAAAGTTTTTTATAGTGCTTTTATTGCGCTAGTCAAGTCCATTCAGATGATACCAATATTGTCTCTCTCGGTTGTCTACAAGCTGAAAAAAATTGATTTTCGTTTGTAAATTTTTAGAATATATGTATGTATATATTTATATAAAAAAATTTTTTTGCCTATAACACAGCCGAATATAGCGCTCTTGCTTGTTTTGAACTGGGTCTTTTATATTGTTTCGCCATTTTGTGAACACTTCTTACGTCATTTCTATAACCTTGTAATTGAGACCAAAAATTCTGTCGCTGTCCCATTTTCTGTTTACTTCCTTATATTGATGCGAAAATTTTCTAAAAGTTCATTTAACTTTAGTTTGTAGTAATCTGGTAGGATATCTACGATTTCCTTATAAGATTTTTCCTCTGAGATTTGCGGTGTCAATTAATCGCACTAAATATTGAATTTGTTCGACCCAATAAAATGAAGTAATAGTGGCTGATGTTTAGTACCATTGTATTCGTACTATTTCAACGCAGTCTAAAAACGTTTTACCCACCTGCACCAGGAGGGAGGTCTTTTTTACATCAAAGAGCTAGAAATTAAAAAATACTATATATATATATATATATATATATATATATATTATATTTGTATATATATATAATTGTAAATATATTTTATGAACAGGAAAAAAAATGAAGAGAAGGCATTATCTGATTTGATATAATACATCGTATTTTACAGCTATCAAGTGCTAATGGAGTAAGATGAATTGAGTATGTGTGAACACCTTTTTTAATTGCTAAGTCATTACTAAATTGAAACAACAGGAACAGGATATTATTGCGTTTGTAACGTAAAAAATTCCAATCACTTTTTTACCTGTTCGCCAAAACTTTTATAATTAAGACACGTTACGTTAAACGGTTTGATAAAAAGTCGATCGTTTATTTCACCTTAGTCTATCTCTATACATACTCTTGCATTGTTATTTAATTACAATATTAATGTTACCAATGTCCATATAATAGGGTGCACGCTAATATTTTTATTAGGTCTGTGTATCGCTTGTTTTTTGTTGTTGCCAAAAAGTTCAACGAACATATATTCGTTCATCCAGCATTGGATGAAATACAAATTATGCCAACATTTTAATTTATCCATTTTGTAGTTTAAACTCCGAGCATTAATGTGACATATTTCAAGACCAGAATTAATGTTAGATTAAAGTTAATGTTAGGTGTTATTCTGAGCATACCTAGTAAATAGGTTTTCTTTAGAACCAACACTCGACTTATCATAAAGGAAAGTCATAATAAATATAAGTTTTTAAACACATTCGCATTGCAAAAAAGGAAATATAATTTGAAATATTTGTACACTTTTTTTATAGATAATACAAAATAGAATTGCATTTTAAATTGTGTCAATAATGACGTTTCTTGATTTATAAATTTTTAAAACGCATAGATGGTTTAACTAAATTATAAAATAAGTATGTATATCTCTATTCTGTAATGGAAAAAACTGGTTTGGTGTATCTAGTAGGGTGATCGACTCGGTTTTACAACCGGTGGAAAACCCGGTTTTTTCCTCTTTCAGCTGGCGATTTTTTCCAAATGTTGTTTTTTCGAATGTCGAATACACCGGTTTTTTATCCGAAAAATCCGATTTTTTTATTTTTTTACGTTTATTTTGATATATCTTTGTAATCAATCGTACCATAGTAAAGGGTGGTTAAAGTTTAAGGGCCGATGTTAATTTTTTATAAAACACAAATTATTTAGGAAATTATTATTATTTCTTATTATTATGGTTTAATTATTTATGGAAAATATCGGCCAATTGGCCGCCGCGACGTCATCGGCACACCTCCATTAGATGGTCCAAATTTTCAATGACAATGTTGATGTTCAATTGTTGGGCACGATGATTAGTCCAGGTTGACTGCTCTTTTACCACACTATCGCTAAAAACTTCAATGTTTTCCGTTCAACGAACTAAGCAAGCATTCACAGATGTTTTCATATTTCATACAGACTTGTTTTGCTGAAATTTAAATATATTTCACAATTCTCCCGATTGTGGATTAATTTTAACGATTATGTTGACCAAAAGAATCACGAAGTGCATGAAATGCATTTTGGTATGATTGATTTGCTCGATTGTGTATCTTTTCATGGTTTAAATTGAGTTAGTCTGAAATTTAGAAATGTCAAATGAAATGCAGAAAAAACTTAACGTTTTGGTGTGGTTCACATTTAACATCGGCACTTAAAATTTAACCACCCTTTATATTTAGTACGCGAAAAGTTTACAAAAATCAGAAAATTAAAACTATTAAATATTCTTCCATAATATTGTAAGAAATTTATTTGTGGTTAAAAAAACAAACGTAAATGAGAAAAATAATTGAGCTTAAATCTTATTTTTTTTTTTACCGAAAAGCAGGTATTTTTACATTTATAATTTGCTGTAATAATTAGTTTCTTAGTTATTTGTTTTCTAAATTATTGATGTCTGATCATATTTCACCCTAATAGTGTAAGCGCTACAAAGCTTACAACATTTTTTTCATCTCATCCAGAACAAATATCAATTACTTTTAACAAATTAGTTCAGTTCTTAAAAACATAGTAGCAACAATGTAAATTTATATTTTCTATTTACAATATGCAATAAGATTTTTGATGATTTACTTACTGTTTTGTGTCAAAAATATTAGAAAATTTAAATTAATTTATTGTATTTATTTATTTATTTTACTTGTAAAGAGTACTTTTGTCCTTGAACTCAACTAACTAAAACCAAACTACTCAACTGCATTCATGTCAGTTAGCAGCCAAACGGAATAAACTGTAAAAATTTCATACTTAGTTATCATTTTAATTATAATCTTTTTTTTACAATATTTTTTAATATTTTTTTTCAAGGTATTATATTTTATACATTCGAACCGGTTCACCGGTTTTTCCCCAATTTTTAAAATAGCAACCGGTTTTTTTTAATTCTAAATTTTTAACTATTTGAAAACCGGTAAAAGTCGAATAATCGATCACCCTAGTATCTAGCTTATTGATTTGTATAATCTTATCGCTATCAAGGCATTTGATGAAAACAGTCCCACGATTAGTAAATGCTACTGAAATAATTTTTCTTTCTTTTGTCGATGTGCTGGTAAAAAAAATTCTGTGGTTTTCGGGAACTAGATTTTCGTTGACATAAAAAGGAATTGCACTTTCTGTTGCGAATTTTTCAGCACTCGCTATTCTTTCTTTTGCAATTGTAAAGTCACTTATTTCGATATTTATCTTCTTGTTTATTTCATTAAAAAAAAATACTTATCTTCAATTGTTTTGTTAATTTTTCAAATCGTTTGTATTTTTCACTTTTATACATATGGACTTTTTAAATAAGGCACTTATGATCTAAGTTGAGTTAGAAAAAATATTAGGTAATCAACAAGGCACTTTTTCGGTTTTTTACTGTACCTGTTGTATTTTCTACGTTTATAAAGCAGAATTTCTAAATCAGTGAATATTAATCAGAGGCGAGACTCAAAATGCATGGGCGACGTAAAAAGAACTTTTTAAATTTTTACGGTATTTTTTGTATTTTCTCTGTTTTTTTTTTAAATAAATACTAGCGTGTGCCAGCGACTTCATCTGCGTAGTTATCGGCGTGAAAGGTAGCTTCTTTATGTAATTATTCAGATTGTTATATATCTGTATGTCAAATTTAATTTAAATCCGTTTAGTAATTGTTTACGTCATTGAGGAAAAATATTAAAGCATTAAAACATACAAACACTGATATTTGTTATATTAGTGAAACAGAACTTATTAAAAATATTTTAACAAACTTCTACAGACGACTTTGAATGACTACATTTTTTTTCGTGTAAATTTTGGACACTTCGCTTAATTCCGCGTATTCGTCTGATTACTGTGATAAAGGGTAGCCTATGTGTTGATCTAGGTTGTTGTACATGTACCAAATTTCACTTAGTTCCTTTCATATATATCATATATAGTTAGGATTGCTAGTTATTAAAAAATACATATAAGTATATTCAAGTTAATAATATCGATTCGGACAACATATGGCATAACTATAACTACATTTGGTTTGTGTCAATATTAACAAATATGATATTTTGGAGGGTAAATATCTGTATTTATAATTCAGTATTCGATAGACGTCAAAGTGTAAACACAAAATTTTTCAATTCCTATGATAATGTCGAATATCGTGTCATAAAAAGTTATTTTTCGGGGAAGTCTGAATTCTTTCATATAAAGAAAACGGCTGCTGAAAGTCATCAATTAAATCTAAAAGCTAACGGTCAATATGTACCAACTTAAAAAACTTGTGAACGATGATTTACGCGATTTAAAAGTGGTGATTTTGATACAGAAAACTAGGAGAAGCGTGGTCAACCAAAAAATATTGAAAATGAAGAAAAAGAAGAACTACTCGACGACGATTATTTTCAAATGCAAGAAGAACTTGCATTATCATTGGAAGTCACACAACAAGCAAGAATTACGATAACCCTAAGCGCAAAAAGTCATACGTTAAACTCGGCCAACCAGCCAAATCAACAGTGAAAGTAATGATCTGTATTTGGTGAGATCAAGGGTGACGATCACAGGGCACCTGTGATCAGAATATTCGACCAGACACGAGGCCATAGTCTTCCATCACGACAACGCTCGGCCACATGTTGCACAACCAGTCAAAAACTGTTTGGAAATCAGTGGATAGGAAGTTCTGATTCACATGCCTACACCCAGTAATATTTCTGGATTTTTATTAGCTTAATCCTTTACGACACTAAATATATATTGTTTTTTCTATAAGTTTGTGTAAAAGAAATGTATTATAGATTGCTAATTATCTATTTAGTTTGACTTCTGGTGACGTATTGGATTAAAGGAGCGAAACCATAAGTGGGATCGTCAACAACTGCAATATTTGATGATATTTGATCCTATGCCAACTCAATTAATTTTATACCTTATAATTGTTTTCAGTATTTGGCACGTTTTTATCATCTGTCAGTTTCATTATGAAACTTTCTATAAAAATAATTTACGCATTTAATTCGCCTTAAATTCGCCCCTTGATATTGCTGTAGTGTCACTGAGCTATATCACAAATACTTCGTACCTTTTATTTATATTTTAGATTTCAGTACGTAATTATTTCACTTATTTTTTTAATAATAACACTGCTCAGCAGCAAAATCTTCCATCAAATAAAACTATGTGGACTATATCGATTTTGATGCGCTGATCTCAAATATGTTGTCGGTTTTTTTTTTATCATATCGGAATTTTTTTTATGGGCGTGGCAAATTTTTTCCCCTAAATTAGTCAGGTACGGAGACATATTTCATCCTAACTCGAGAACCAGTCTTCCAATATCAAAAATAAAACACCAGAAGATGTGTAACAAAATTGTATTTATTTAAGTCGCATAGAATTTTTTTCTATCTCATATCGTTTTGAAATTATTCAAAAATTAATGCAGAAAAAAAATTTTTTCGTGCAAAATTCGTAATATTTTTCAATTTAAAAATGGAATTAAAAAAAATATAAAGCAAATATTCAACATTTTAAACTTTTTTCTGAGAGCTACTTATCTTAGAAATAAAATATGTCGATTTTATTGTCAATTTATCGCAGGTACCCAATATTGACCAAATATGTGTAATGCAGCAAACAACGTCAGAGTGGGCGCACTAAAGTGCCTTGTAGCAACAATGAATGGTAACTATTTACTTCTATCTATTTTCGTACAGCAAAAACAAATACAAGCAAAAAAATTTGACAGATTGTAATTTTGTAGCAACGCCTCGCATAAAGCACCCACCCTGTCGTCACCCGTAGATAACTTCAAATTACAATAAAAAATAAAATATTTACAGCCTATTTTATTTACAATAACACAAAACTTTTGTTAATAGTTATTAATTTTTATTTAGAAAACATTGTTAAAATAAAAAAGTAGCTTTAGCTGTCCATGCTCTTTCTTCCACATCATTCAATTTCGTTCTAAGGACCTCGTCCTTCATAAGCTGTCGTATTTACGGACCTACAAATATGCCTTCTTTTACCTTAGCATCTCTGATTCTAGGAAATTTGCTCTTAATGTGTAGAAAGCCTTCACCGTCCTTGTTCATTGCTTTGACAAAATTTTTCATTAGGCCTAGCTTTATATTAAGGGGAGGCAGAAGAGTTTGTTCTTTTTGATTTAAAGACTCTTCTGCTACATTTTTTTTCTCCTGGAATAAAGTTTACTTTTTTCGGCCAAATTTTAACAGTGTAGTGTTTTTCTTTTGCGCGGCTATCCCATTCACATAAGAAGCAATAAAACTTAGTATATCCACTTTTCAATCCATTTAACATTGCTACGAATTTTAAATCTGCAGATTCAATGAGTAATGGGAATATTTAATTTTTTGTAGTATCATCTTCATGCTAAAATAGTTTTTTTTCATATTTCTTGCATACGCGAGTGGGACCCATGGAAATTTGTTGCCATTGTGAAGTAAAACGGCTTTCAAACTTATCTTGGATGAATCAATAAAAACCCGCCAATCCTCAAATTTATGAATAAAACACAGTTGTCGCAAAAGTCCATCAGCATTATCACAAAATACCAAACCTTCCTCTCTGCTGAAATATCTCAAAAAAAGTTGTTCTCTTTTTCGAAAGTACGTGACGTTAACGTCCTTTTGCACCAAATTCCATTCTTTTCATTGGGAAAACTTGTTTTTTAAAAGCCCCAATTTACGAACTAAGTTACTCATATCAGTTTAATTCGGAAAATAAGGTTTACTCGTTGGACTTCCAAATGAATGCGAAGAAACACTCATGCTGGCGTAAGTGGAAAGCCCATCTTCTTCATCGTCTGTAGGAGGCAATGGAGGTAAAAATTTACTTGTAAACTGGTCGTTTGACGCATGAAGTATTTGGATATGTAACTTTATTTTTGGTTTTTTTTCGTAAACCCACGTGTTTTAGTATGAGTATAGTAGCAATCATTTGACGATTTTCTGGTTCACTACAAATCGCTAGCTTCATAAACGGCAAAGACTTATGATTCCTTTTACACAACCTCATAAAGAACTTGCACAGCTACTACAACATATTTATGGCATATTTTTAATCTTGGAAGATATTGTCTCCCTTAATATTGGACCGCCACATACGTAACAAAATAAATTTCGAGATTTGTCACAAATCCTTGATATTTTGTAATATGAAAGCGTTTGTGGATTCTTTAATTGCTTTATTTCTTTACACAATAACAAAGTACACTATAAGATCTATTTACTGTTGCCGATTTTAACCGCACGATATTCAAATTAACTGCCTGTTCAACGATGTCGAAAGAAAATACAAGCGAACTTTCATTCGTACAAATATATTGAAAACAACAACAAAAACTAAAAATTTGTTTTTGTTTTCAACGTATTTGTACGAATGCAAGTTCGCTTGTGTTTTCTTTCGACATCGTTGAACAGGCAGTAAAAGTGACTCACTTATTGTCCATCAGCTTCTATACATACAATAAATACTAGAATACCGTAATGTTCTTAATTTGAAATCACAGGTAATTGAAAAATACTGTAAATTTTCATTTTAAGAACTATGCAAAATACCGTTGTACTTTAGTTCCATTACCTGCTCACCTAACGAAATGTTACATATATCATATGCAAGGCTGGTTGCATTACAATATCGGGTACCTGTGGTAAATTGACAATAAAATCTACATTATTTAACCGATTTTTTTGGTTTATGGCTCTTTTTATGGTAAGTAGCTCTCAGAGAAAAGTTTAAAATGTTGAATATTTGCTTTAAATTTTTTTTATTTCCATTTTTAAAATGAAAAATATTACGAATTTTGCACGAAAACATTTTTTTTCTCCATTAATTTTTGAGGGATTCCAAAACGATAAGAGATAGAAAAAAATTCTCTTCGACTTAAATAAATACAATTTTGTTGCACATCTTCTGGTGTTTTATTTTTGAAAATCGGATGACTGGTTCTCGAGTTAGGATGAAATATGTCTCCGTACCTGACTAATTTAGGGGAACAAACGCCCATAAAAAAATCCCGACCTGATGGAAAAAACCGACAACGGATTTGAGTTCAGCGCAGCAAAATCCATATACATAGTCCACATAGTTTTAATTAACGGGAAGACAAAAAATGATTTTTTGTAGAGCAGTGTAATTTATTAAAAACGCATTTTATTTTATAGGATATCCGTTATGGCACACACTTGCATATTATCATATAATAACGATGATAAACATGAACTGCGCTCTTTGGTATATTAATGCAAGAGCTTTTAAAGCTGCTTCCTTTTCTTTGGCTTTCTGCTTCAAACAGGTATGTAGTCATATTATTAAAAAATTGACAATACTTTCTACATAATTTTCAATAGTATTTTAGAAACTTTTATTTTAATTTATGAAGCAAATGTATAATGCATTAAAAAGTCATCATGGGGCTTAAAAAATTAATACATTGTTCGCTTATATACATACATATCGATGGTCACAAGTAGAAAGGAAAAAACTCGAAGTTGAGTATTTCAGTGATTCCAATGCATTTCACAAATATACACCTCAATACAAAAATTTAATGCAATAGTATCCAAAATAACAGATTTACAAGAAATTTTACAAAAGAACTTACATAACGATATAACAGTTTTTATTAATTTTTTTTGCCTTCTCATGTAAAGTTAAATTATTTGAATTAGAGCCTTTCTACCTGTGACCCGCCAAAAAAAATGGTGGGGGTATATTTTGTCATCCTTTTTGTACCTCTTCGAAATATCCATTTCAGATTATATAAAGTATATATTTTCTTAGTCCTGGTATCATTTTAGGACGATCCAGCTATGTCCGTCTGTTAAAAGCACCAATATTTCTTATGCACAAGGTTTGGTTGGTATTGAAAATGGGCTAAATCGGAATATTATGAAGAGATTTATAGCTCGTAATGCAAGAGTAAGTGAAAAACCATGTCCTTTCAACATCGAATTAACGTAAAGCCATGAAACTTCGAATATGTTGTAATTTAAAAAATATAAAAACAAACAAGATTGGTTTTTTTCTTAGAGCGGATGAAACGCTCAGTCTTGATGTCAAACAAGAATTCTGTTCTATATTGAAAATTCATCGATTTTTATATACAATTATTGCTTACATTGCTATTTAGCTTACAGTGGATTCAGTAGTGTATTACCATTACTATTTGCTCACGTCACAGCAATATTTGGTACAATGCCTAAAGTGTTGCCTGTATATATATGTTAACAGTAGAACCACTAACATTGTAGTTTAAATAAACTTATACAAAACACACCAGACATTGCACCATGCATCGAGTGCTAACTGTATTATCGCTGTGTGTAATATAAGACCTTTTTTGTTTATTACAAACAAAATATTAAACAGTGCACTAAACTTGTGGTGCACATTATTCGTAAGTTCATTCACCACAACGTGTGCCAAGGACGCACTATAATACACACACACCGCGAAATATATTTATCAATTATATAATATAACAATTATAACAATTATTATGATATGCATACGCAGCAACATACATTTATAAACTATGCTATGCATACACCGCGACATTAATACACTACACCTCCCTTTTACGGAAGAATGCTCATACAACTTCAAGATTGTATGAACATTCTTGTACAATTGTTTTATAATACAACTTAAAGTTACTTATGTTTAATTTTACATTTAATTCAATTTTCTTAAACATATTTGGATCGCGATCTCATAAATTTAACAGGTATTTATTGTATAAAAATCTTAAGTCTATTCTTATGGACTATCTGTTCCTTATTTGTTTTATTATCTACTATAGTTACATTATGTCTTAAATCTATCTTCTTTACCTTATATGGTTGTTTATATTGTGAATCTATGACCTGTATCTTTTCTTAATAAAACTAAATCTCCTATTTTAAAGTTATAATCTAATGTTTCCTTTTCAAAATTTAACTTCTGTCTTAATTTAGCCTTATCTAGTAGTTCCCTAGCTCTTTTGTGAGCGACTTCTAATCTATATCTAATTTCCTTAACATAATCTTCTATATTGTATAAATGTGTTATTTCATCTACCTCATTAAATTGTAAAAATCTATTTGGAACTTTTCCAAAAACTAACTCATACGGGTAATAGTCATGTACTGACGATGGCGTTGAAATCCGTAAAAAAAAATACCAATGGTTAGGTCACACTCTTAGAAAAACTGTCGATGATGCAGCACACTTTGCTTTAGAATGGAATCCACAAGGACGTAGACTTTGAGGTAGGCCAAAGCAAACTTGGCGTAGAACTGTGATGCAAGAAACGAGGAAATCTTTTGGTCAATTGAGAGCTATTGCACATGATAGAGATCTGTGGAAGTTATATGTTAACAACTTATGCAATATTTAATATGTATACATACTTTTTTTATTTTATTTTTTATTTTATTTATTTTTATTTCTTTTAAGATGTATGTGAATAGACTAAGTTCTTTAAGAATATGTCATTAATAATAATAATAATGACGATGGCGTTGCATTAAAACAGTACGTAAAGTACTTGAGCCATTCATCCCAATTGTTTCTGTCAACGGATAGGTAGGATCTTACATATTCCTTGAATGTTCTATGGCTTCTTTCCACAGTTCCTAGCGACTGGTGATGGTGAGCTGTAGATGTTATATCATCTATCTTGAGGAGATTGCATAATTCACTTATAATAGAATTTCCATATCGGGACATAGGTCAGAATAAAATGTTCAAAAATAGCTTTAGCGACTGTTTTCGCACTTTTGTCCCTTATCGGTATCGTTATCAAATATTTCGTCAAGTCATAAATTATAGTGACTGCGTATTCATTCCCGTTATATGATTTGGTCAGTGGGCCTATAGTGTCTTTAAGAACCGTATCAAATGCTCCTATTGGTGTCGGTGTCAATATCATCGGATCCTTTAAGTGTCTCGTTATCTTGGCTTTCTGGCACGCTTTGACGTATTTTGTTACGTCTTTTGTAATATTTTTCCAATAAAAATATCTTTTAATTTTATTAAGAGTTCTAGAAACACCTGAATGGCCTCCCTCTATAGGGTCATCATGGTATCGTTTCAGTATCTCTGTTATATTATCGACATCTTTCTTTATGTGGATCACCTCATTAAGTAGCGCTACTTTTATTTTATTCAATTTCTTGTTGCCCATATCCTTAAATTCATTAATAGAGATAAATTAGAAAATTTTATCACTTCGTGCCACCTGTAATTTCAATACATTTTGTTTACCGGCCACTTCCTCGAGCCTTGAGAAGAATTTTCCTAAGTCAAATTTCTCATTAATAAACATATCATTAATTTGTATATATGTCACAATAGATTTTCCCCGTTTGATGTAACATCTTTCCGGAGTAGTCTTTAACTTGTAATATTTTCTGACGTCAGTATTGTTTACTGGGACATATGTATTGGGCTTCCTATTCTCATTAAATTGATGTCTATTTTCAATATTATAATCCCTTGCCATTTTAGTTGCCTTTCTACTTACTGACCTTGTTGTCATTCTCAATATGGTATTGTTCCCTAAGTTCATGGCCCTTAATTCATTAATTGTTATGCGCGACAGGGCGTCGGCCACAAAATTGTCCTTTCCCCTAAGATATTCTACCGTGAAATCATATTCTTCTAGTTTATTCTAGTCTATTCTAGTTAATTTTGAACTAGGATTTTTCATAGAAAACAGGTATGAAAGTGGTCTATGATCAGTGCGGACCAGGAAATGTTTTCCATATATATATGGTCGAAAATGTACTGCAATCAACTCTTGTTCGACCGTTGATTTATTACCCTCGCCCTTTGTGAATATCTTTGAAGCGTATGCTATTGGCAAATGCTTTCCCTCGTGTTCTTGGGTTAGCATGGCTCCACAAGCATTCTTACTTGCGTCGGTTGTTATGCAGAATTTCCTTGTGAAATCGGGGTATTGAAGTAGTGTCGGACTCATTAATGCCTTCCTTAAGTATTCAAATGCCGTATCGCAGTCCTTAGTCCATTCGAAAGAAACGCCCTTTTTGGACAGTCTGGTAAAGTGTCTAGAATACTCAGAAAAATTTTTTATAAATCTACGGTAGTAATTTCAAAAGGCGACAAACCTCCTTGCACTATCTGCATTATTCGGTTTCGGGTAATTTTCGATAACCGTATATTTACTATCGTCTGGAAGTATTCCCTTATCAGTACATTTGTGTCCTAAGTACGTTACATTCCGCATAAAGAATGAACATTTTTCAGGATGCAATTTAAGATTGCGCTGTCGACATAATTCAAATACGTCTGTCAAATTGGCAAGCATGTGCTTCTCCGAACACCCCAATACAACCAAATCATCCATATAAAGAAACGCTTGATCTGGTCTTAAACCGCTAAAGGCGAGTGTCATCATTCTTTCAAAAGAATTGGGTGCTACTTTCAAATCATAACTGAATCTATACGAACCGTTTTTCGTCGAAAATGATGTTAAGTCCCTAGAATCTTTATCCAATTTAATCTGGTGAAATCCAGACATAAGATCTAGACATGAAAAATATTTTGTCCTACCAAGTTGATCTAGGATATCGTCTATTCTTGGTAATGGGAATTTATCCACAATTAACTTTTTATTCAACTGCCTGTAGTCCATTACGAGTCTCCATCGTTTTGTCTCAGAATTTGGAAGAGACTTTTTCGGTACCAAAAGAATTGGACTGTTATATTCAGAATATGAAGGTTCTATTATTTCGTGTTGTATTAGCTTCTTCACATGTTTATTTACTTCCTCCTTATGTGTCTGTGATATCCGGTAGTTTTTAATGTACACCGGTTGTGAATCCTTTACTCTCAACTTTTTTTGTAGTTATTTGTTGTAATACTTTCCTTTTTTAAACCGAAGACATCACTGTATGACTCACAAAGTTCAGTCAATGTTTTTTCAAACTGTTTTGGAAAATTTTTCTTTAAAATGTTCATTATTTCCGATTTTCTTGGTGCTTTTTTACAGTGGTTTATTTCTATTATATCATATTCAGAGAGGTTTTTGGTTTTTATTCTACTACTTTTAATTTTGGTTATAGTGTTGTTAGTGTTCATAATACGAATAAATGCTTTGTTTGATTTCACCAATGTATTTGCAACAAACACCTGGTACAATTTCCTGATTTGAAATTAATAATTCATCATTTGTATTGACAAATTTTTTTTGGCGTATTACTTCGCACCTTGGTGGCAAATCAATATTATCGCAGTCATTCGTAATTGGTATTTCTATTGGTTGTGGTATATGAGAGGGACGTAGGACAAGGTAATCACAATCTTCTTTAAAGTCTACGATGAAATTATACTTCTTACTGAAGTCCATGCCAATAATTCCATCACAAGAGCCTCGTTCAAAATAATTGTCCCACTCGAATATTTTGAACAAACCATACTCTAGTACGTGAATTTATTTATCGTGATGAAAACTTAGCTCGTATTCCAACATGTAATCAAACTTCAAAAAACTTATGCAAAATTCTACCCTAAACATTATTTATTAAAATGCAAATGGAATGAATACTAAGCTTACTGATATGTTCCTTAACAGCTTTGACTGCGAATTTCATGTTGCAGCAATTACTGAAACCTGGCTTACTAATAATACTAATAACTCTGAAATTTTTTGTAGTAAGTATCAAGTTTTTAGACGTGATAGAATTGGCAAACGTGGTGGTGGTGTTTCAGTTGCTGTTTCCTGTTTGTATCCTGCTGAACAGTTATTATTTGTAAATTCATCTGACATTGAATTTATCGCTGTTGTAATACAAATTCAAAATATATCGCGCTTTATTACCTGCTCATATATACCTCCAAACTCTGATCCACAACTTTATGGTGAACATGATTTGTTAATAAAATCCGTTGCAGATAAACTAAAGTCAGCTGATTTTTTGATGATTTTTGGTTATTTTAATATTCCGACTGCATCCTGGATTACATCAGATGATACAGATTTCTTTATACCGATTACATCACATGATTGGAGTCAAGATTTTTTCAATAGTCTGACTAATTTAAGTGTCTTTCAAATAAATAAAATTTTTAATAACAACCGCTTATTGGATCTCGTATTTGTAAGTAATCCCTCTCTATTCGACGTATCTAGGACTAACCCCTTATTTATTCCTGAGAACCGACACCATCCTACATTGTTAATTTCTACACCATTGCCTCAAAAGGAAACTGTTCACACTGTATCTGAGTCGCTCTGTTTTAAACGTACGAACTACCATATGTTAAATAACTTGTTACATAATATTAACTGGTTTAAAATTCTTGCTTTTTCTTATAATGGTAGTAATTTTGATCAAATCGTGTTGAAATTTTACTCAGTTCTCTTCAGTTGTTTATCAGCAAGCACCCCATTGTTAAAAAAGGTAACATCAAATCGTCCTCCATGGTATTCCCGTACTTTAACCTGGTTAAAAAATCGTAAAAACCGTTTATATAAAAAGCTCATGAAGAGCAAAACCCTTATTGATCGTAGCTATTATCTAAAAGCTCAAAGCCGTTATATTTTTGAAAACAAAAAATGTTATGCATCGTATATAAACAAAATGAAATTTTACTTTAAAAAGAATCCTAAAATGTTTTATAATTTTGTCAACTCCAAACGTAGAGTTTCAACGTATCCAACTACTATGAAAATGAATAATGTTGTTTACTCTAATAATACAGGTATTGCCAATTCTTTTGCTGATTTCTTCGCCTCTACTTTTTCTGAAAAAACGTTCCATAGTTCAATTTATCCTTATGATATTACTTCGTCTTCATCAATTAATATATCATCTTTAGATGTCGATACTGTCTTAAAAAGCCTGAGAAGTATAAAAAATTGTTATAAACCTGGTCCTGATGGTATTCCTAGCTGCATATTAAAAAATTGTGCCGACGTTTTGGCTATTCCTATCACTCATCTGTTTAACAGTTCTTTGAAATTTGGTATATTTCCTAAATGTTGGAAAGATTCATTTATCATCCCCCTTCATAAATCTGGTAGCCGTAGTGATGTTACTAATTATAGAGCAATAGCTAAACTTAACTCCATTCCTAAACTGCTTGAGAAAATATTAACGGACATCCTAACTACCCAAATATCAACAATTCTTTCTCCAGCACAACATGGTTTTTGTAAAGGTAGATCTACATCCACAAACCTAATGGAACTAAATTCCTTCATCAATACAGGATTTTGTAATGGTAACCAAACTGATGTAATCTATACTGATTTCAGTAAAGCCTTCGATAAGGTTAACCATGATTTATTGTTAGTGAAGCTCAAAAAAATAGGGTTTCCGGTTAACCTTTTAAAATGGATTAGTTCTTATTTAAAGGATCGGAGACAATGTGTTATTTATAATGATTGTATATCAAAACATATTGAAGTAACTACCGGAGTTCCTCAGGGAAGTCACCTCGGCCCCATCTTATTTTTATTGCTTATAAATGATCTTCCAAAGGCTATTCAATACAGCAATATTTTAATGTTTGCTGATGATGTTAAACTTTATTCATGGATTAGAACTGTTGACGACAGTTTTTATCTCCAAGCTTATTTAAATAATTTTTTAATTGGTGTACGGTAAATCTTATGGAATTGAATTTAACAAAATGCAAATCTATGACTTTCTGCAGATATTCACCGATTTCGAATGTTTACTCTCTAAATGGCTCTAATTTGAATGTTGTTGATTCGTTTTTGGATCTTGGAATTCTCTTTGATGTAAAAATTAATTTCAACTCACATGTAATAATGACAGTAAATAAAGCTTATGGGGTATTAAGTTTCATAAAGCGTTGGGCTAAGGAATTTAATGATCCTTATGTAACAAAAAATTTATTCACGTCATTGGTAAGACCTTTACTGGAATATGGATCAGTTATTTGGGATCCCCAATATGATGTTTATATTCAAAAACTTGAATCAGTCCAAAAACAATTTTTGCTATTCTGCCTTCGTAACCTTCGTTGGAATCCTAATATAAACTTACCGTCATACCGTGGTCGTTTACTACTCATTGCGCTCCCAACGTTACAAAGCCGAAGAATTGTTTCCAATATTGCATTTGTCATAAATCTAATTCAAGGCAAAATTGATTCTACATATCTTCGACATAAAATATGCATCAATGTTCCTAATAGGCAGCTTAGATTTTATGAACCGTTATATGTACCATTTCATAGATCAAACTACATTAACTTTGATCCAATTAGAAGAATTTGTGCTGAGGTAAATAAGTTCTATGTTCACATTGACTTTTCTGAGAATGTTGCTGTAACAAGTGGAAAGCTGATAAGATTTCTAAACTCAAATGCATACGTTTAATGTTGTTTTTATTTTTCTTTATTTTTGTAATTAAATTAAAAATGTTGCTCAACTGCAAATATTATTATGTAGATTAAATTAAATAAATAAATAAAAAGGTATTGGAAAATCATTTTGTACTACCTGAAAGTTGTGATGTATCAAATAATTTTTAAACTTTAAGTCGAAAAATATGCTTCTTATTAAATTGATTTTCCCATTGTCTATTCCACTCAGTGTTGTCCTTTTGTTAGTGTTTATGTGTTCCATTTTAAAATGTTTTGACTTTATTATTGAAATATCAGCACCTGTGTCCACAAGTATTATTATTTCTTTTTTAGTGTTATGTATATAATTGTTAATGATGAAGCATAAGTTGAGATTGAGGTTGTAAATTCTATTGTTCAATGTTCTATTCTTTGGGGATCGTTCGAGTTTCCCGAACTATTGTCATCTGATACCATTGGTCAGACGTAGTTTCCAGACCTACGATTTCTATATCTTCATCTGTTTCCATTACTATTATTATTACTAACATTAATGTCGTAATTATTCCTACCTAATTATTGTTACCTGTCATGTTTCGTGGGTAATAAAATCCTCCGCGAAATCTTCTACTGTTTCCCTGGCAATTTCCAAATTTAGGACTTTGACCGAAGTGTATTATCGAATTCTGTTGTCCTGTTGCCTCAGTGCAACTATTTATAAATTTGCCAACAGCCTTATTCATGTTGCTAAATTGGCCTGCCTCCATTATAAGTTTCACCCTATCTATAGTGCGGTTTTTAGTAAGTGTCTTTACCCACCTCATATATAAGCAGTTTCTAGCGATTTCGCAAGCGCTTCTATCTCTGAACAATAGGCGTTCGCAGTCTTATTGCTCTGTCATGTATTCATTATCTTCGCCGAAAAAACTTCAACGGATTCGCTCTTAACAGAATTTTGTAATTTTTTTATTATATCTATTATGGTAGATTCATTTCCTATTAGATTTCTAGCACTTCCCTTTAGTTTGGTCTTAATCAAAGATACCGCAGTTCGCTCATGTGTATCTTTTATAGAATCGACTAATTGCAGTGAATCAATGAATGCCCTTAAGTTCTCGGGTTTTCCGTCGAACTCAAGTATCAGCCTTGAGGCTGTATTCAAAAATTCTGTTATTTATTGAGGCATTTACGTTTCCGTGTCGGTTTCTTCTTCCGAAATAGGGTCAAACTTCCCAGTATCTCTACAAATTAGGACAATGTCCGTGTCAATTCTCAATGTCTGCCCATTTGAATGGGGCAAATTCTGATTTATACTATACCTATCAAGTATTCTCACCAATTGGTCTCTTAAATCCCAATATACCTCTAAAACCTGTTCCTTGTGTTTCTTTGTAAACTTCTCCTTATTCTCATTTATAATTACTCTAATTGCCTCTAGTGAACCCACAATGACATTTAAATGTTTCTTAACTGTTTATGGGCGTATAAAGGTGCTCTTATTTATACATTTATATGACTTCTTAAATTTTTCCTTTTCCAATGTGATTATATGTTCAATTACATCCCATTTCTCCATTTATACTTTGTCTAAATCATTCGCCTTACTTGTATATTTTCTCTTTAAGTTCTTATTATGTTTTGAATATATATGATATAAAAAACTAATTCCTATTATTATCGTTATAATTATTAAACAGATTTTTACGGTTTGTAGGTTAATTGATTGTTTTCCTATTTTTTTTTTCATTCACTACGCTTGCGTTTGGGTGATCTATGTTAGTCTTAGACCTACACATTTTGGAAATAGGTTACTTTTCCTTCTATTTCTATGGTACTACCTTAATATGTTTTCCTTCTATATTTTCTCTATATTCCTGCTTTCCCAAACATTAAACGTACTTCTAACTCTTTGGGGGTTGGATTCCTAATATCCTCTTCTGATGGTTTTCCATCTATATTTAAGTATCTCCATAAGTTTTCTAAGTTCCTTATTTCCTCCTATATTTTCGGATTATACCCGACGTAATTCGAATTTATTGGGTTTTTAGGTCTTCTTTTTCTAAGATTTTTCCTATCCATTTTCTTGACAACCATATAAAGTTTACAAATTATAAAATTTTTTTTTTCGTTTTTGTTTTATTTCATTTTATTCTATTTTTAAAAAAATATATTTTGTCAACGGCGGTTAACGCCTACTGACCTATGAGTGCACTTTAGGTTTGAACTTCATTTAAAATCTACTAACTTAATCTACTTAACTTAAATATGAAATATTTTATGTATATATTTCTATTTTTTTTTTTGTACTTATTTATTCCTATTCAGGTATGCCTAAATTTGCTGCTCCAGTTCGTCTTTTCTGTTCCAAATTGTAGTAGAATCTTCCCAGCGGGGTGGTGGTTGTCTGTTGACCACCCTAAGCAGGATTGTCTTTTCCCGCTTAAGCCTGCAGAGGTAACCTCCTCTTCTCTTGGGCTTTCGTCTGATTGGGATTTTTTGTACCTCTTCTTTTTTTCTTTCGTTGTCTTTCTTTATATTCCTCAATCGAAATTGGTTTAGGTCCTTCCTTCATCATATCCCGATACCTTTGGCTGTATCGTCTTCCTTCTTCGCAGCTGGCAACCTTTTGGCTGGTTCACCAGGACAACAATTATGTGGTGCTATTTTTAAGCACTCTTAATTTTATTTAAATATTTTAGCACTTTATTTAGTACTTTTTTTTAAAGTATTTTTCTTTGGGTGTTATTATATTTTAGCACTCCAAAGGACTGGCAGGATCGCCATATAATTCAAAAAAATATTAAAACAAACAAGATTAGTTTTTTTCTTAGAGCGAATGAAACGCTCAGTCTTGATGTCAAACAAGAATTGTGTTCTTTATTCAAAATTCATCAATTTTTATATACAATTATTGCTTACATTGCTATTTAGCTTACAGTGGATTCAGTAGTGTATTACCATAATTATTTGCTCACGTCACAGCAATATTTGGTACAATGCCTAAAGTGTTGCCTGCATATAAATGTTAACAATAGAACCACTAACATTGTAGTTTAAATAAACTGATACAAAACACACCAGACATTGCACCATGCATCGAGTGCTAACTGTATTATCGCTGTGTGTAATATAAGACCTTTTTTGTTTATTACAAACAAAATATTGAAGAGTGCACTAAACTTGTGGTGCACATTATTCGTAAGTTTATTCACCACAACGTGTGCCAAGTACACACTATAATACACACACACCGTGACATATATTTATCAATTATAATATGCATACCCAGCAACATACATTTATAAATTATACTATGCATACACCGCGACATTAATACACTAGAATGTATTTCCTGCGTAAAAAATTTTTCTTCCTGAAAATTGCTAAAACTTATACATTACGAAAGCTGTTATAGATTAAAATGTACGAAAACTTATACGGCACAGTGTTTCTTCGGTATATTTAAAATTAAAAACGTAATAAAACTGACAAAATTAAATGTATGATCCTGAAATTTTGCAAATATTGGTTTTTGATCAAAGGCTTAACGCTCCCATTTTTACGCTCACCTCCCATATAACGCTTTATCTGAAATTCATATTATTTTTATATAAAAAAATTTTTTAAAAAAATCGGATTATCTGAGTTGAGTTCAAACATTAATTATATAATTTTAAAAGTAGGAGATGACATTCCCATACAAAGCTTATATTATTTTTTACCAAATTTTGGTCTTCAGATTCCGTACAAATACAACATTTTTGAAAAAAGAGTCGGTAGTATCAATTCTAATGTAGAAATTCTTGATGTCTTATTGTGGAACGTGATGTACGATGGAGTTCTTAGATTAAGGCTTCCTGAAAGGGTTAAGATAGTGGGATTTGCCGATGATAAAGCGTTAGTGTGTTAGTGGATCTTGGCTCGGTTTGGTTGGATTAAGCCAAGCAGATCATACAACGGAAGCGGTTCTAATAAACAGGTGTAAATTAGAGAAACTATAAAGTTGACTATTGGCACATGCTGTGTTGAAACTAAACCATATGTAAAATATCTTGGCATCATAATCGTTACGCGGCTGTCTTTCAGGGTGCATTTGCAATATATAGATAGCTACTAGAGCATCAGAAACCTGCTTGGCGTTATTTCGGATTATGCCAAACACAAGAGGTCTGAAATACTTTTAAAGGAAATTACTCACAGGTTTGGTAAGGAGCATTATCTTATATGGTCCAGTTCCTTGAGATATTCCTCATATGTTAGCTTGACTCCGGAGAACAGTGATGTTGCCCTCTTTGTTTAAATGGACGAATGTATGTAACTTTATAAAATCAGTTCTAATTGAACTTCGTAGGTTGGAAGAGCTCCGAAGAAGAAGAAATGTAGATCAGATCGGACTGTGTACCTTTTCAACCCTCTGAAGTATAGTTTTTTGGCAGTACGGTTAGAGTACCATACACCTGGTAACTTGCGTTTCAGAGTCTTTCAACGATTTCACTCCGGTTATAAAAAAAACATACAAATAATACATCCATCCATACATACATACAGAGTGTTAGGAATATTAAGAAGACGGCTAGGGGTGAATTTTTCTTCGAGTTAATTAAGCCCCTACATAATAGCACGGCCGATTTTAAACAGTTGTCGAGGCTGTGCTAGGGGAAAAAACAGCTGATGCACGTGGCTTGACTCATGAGGTATTCTTCGAAATTAGGGAAATAGATGAGAGTACGACAAAAGACTAGTTAATGCATTCTCTTTTGAAAGTTTCCACTAGATTAAGTGCGTTACAACCGCCAGTGATTAAATCTTTAAGGAAATCAAATAGGGGAACACAGACTGCCACTGTTAGTCTAAGTTCTGCAAACCACCAAATTAAGACTGCCAAGATACGTATTGGATGGGTGATATGTATGATAGGGAAGAAAATGGCACTGATTAGATGCTACAGATGTTTGGATTTTGGTCATACTGCGAGTAGGTGCAAAAGTCAGAATGATTACGCTGACAAATGCCTAAATGTGGCGTGATCATGTGTCTGTCCGTTTTACAGGAAAGCGATCAAAGGCCTTAGACATCGAGAATGAGATTCTTACAACTTAATCTTTATCACTGTCATGCAGCATAGGATCTGCTGAAACAGAGTGTTCGGGATATTAATATAGTCATAGCTCCCTTAAGTGAACCGTATTACTGCTGGTACTCGGCTAGTTATCGGACATCACCAAGTCGGCAATATGATTGATCAGTGAATTGGGGCTGCTAGATCCTGTCTCACATTTTACTGGTTTTACTTGGGCTATTATGCATGGGGTTTAATTGTATAGTTGCTACATTTCCCCGAGATATTCTTTATTGGAGTTTGAACGAATTGTTCCCAATATCGTTTCTGATACATGCTCAAGGAGTCCAGTAATTATTGCCGGCGACTTCAATGCGTTGGCGATAGAATGGGGCTGCCCATGCACAAATTCTAGAGGTCAGATATTGGTTGAATCACTTTCTGCACTTAAAAGTGATTGTGTTGAACAACGGAAATGAGCACACTTTCCCAAAGGGCGAATCGGGGTCAGTTATTGATGTTGCCTTTGCTAGCGCTAGTATTATAGACAAGGTTGGATGGAGCATGTCCGAAATATACACACATAGCGATCACAATGCTATATTGATTGATATCAGGGAGGAATTGCGCGAAGATGCAATAATTATACACCCGGGACGAATTTCGGGATGGAAAACAGACAGTCTTGATAGGAAATTATTTGGAGTAGCGGTAAAAAATATGAGGTTGCACAACTCATAAGTAGGGTATCAGAGTCATGCGATACGTCTATGATTAAAAGGAGGATGAGCGCGAACAAGCGACCGGTTTATTGGTGGAACGGGGAAATTTCTCAACTACGGTAGGAATATATCCGGGCCAGACGACGGTATACGAGAAGCCGAGGTAGGCCAGGGAATGACGAACACCGCGAGGCGTATTCGCAAATCCTTGAAAATGGCGATCAGTAGGAGTAAGAGGTCATGTTTTATACAGATGTGTAAAGAGGTTGAAGAGGACACATGAGGTCTGTCTTATAGGCTGGTAACAAAAAAGCTAATGTGTCTAAGTCCTCCACCACCTAAGGATGCTGAAGTACTTAGGCGCATAGTGGATCTTTTATTTCCTAACCAAGATGTGATATCTTGGCAAACTGATACTGATGATATGGTATTTGACTTTCCGCTTGTCACAGCAGTTGATATTAAAGCTACCATGAGCAAATTTAGGGACGGAAAGCTCCCGGCTTGGACATGCCGCCGGCCTTGATGTTAGACAATTTACGATGGTTTCTCAAAGGCACAAAGGACTTGCGCCAAAGATTTGATTGCCTCAGCAATAATTTTCGCGTTCGGTGTTGTGACTATTGATGACTGTTGTTGCTGAGCTGGTTGAGATGATGGAGAACGTGTTGTTGATTTTTAAGTTTTATGAGTTTTCCTTGAGTCGCTTTTGAACCATCATTTTCAAAAATTTACGGCAAACACAGAATGAAATGGTATTTTTTGCATACCATACACTTAAAAATATCGGGCTCTTGATCACGTGACTTGTACTTGCGGCTGTTGGGAGAACGAACTTCCTTACCGCTTCTGTGGGATCTAGATAACAAAAGCAAAATAACATGGAAAATATAATTAAACGATTAGTAGATGAGCTAGGGAAGACAATTAGCAAATACAGAAACTTGGATAGTTGCGCCATTAGGTGGTATAAATTTCCATTCAAACCCATGAGCAATGTTTTTCTGAGATACATCATGAGCTGAGTTATTTATAAATGCCGAGAATGCTCTTTCAAGTTCCCGACTAGCTCCTAAAAAGTTTCTATCATTATCAGATGTAACACTTTGGGGCAGCCCCTGCCTCCCAACGATACGAGCGAATGCCGCTTGGAAGGCTGCTGACGATAAAACTGAGCATGGCTCGAGATGAATAGCCTTTGTACGTAGTGTTGAAGCTTTGATCTAAAAAGGGCCAGCAAAATCAATTCCTGTTATCTGAAATGGAGCTGAAAAGTTGCATCTCTCAGGTGGTAGAGGAGCCATTATTTGTGAACAAGGTTGTTGTCTGTAAATTAAACACTTTTTGCAGTGTCGTACTATATTCTTTACTCTAGGCTTAAGCCGAGGAATATAAAATTCCGTTTATACCATTCTACACATTTGAGAGTATTCTGCAGGTGCCAAAAATTTGTGCAAATGCGTTAAGTTTAAATGACAATATTGGGAATTTCCTGGAAGAGTTATTGGGTAACGTTCGTCATATGGCAAAGATGATTGAGTTAATCGGCCATTTAATCGCAAAACCTAATTCAAGTCAAGAAAGGGATTTAGATTTCTTAGTGAACTTTTATTTGGTAACATTTGAGACTTGCTTATTAATTGATATTCTTCGAAATAAAAAGATTTCAGAGCTTGGGTAATAAGCCGCAATTTTACGAATTTCATTTCGCTTTCCATTAAGTTACCATGGGTAGTATAGTTGATATTTGGCCTTAAGTTTCTTACGCATTTGTTACAGAAGGGAAAAATGTAACAAATCACACGTAGAGCTTTTGTATATAATGAAAATCTGCTTAGAATTACATTTTCTTCTACCTGAGTATGCATAATTTGAGCCTCCTGTGTTGGGATTTTAGCCAATTTAAGTGGATTCTGTTTTGGCCATTCTGATGAGGGTTCATGCAGCCATGACGGCCCATGCCACCAGAGAGAATTATCAACTAAATCTTGAGTCTGACAGCCACGTGTTCCAAGATCCCCTGGGTTATCATGTGTAGGAACATGTCACCATGTTGCCTTTGGTACTAAACCATAAATTTAAGCAATGCGATTTGCAAATTAAGTTTCCGATGACGAAGGAGGTTTTGATAGCCATCTCAAGACTATTGTAGAGTCCGTCCACAGAGTAACTTCACCATTAGTAAAGCTAAATGATGTCTGAACATATTAAACTAAATTTTTCAACAGTACGGCACCATTGAATTTCAATCATGGGAAGCATACTGTTTGAATGGGAGCAACTTTAGTTTTTGCAACTACTTAATTCGTAAACGCATCTTGATCACCATTCTGACATTGAATATATACAGTGGCACAATATGCTACCTTTGAAGCGTCTGAGAAACCATTAATTTGAACAGTACGCGAGGGTGTATACTACAGCATATATATATATATATATATATATATATATGTCGGGTTCTTGTTCATTTCAATTTATTTTGTTATTTCAATTTATTTTATTATTTATTTATTATTTATTATTTTATTTATTTCAAATTATTTAAATTGATTTGGTATATTATTTTATTATCTTTTTTAAAAAAATTAAACGAGGCAGTCCCAACTCGTCACTCTTGCTTGCTTTTTCTTTTCTTTCTATTTTTTTAGCCGTGACAATTGATTTCACCCAAGCTTGACATAAGTGTCAACGCTTGCCGTTTTATAACCAACACATAAACTTTCAGTACTACGACACGGCCATCCTGTCAGTTCGCACGTCCTCGTGCAATTTATCTGAAACGAAAAAAAAACAAAATCCCATACAGCATCTAACTATGCCACTCGGCCAATTCTGACCAAAATAAAGCTTTCAGTAACATAACATCATTTTCTTATCAAATATCCATTACGATTCTAAATTATAAAACAAATCAACAACAGTCGTATTCTGTGAGTCGGTTCTTCATCCGAACCCAACTATCACATCCATATGCATAAAACACATTTTATAAAACAGCAAAACAACCATTTAATCAATTCAAAAATAATTCACATTACAGTTATTTCCGCTTAATTGAGTCTCTAAAAATGCACGACTTTTGGCGCAATTAAACGGGAAACTCAATTAAGAGATACTCGGTTAAATGATTCGCCGACGCAATTAAAACGAAAATCACTTAATTGAGCCAGACGAGCAATAAAGCGAAACATCTACGTGTATAGAGAAAATAAAATTCATTTTTTATTTATTAATTTAAAGAATAGTGTTAGTTTATTAAAACAGAACAAAAATCAGGTACTTTCATCGTACAATATTTCAAAAGGAACAAAAATTACTTAAAAATAATTACATACATACATATTTGCATGCGAGTGTACATTAAATGTTATAAAAAACATTGTACATATTTACATATGTACATAAGTGAAACTAAATAGTATGATTAAAAAAATCAGTCATCAACATTTGAATTTTAGATTTGTTTAGGCTTTCGATGATTCGTTTTTCTATATCGTCAAGTTCATGTGAATAATAATTTTGTGCTAAAAAAAAATCTCGAAGTAAATTAACAGAATTCAGTGCCTCTTTAGTTGAAGGAGGATTGATAATTTGTTCGTATTCTTCATCCTCGGAAGATTCCGAGGACAAAACATGTTCAACATCTTCAATTATCTCCTGGTCTGTGAGTATTCCACAACACGGTAGATTATCATCGCAGCGGACGAAATTTTCGAATTCATTTTGATGTTCAACATCAGTGTTAAGTTCCACAACATCGTCTTCTAAATCGACTTGCTCAGCAGAGGAAAAAAACTTGGCCTGAAATGTAACGACTGTGAAGTTTATTGCACAAACAAATAACGGAAACTTACCTTTTTAAAACAGTTTGCAATTGTAGAAGGTTTCACAAGCCACCAAAAATTTTTAATAATATGCAGTGCGTTAAAAATGCTTAAATTCTTAATAAATTCTCCAATAGTTTTTCCGCTTTCAATTGCCGCAATTTGTTTCCGTATAACGTTTTGCCGATAGTAAGATTTGAAGCTGTGTATTATGCCCTGATCTAAGGGTTGTGCTATTGAAGTTGTGTTAGCTGGTAAATACTGCAAGTCTATGTTGGATAACTTTGCTGATGTCTTATGGGAAGATGCGTTGTCAACGAACATTATTATTTTACGTTTTTGTTTTCCCATTTCAGCATCAAGGGAAAATAAAATTTTCTGCCATAAATCTTGAGTCATCCAAGCTTTGTGTTGTGAATAATATTCCAAAGGCAAAACTTTGTTTTTAAAACATCTTGGATTTTTCGACTTGCCTATAATGATTACTTTTTTGTAATCACCGGTAGCATTACATATAAATAGTAATGTTAAACGTTCCTTTGAATTTTTCAGGCCTCGGTTTTGGTCCCCTCTTTTTGATAATGTTGAATTGGGTAAAGCTCGGAAAAACCAACCGCTTTCATCTGCATTAAAAATATCTGAAGGCTCATATTTTGATATTAAATTGGGTAGAACTTTATCAAGGAATGCATCCGCAGCATCAGTGTCAGCAGACGCACCTTCTCCGTGCAACTTTTTTAGAATTATACCTTCCCTCTTCTGCCAACGATGTAGCCAACCATTGCTCGGGTTAAAATCGACACCCATTTCTACAGCGAACTTTTTAGCCTTTTCCAAAATTATGTTGCGGGAAATTAAGGCTCCCGAATTACGCATTTGTTTAAACCAAATTGTAAGGGCTTTCTCAACATTTGAACAGGCACCGCTTCTGTTTCTTTTCGTTGACAATTTCAACTTTTTTGATTTTTCAACAATCGAATCTTTGCTTTTTAAAATTCTATTGATTGTGGCTTTAGAACACTTATATTTTTCGCAAAGATCACCTTTGTCATATTTTGCAGCGTCAGCAATTAAATTTAATTTTTGTTTAAGATTTAAAGCAATGTGTTTTCTCAAAGACATTTTTGCGAACTTTCCACCTGTTGAATTTTGTTTGCTATAAATGTAAACAATTCATAAAAACATATGATTCGAAGTCCCCATTTACATGATGTGCTGTAAAAACCCCTTTTACATGGTACACAGAAACACAACAAAAAATGTTTTGGCGCAACATAAATGGTTTTTCGTTTGTAAAGGAAAAAAAAATAAGCAGATGAAATCAACTAACCGAAACATTTGTTCGTGTTTTTCGCAATGCGGTCTCATTTTACGAATCAATTAAACGGGAGACGCAATTAAGCGGAACTCAATTAAACGGGTACTTTTACATAGGCAGTTATGCAGAATGATTTCGTTTTATAATTTTTTGTACAATTAAGCGGGAAACTCAATTAAGCGGGGCTCAATTAAGCGGAAATAACTGTATTCAGTTTAGTAATTTCTCTCCAATTACTCATAAACAATATCACTTCTATCCAATGACATTATAAAAACAGCATCCTCTATCCGGTCACTAATTTCAACAATCACTTCCATCTAGTGATACTACAGTGCCTCCATTCAGCACAAACAATTAATACCACCTCTATCCGGTGATATTAATTTCCAATTAACACCTTTGCTTTTATCCAGCAATGCAATCACCATCAACCACAACAATGCATATTACATTTCACATTTTTATTTACATTAATCATACATTATTAACAAAAAAACTCAACTAACTTAATCAATATTATCGCCAATATCAACAGGGACATAACCTTCTGGCATTCGCCTTATACGATCGCGAGCATACTTATACGTTCGATTACAACTTAAAGACTTAACTACATACCGGTCACCATCCATCACTCTAAATGGACCCTTGTATTTTGGATCAAGCTTTGTCTGATTGCGCTTCTCGTTTTGTAGTAACACCAAGTCACCTACTATAAAATTGTCCACTCTAGACTTAGTTCTGTCAAATCTGATCCTATCATCACAAGCATTTTTTTCTATGTTACAAATGGCCTCATTTCGAACTTCGTCAAGGTTCACCAATGGTTCAATTTTATCAGACACTAGCATTTCGATGGGTCTAGCTACCTTACCTATAAGCAATTCCAACGAACTATGTTTGGTAACACGACTTTGAGAACAATTTAAGGCTAATTGAACATCAGGAAGAGCATCCTGCCAGGTGCGATTACTTGTCTCAACTGCCGTGAGCATATTCTTTAACATACTCATTACACGCTCAACTTGACCATTCGCACGAGCACTACCTGTTGCAATTAAATGTAAATTAATATTGTGTGTACTACAAAATTCTTTAAACTCTCGGCTCGCGAAACAACGACCTTGATCTGCAATAACTCTTATTGGAGCACCAAATAAAGAGATAGCATGTCTTAATGCCTCAATACTACTTAGTGTGTCTACGCTAATTGTATGATGTAACAGAACGTATTTCGTGAACGCGTCAATCAATACGAAAACGTACTCTTTTCTATCACTTTTCCCACTCAGTTTTCCAGTCGCGTCGATATGTAAAGTGTGCCAAGGAATAGCAATCTTAGGAATAGAATGCAACTCAGCTTGAATTTTCCCTGAGTGAGACTTGGAAATTTTACATGTCACGCAGTTATCGACAAAATTTTCTCACAAATTTGGACATGTTCTCGAACCAATAATGCTCGTAGACCTTCTCCAGAGTCTTCTCATAGCCCAAATGTATCAGAGACTCGTGAGTGTTATTGACAATTGACCATCTCAAAGATCTGGGAACTATTGGCAAACATAGTGACCTACCATTACGTTGCACTTTCCGATAAAGTACCCCTGATCGGATGTCATAAGTCTTAGATATATCATCATGAAGTTTACCTTCACTTAAATCGGACATAAGTTTTACAATTTCGTCATCACGCTTTTGCTCTGCCAAAAGCCAATTATCAGACAGTTCGGCTATATTAACGATTTTGGGCTCAACTTTTTCATATACTTTATCAGATGAAGGCAGTGGATTCCTTGAAAAGAAGTTCACATGACACATGCTGTTCCCTTTTCTATAGACAACTTCAAAATCAAATGCCTGTAAGAAAGCCCACTAGGAGTAAGATCAAGCTTTTTACGCGAAGCTTGTAAGGAGTTACAGTCAGTAACAACAACAAATTTACGACCGTGTAAATAGTGACGAAAATGCTTAATCGCGTTGACAACAGCCAGGGTTTCTAATTCGTAAGAATAGTACTTAGATTCAGCGACCGTAGTTCTCTTGCTAAAGTAGGCAATTACAAAACTCTTCGCATTTTTTTTCTGCATTAAAACAGCACCATATCCAATAGCACGTATGAAGTTCTATTGGACATGAAGGATCAAATATAACCAATACAGGATCAGAAGTCAAAACTGTCATCATTCGTTGTCTCAAAACTTCATGCATGGGTTTCCAATCAATTTTACCCTTGCTAGACGTTAAATAATACAATGGGGCCATAATCTGAGAAAATTTAGGGATAAACTTTCTAAAGTAGGATACGAGTCCTATAAATTGCCGCAATTGAGTAACAGTTTCGGGTGGAGGCAACGCAGTCAAGGCCTCAATTTTCTTAGGGTTTGGCTTTATCTTTCCTGCACTGACTTCAAAACCGAGGTATTGTACTTTCTGTTTAAGAAAAGAACATTTTTTCAAATTCAGTGAGAATCCCTGGTCAGTAAGCACCTGGAGTACAATGCGGAGTCTTTCCAATGCTTCTTCAGCATTAGAAGCTACAATTAAAATGTCATCCATGTAGACAACAACAAACGAATTAACTAAATCACCTAAAGCATTCATTACCGCCCGTTGAAAAACCGATGGTGCATTTCTAAGTCCAAATGACATTGTCAAAAACTCATATTGACCATCAGGCGTTACAAAAGATGTGTACTTAACCGAGTCAGAAGAAATGGGTATTTGATGGAATCCTGAAGCCATGTCCAAACTCTTGAAAAAGTTAGAACCATGTAAACGATCAATTTTATCTGATATTAAAGGTGACGGAAACCTATCCGGAATGGTATTATCATTTACTTCCCGAAAATCCACACACATGCGGTCAACACCATCTTTCTTCTTCACAAGTAGTATGGGACTGGCAAAAGGTGACGTACTAGGACGGATAATGCCACAATCCAAAAGTTCGTTAACTCTGTTTCGAACAACACAGCGTTCCTCCGTACTTAAACGGTAGGGACGTCTATAAACCGTTTTGTAAGGATATTTTAGGCCTATCTGCATCGGTGTTACATTAGCATGAGATTTAGGAAATGTTGTAACAAAATTTTCTCTAAAAGAATTTAAGGTATCTATCAATTTTGGCTTTAAATTCTGAGGAATGTCAGTGTCAATTGAATCGAAATTTATATCCCGAGGTGTAGTTGTCTCACAAGTCAAAACGAGGTTCCCCCTACTTAACCACAACTTGTCTGACGCCATATGTACCGTAATACCTTGATGAAGAATTTCTCGCTAATCATTATCTTGTTATGCAAGTAGGGATCTGGCAAAACATGCAACAAAACTTCCAGAACAATTCCCTCGAATTCAATCACCGTTAAAATTTGAAAAGGACTAATAACACTTGTCTGTCCAATCCCTGTCATTGTCACTACCTTAGAACAACGTTTACCCCGAAATCTATCACTTATAGAATCTTTAATGAGTGAACATTCAGAGCCTGAATCAAAAACGAAACTGAATTTCTCACCAAAATGATTTAAGGTTTCAACAGGTACACCAACAGTACATAGCTCTACCCGTCGGTTCCTTGCAGCAATCTCATCACTTCCATCAAACCTTTTGCGAACAATCTTGAGGCAACTGGATGCATAGTGACCAGTCTCTTGACAGTTGAAACATGTTATTGGTTTTGTTGAGTTTTTTAAATCCTTGTTGTCCATCCAATTCAAAGCATTCGAGTCTCTTCTTTTTGACCTGCATTGTGCCGCTTTATGTCCTTGTTGGCCACAGTTAAAACATTTAATGCCTTGCAGTGACGCTGATACCTTGTTCTTTTTTTGCATCGTGGCCGCTGACATCATTTTCTGTTGTAACTTTCCTCTTCAAGAACGACATAGCCTTCAGTTCTCTTTGTAGCAGATTCCTTGTACCAATATCAGCCGTAAAGGACATGCAATGTACTCTTGGCTCAAACTGAGAAAGATGGGCTAATACTGTGGATACAGCTATTTCCTCAACAAACAAATTTTTCCATTTAGTCATCAAAGATGTCATCAGAGTGGCAGCATATGCGGATAAACATTCCCCGTCTTTAGGTCAGCTGCTGTTTAACCCGATTAAAAATGCAGCTGAGGTTTCAGGACAATCAAAGCGATCCAAAACAAAAAATCCTTGAATTCTGCCCAAGTCATTTCCGGATAGGATACTTGAGCCAGCCAGATAGACACTTATCCTTTCAGAGCTCAACCAAGAATATTCATCAAGAATGGTTTTGGTAACTGATCCGAGACACACATGTTTGCCATTGACAACCAGGCACGAGCGTCAGCATTTACATCATCTGGGTTAAATTCCGGTAAATACGTATCAACGCTGGAGGATAATTTGAGCGCTTCCACAAGAGCTGAAAAGTTACGATTTTGCTGCTCAAACATTGTTCGCCATTTTTCTTCTGCTGAGCCGGGAATTTGCTTTGGATTCTGTAGGCTGCTTTGAGTAAATCCCACTTCTGATGTCGGGTTTTTGTTCATTTCAATTGATTTTGTTATTTTAAATTAAACTTCAAATTATTTAAATTGATTTGGTATATTATTTTATTATTTTTTTAAAAAATTAAACGAGGCAGTCCAAACTCGTCACTCTTGCTTGCTTTTTCTTTTCTTTCTATTTTTTCAGACGCACTGGTAACACTTGTTCCAATTTATGATACCAAAGATTGGTATTTGAAATTTTCGAAATAAATATTATTTAATTTATATAATTGAGGGATTCACAGTAGTGCCATAAAGTCATATGTCCTATAATAATAGCATGAAAAATTAAGACTATTGTAAACAACCCCTCATAATTAAGTGTGCTATTTTGATTTAAATCAGCTGATGTAAAACAATTATAAAAATAAATATTTTCTTTCATAATGCCAAAAACAAGTAAAAAAAAACAAAATAATAGCCAGTTTGTGCGAAAAGTATATTTTAGATGTTGTAATGGCAAACTCAAGTAAATAATTACAAATAAATTAAATTTTGTTTGATAAACAAAAATAGCAGAGTCCTTAGCCGATGTTATTTGACGCCACCAGTGATTTGTTATCAAAAATTAGCAACTCCGCTTAAATTTGGATGTCGGCCCGATAAAATTATACAATGAACGGCGCACAGTGGCGCCTTTTGACTTTTTTCGTTGCAAAAATCATAACTTTTGAAATAATTACGATATTTTAAAGATTTAAAAAGATGCTGACAGAGGACACTTTAGGCTTCAAAATATTGGTTACAAAATAGTACTAGAGGTACAGGGTGCTCCAAAAATTGCAGTTAAAATAGGATAATTTTTCCAGTTAAATGTTAACATTTTTTTTTAAATATAAGTTTTTTAATTGTATCGCAAATACACATTTTTATATACTTTTAATATTTAAATCTAAGTAAATTTATATTAAGTAACTAGCTTAACCCGGTGCGCTTTGCAATGCACATTGTTCAAATCCGAAATTTTAAAAAAATCACTCTAATATAACATGTTAAACCAATATTAAATTTTTTTATTTCTATTACAGAAACACATTTTTAAGTTATTATTTTAATATTAATATATTTATGCTATAGATATAATGTTATTTATCTATATTATATATATAAAAAAATAAGTGTGTTTGTATGTTTGTTTGTGCTTTAAAGACGGTTAAACGGCTGGACCGATTTCCTTGAAATTTTCACATAATCTTTTTGTATGTCTGGAAAAACTATGGGCTATACTTTGGTTTGAAATTGTAAGTGGGCGGGGTGCCACGCCCTATTAAAGAATAAGTATTAAATATTATATATCACGAAAGTTAATGCAGCTAGAGTCTTCAAATTAGGTACGGTAAACTTTGACATCCACACAAACATTTGAGTAAAAAATGGGCGGACTTGCAATAGTAGGCGTGGCCACATGAATTAAATACTAAAATTCGTATATTTGGAAAACGATATCAATTAGAGTGGTAAAATTTTGCAAGAGCAATTTTGACACCCAAATGAACATTTAGGCAAGAAATGGGTGCATTATTAATAGTGGGCGTGGCACCTACCATATGAATTAAATACTAAAATTCGTATATTTGGAAAATGATATCGATTAGAGTAGTCAAATTTTGCAAAAGCAACTTTGATATTTAAATAAACATTTATGGAAAAAATGAGTGCATTATCAATAGTGGGCGTGGCACCTACCATATGAATTAAATACTAAAATTTGGGGTAGCGAAGCACACCGGGTATTAACTAGTTTAGTATATATTTTATTTAGCTAGAATAATTGGTTTATATTAGTTATTTATCTTTGAAATAGTCATCAAGATTGGGATCGTTATCTAATAGATTTAACATATCGGGGCTATAATTATATTCTTCCAAATCTTTTCGAGATCTTGTCTTATGTCTTCGTGATGAAAGAAGTGGGTCTGAAGAGGCCGCCAACATATTGAAAAGGTTCGCAATTTTGCAAGTATTCGTATATCTAAATTTTTAGTAGTCTTTGTTTTTGCATTCTTTGGCTTCTTCTGACAACTCTCCAATCGGTAAGCATTGATTTTCAATTAAACTTTTACCATGAGCCAAAATCTTATGAACCGTAGGAGTAAGTTTCTTCTCAGGGTACATTTGAGCTAAAAGTTGCCCAGTTTTTGATGCATAATCATCAAACTTTGGGCCATTTACTATTTCTCTAGAGGATGATCCATCACATTGCACTTTTACCTCTACCGATACTTCAGTAACCTTTAAATTAGGTGACACTGCTTCTTTTTTGGCAGATGTAATCTTTTTGTATTCAGAAAGAATACTCCCTTTGATTCTCTGCAGTCGACCTGGGCTTGCAAGTACCACAGCTTTTGTAATGTCGGACCTTGATTTATCTTTTACAAACTTAAGACATAATGCTTCTGAAAGATGTGATTTAGATATATCTTTTGTGGCATTTTCAAATTTACGTGTTCTTGTATACTCAGAACACTCGTTTATAGTTTTTGCTGGTTATTGCAATAGTTATGCCTATCTGATTGGCACAGATTTAATAAAAAAATATCCCTGAAGATGCTAGAAAATACCAGCGAAACGTCGGATGAAATAATGGTTTTTTTATGTATATTAATATACATTTTGACCTTGTAAGCCCAAGAAATAATTCAAAAAATATATATAAACCAAAAAAAAAAAATAGGTCGGTAAATCAATATTCAGAGCAAAATATTGTTTATTATTTAACGAGAAGAAATAAAAATATATAATAAGTTACTTTATTTTACACTAAAATTGCTGCAGTGAAAAAAAATTTTCTCGTTTTCGCTATGAGGTTGTAACAGTTTTCTTCTTATTTCACCTACAGCGGCATTCTACGGCAGCTTAACTAAGTTAAATTATTTCAAGTATTATGTAGCAAGTATGCTCAGAAAATATGGGCGAGACCATTTTTGACCATTTTTAGATATGCTCTATTTTATTTGTAAAAATTACCTAAATATAGGGTGTCTGAAAAGCGGCTACTGCCGAAAAAGTAGGGCATCTGCTGAACATTTTACTACTTATTTTAATTAAAAACAAACATACCTTTAAAAGAATACCAAAAAAGTAGTAATCAAACGGTAATGTTTCTGACACTTTAATTCTAAAGTGCATTTATTTTTCCAAGATCACCCTTTTTTTTGCTTTTTAAAAAATTGTCGACTTTGAGCAGCTCCACAAACTATAATTTTTATGCAATTAAGGAAAATGTTTTTGAATTGTGATCAGTAAGTAGTTCTTTATACGATGTTTTCATTCATTTCACAAAATTTTGTCATGAAATTTTGTATTTTTGCCACGGGTTTTAGGAAAAGGCGCTACTGTGCGGCGACAGCTTACAAAAAATTTTGCGGCTTGGCATAGCCGGCTTAGCCGTTTAGCACAGGTCTCTGCTTATTAAATACGACAGCACAATAAACATAGTGTACAAAGTTCTATTATTATAAAACACTTTTTGTTTGAAAAGCAACAACAACATTTTAAAACCATTGTAAAATTTTAGGACAATGGGACATTATGACATGATAAGATACCTTGTGAATCACTTGTGTACTATTTCCACGCTTAATAAGAAAGAATTAAATTTTTAGAGTACCAAAACTGGGGATTGAAACTTCCGTCTCTGTTATAGTAAATGTTTTCCTCTTCTCTTTCTCTGTTTTGCCATTGAATTATTCTTATTGTGATCTTTTATCGTATGAGTAGGGTTGAAATATTAAAAGATGAGTTTATTTTCTCTTGCAGTAGACTGTATGGCAATTTAAGAGGTAAAAATTATTCATAATTTTATCCGAAATAAATTTATTTTCAGGAGTGTGGAACATAAATTTCCACAAAAATTTTCAAATAACTACATATATACATATGCATATTTTTATATGAACTCTTATTTTATATGTATATTTATAAAATTTTCATTTAGTTGTTAACGTAATCAAGCTAAGGTAAATTCAAACAAGTTTATTTATGCATACATATGTATGTCTATAAGTGATAAGTGTGTTCAAGAATGATTAAATAAAGATTACGCCATCACGCAGCCATAAAAAAACATTTCTGCGCATGTAGGAATTCTGACGTCACTCAAGCTGTGTTTTCATTGGCTAATAAAATTCAGCTGTATAACTAATTATGTTTGTGTAAAAACATGACAGTGGGACAAACTGTTATTTTTCTAACTAAATGTTTTAAAAGCAAACAAATTATTTATATATACATATATATATTGTTACAGATTTATTTTTGAAAAGTTAATTTACATTATAATTTATTTTAGTTGTAGTAGTTTAAGTTACCGTAGTTGTATTTGTATTAGTTTATTTTGCTGGTTATTCGAACATGATGTTTGTTGTTATGTGTAGCATACTTTTAGGCACTTCTATTATTCGTACCTATTACTTAACGTCTTAATTTTAATGTAACGGGTTTCGAATGTACTAGAATGTACATACGAGAACTTTGTCGAATGTTACCGAACACCACTATGTTACTATAAATAGCCGAACAACACAGCTAACATGATCAGTATTAAAATAGAGCTTGTAAAGTGTGTATCAAAGTGAGTTTGATAATAAAAGTGTATAACCATAACTGTAATAAGTAAAGTGAAATAAAAACAATATCTGAGTGTATTTAAATAAATAAAGTGCTCTTAATTTTATAACGAATTTCAACTGTTTTTGATTGCAATAAAAGAACTCAAAGTATATTTAAAGGAAATAATCCAACTTTTATAAAAGGTATAAACGTAACAACTGGTGTCAGAAGTGAAATTGCATTTAAGAAAAAATCAGACATGAAATTTGAGGAGCTTAAAGTAGAACAACTCAAGAAGGAATTTAGTAAGCTGGCATTGTTGACAACAGGTAATAAAGTAGAATTGCAGAATTGCATCCATAATCAACATGGATGCTTGCTGCTATAATGGAAAAAATGGAAATTAAATTCCAGGAAGCTCAAGAAAATTCTAGAACTACTAATGAAAAATTGCAGCTACAAGTAAGAGATGTTGACGAAAAATTTAGAAGCAAAAATTAATGATATTCAATGTCACGAGAGACCAGTGCGGATAATTCCAGAAATATCGAGTAGAATAAAGGCCCCTACTTTTGACGGTAGTGCACCATTTAATGTTTTTAAATTTAAATTTCAGACAGTTGCCAATAGAAATATGTGGAGCAATGAAGAAAAGGCTATAGAGTTGATTTTGGCGTTAAAAGGCAACGCAGAGCAAGTCTTGGAAAGCATATCTATTGGCTGCAGAGAAAACTATGATGACATAATGGTTGCACTACAACGTAAGTATGGCGGCGAGCACAAACGAGATATATACCGAATGTGTAGTGTGCTATATTAGTGCACACTTCTACATTATTGAATATTACAATAATGTAACATAATATAACCCAATTGTTACTTTTATTAAACACATGACTAATGCAATTATGAGAATTGAGTGAAAGTAATTAATAAGTAAACGTCACTCAATTCTCAAATTGAATACGTTTGTGATTGGTCTAACGTATGAAGTAATAGTAAAGAAATAATTTTAAAGTAAGTGCATATAGTAGTAAGATAAAGATAGATATAATATTATAATAAGTTATAATAAGTTAGAATAGTTAGAATTAATTCTCATGTAAAGTATAAAAAGGGCCGCGAGCCACTAATAAAACAGACATTGATTTTAGAAACGAAATCGGCAATAACTGCCTTGTTTTATTTTCATTGTTTCAAAAACCTTTTGGCAGTTCTTTTGAACGCCTACTATTTAGCTGGAACCCTTCCAGCTGGGTAAAATAAATATAAGGGCTATAGGGCACCTTAGTTAAAATAATTATTCTTCTACTACATGGAAAAATATTCCATTACATGGCGATCCTGCAAAATACCATTACATGGCGAACCTGCTAAATACCATTACATCCTGCCACTTCCACTAAAGATCCTGCTAAATTAAGGACCAAGATTATTTTATATTGTTTAACTGCTAAATTAAGGACCAAGATTATTTTATATTGTTGATCTGCTAAATCAAGGACCAAGATTATTTTAAAATTGTTTAACCGCTGAATATCCTGCTTACTGCGAACCAAAATCCTGCCCACTGCAGACCAATATATATATGAATATACTAGATAGTTTATCATCTCTATCAATTGCCCTATATATATATAAATATATTATACAAATATAAATATTTATTTTATCCTGTTAATACACAAATGGTAGGACCCATTTGGGGTAATAAAATTAACACAAAAATGGGTAAACCACAAAGCAAAGTGGAGATTCAGGAGAACATTGTTAACAATGGAAACGCCGAGAATAATAAATTTGTAGTACCAGAATACAACCAGATACAAACTCGGCACAAATATTACAGATGTTTAAAAATACAATTATAAGGAAAATAACAAAAGAATAAAAAGGTTAAATAAGAACGATATATAAAAATTTTTTTTTGTTAGGCAAATTTTATGAAATCAAAATTTAAATTTAAGCTTAGAGACTATTTAAAGTTAATATATTAAATTATATGTATAAAAATAATACAAACATTAATGTTAATAAATGGAAGATTTAAAAGACATTTTAAATAATTTAAAGAAAAGTCCAGAAAGGACATATACTGAAAAAACTGTACAAAACAAATCAGAAACAATAGAAAAGATAAGAACGACCTTTCTGTCAAGTATATCTGAGGAGACAGATGAACAGAAAATAGCAGCCTTAAAGAATTTAACGGTATTTATACACAGGTTAAGAAATATTTGTTAGAAGTTCCAAAGGAACAAGAGAAAAAAAATAGTGAAATGGCATCATTTAATTTAGAAACAGTTGCGAAAGCACTACCATTATTTACTGGTAACAGGGAGGAATTGGAAAGTTTCCTCATAACAGCAGAATTAATTAACAAAACTTTATCGGCAGAGGCCAAGAGAGATTTTCTCCAGTATGTGTATCACGCAAAACTTGCTTAAAGTGTAAGAACCGCTATTGGTAGTTACACAAAACCAGACAATTTTAACAGTTTGAAAGAATTACTTACTGGAAGATACAAAAGTACTGCAACGGTAACAGAAGTACAGACGATATTGAATAGCTTTTATCAGGGAAAATTATCCGTAAATTCATACAAGGACAAGATAGCGCAGAATATAGATAAATTGAATAAATTGCAGATATAAGAGTTAGGTAACACCTCTACGGAAGCAGAGGGAAACGTAATAGTGAGATTAAATAATAAACTAGCCTTAGACATATTCAAAAAAGGAATAAATGATAGGTTCAAGACGACTTTGTATGTAGCCAGACTCACATCTTTTCAAGAGGCGTTTGATCTTGCAATTGAATTAGAAAATGAACATAAGTTTAGCGATAATTCGGTAATGCGTATTCGTGAACAACAGACCGGTAACAACTACAATAAATATGACAACAATAACGACAGACACAGTTATCGTAATAACAACACCACTAAGTACAATAGAAACGATAATCTCTACAACAGAAATTATCAAAATAGTAGTAGAAACACTAACAACTACAACACCAATTCTAGGTCAAATACTAATGACAATAGAAATTACAATAGACATGATCAGAATAACGGAAATAATAATAGGAACTATAATGGACAATATCGAAACAACGGAAACAATGGACAATATCGGAACAATGACAATGTACGAAACCGAAATAACTTGAACAACAATAACAGAAGACATATTTATAAATTCATGATGAGGGAAACGAGATGGGCTCGGAATATGTGGAGATTCCGGACAGCCAAAACTAAGAATATACAAAGTGTCTAATAATAATACCAATTTCATATACACAACATATAAAAACAAAACATTGACATTTCTTATTGACACAGGTGCCGATATATCACTTTGTCGCATGTATACAAATTTCGAAAATGAACCACTTAACATAGATAATAAATGCAGATTGACAGGTATCACTACAGAGGAAATTAACGCGCTAGGTACAATGGAACTAGAACTTTCAATGACAGATGAAATATGCAAACACACTTTTCACATGGTGGATGAAGAGTTTCCAATAGAGACGGACGGAATAATAGGAAGAGATTTTTTAAGAAAATACCTATGCAAAATAGATTACGAGACATTTACAATTTCTTTATTTATAAATAACAAAACCATGACCCTTCCTATGCAGACAAAGGCATTTAATACATTAAAAATAAATATACCACCTCGTACAGAAATTATGCAGGCAGTAAAATTAAACCTTAAAGAAGATTGCGTTATATTTAACAATGAATTAAGAGAGGGAATTTTTTTAAGTAATTCAATAGCGCCAAAAAACGGCATGACACATTTAAAAATTTTAAACACAACAAATGAGACAGTAACTTTACAGGGCATTAAACTTCATACTGACCCACTAAGAAACTACAAGATATTAAATTACAATAATATAAATAATGACGAACGTTTTAAACAAATTTTAAATGAATTGCAATTGAAAAATAGTGATGAGCATGCAAAAACACAACTAATAAAACAGACATTGATTTTAGAAACGAAATCGGCAATAACTGCCTTGTTGTATTTTCATTGTTTCAAAAAACCTTTTGGCAGTTCTTTTGAACGCCTACTATTTAGCTGGAACCCTTCCAGCTGGGTAAAATAAATATAAGGGCTATAGGGCACTTTAGTTAAAATAATTATTCCTCTACTACATGGAACTATATTCCATTACAAATGGAATTACGAGGCAGAACACAGAAAGCTAACGAGTCATTACAAGATTTCGCAACGGAGATCGAGCGTTTGGTGCAGCTGACATATCCAGGTGAAAATCACCCATTTTTGGATCAGTTTAAAACTGAAACGTTTGTAAATGGAATACGTGATCCTGAGATAAAGCACGCGGTGTTTGGCACGCATAAATCGACGTTTGCAGAAACAGTTGCATACGCTATGACACAGGAGACCGCGAAATTACTCTCTAAGCCGCAGATATATAAGGTGCTAAATCTCGAAATTTCTGAAGAAAGGCTCGTATACAGGCGTTAGAGGAAAAACAAGGTAAAGCCAGAGCCAAATGCTATAATTGTGGTAAGAGTGGAAATTTTCAACGAAATTGTAGAGCACCAAGGAAGCGGGCTAGATCTGTTTCACCACCTGGAAACAGCAAACGGGAAAACATAAAATCATCAAATGAGTGACCGTCAAACTAAAACGAGCTAGCAAAACGGGGCAAGAGCTAGCTCCCATAATCGAGGGCCACACAATCTCCATATCAGTTATGCAGCAGAAAAATAGCAACCTTACTGCTTGTGGGTATATCAATGGTCGAAGGCATATTTTTACCATAGACACCACACATCGCAGTCTACTATCAGGCCCGATTTAGTAAAGAAAACAATCGAACCGTTATGTGCCGTAAGTCTCCGAACAGCTACTGGGGAGCCCGCTACTGTCTATGGTAAAATAATCGTAAAAGTAACTATTGCCAACATAAGTGTCAATCATGTATTCATCGTTGCCGACATTGTGGACGAAGTAATCATCGGTGCAGATTTTATGATAAGACATGGCATTAATCTGCACATGGGGCAGAAGGTAATGATTTGGAGGAATATTGAAATACCCCTAGATGTTGGTTATGAAAATAAGGTGCATGTAAGGAAACTAGTTGCTACAGAATATGAGAAAATACCACCACAGTCAGAAAGTGTAGTATGGGCGCGTATAGTGGGAGATTGTGTGGACAACCGGTTGTGGGTGGTAGCACAAACAGATATAAAAAGTGACCTAATAACAGCAAAAGCCCTTGTCAAAACCAGAAATGACGGAAGAGTTCCTGTAAGAGTGCTAAGCCTTTCCGCCTGTGAAAAAGTCGTCAAGCCAAAGTCCGAATTAGGTCAATGTGCTAAAGCTGAGGCAATAAATAATTAACTGCGAAATGAAATCGGGTCCTGTCAGTATGTCAAACAAAGAGCAGGAGACGCTAGCAGAATACGTAGAGAAGTGGGTTAAAGGATTATCGCCGTCCGATAGAAATAAAGCAAAACAGCTACTCAGAAAACATGTATCCATCTTCGCTCTGAAAGGTCAACATGGAGGTAGAACATCACTTGTAAAACATCAGATAAATACCGGCGATGCAAGGCCTATAAAACAAGCTCCTAGAAGTATTCCTCTAGCGAAACGTAATGAAGTCAAAGAGCTTGTCAATGAAATGGAGCAGAATGGAGTAATAGAACATTCTTCAAGTCCTTGGAGCTCACCGGTGGTTTTGGTTAAAAAGAAAGATGGCAGCACAAGATTTTGCGTCGATTATAGAAAACTTAATGACGTCACTAAGAAGGACAGTTATCCACTACCAAGAATAGATGATACTCTGGACTCGCTAGCTGGGACAAAATGGTTCTCTACATTAGACCTGCAAAGTGGTTATTGGCAAATAGAAATATCTGATAGAGATAAGGAGAAAACAGCTTTTAGTGCAAGTGACGGGCTATGGCAATTTAACGTGATGCCATTTGGACTATGCAACGCTCCAGCCACATTCGAGCGATTAATGGAACGCGTATTAAGGGGACTTCATTGGAAGACATGCCTGGTGTATCTTGATGACATAATTGTCATGGCTAAAAGTTTTGACGATCAAATGAAAAATCTAGAAGAAATCCTCAAACGAATATCAGTGGCTGGACTTAAACTAAGCGCCAAGAAATGTGCATTGTTCCAGAAAGAGGTAAAGTACTTGGGGCATCGAGTTGCAGAGGATGGTATATCAACTGACGAAGATTAAGTTCAAGCTGTGAAAAACTGGCCTCGCCCGCAAAATCTTCATGAGTTACGTAGTTTTCTAGGCCTCTGTACCTACTACGGGAAATTTGTGCCGAATTTTGCTAGTGTCGCTGCCAGTCTACATGAGCTCACCAAGAAGTCACGACCATTTCTGTGGGCTGAAGCACAAGAACAAGCATTTCAGAAGCTCAAGGAGTTGTTATGCATAGCACCAGTTTTGGCATATCCTATCGCTGGAGAGAAATTTGTATTGGATAGCGATGCGAGTGGCTACATGATAGGTGGTTTTCTTTCGTAGGTTGTTAATGGAACAGAAAAGGTGAAAGAAAGCCTGAAATAAATTATTGTGTATCACGTCGAGAGCTTCTGGCAGTTGTGGAATGTGTAAAGCATTACCACAAATATCTGTATGGACTAACAACCGATCACTCTGCACTCAGATGGTTGCTACAATTTAAACAACCGGAAGGACAGCTAGCTCATTGGATAGAACGTCTCCAAAGCTACGACTTCAGCATTGAGCACAAAAAGGGCACTAAACATGGAAATGCAGATGCACTCTCCCGAAGACCATGCAGATTGGAGTGCAAACATTGTGCAAAAGCTGAAGGAAAAGAATGTGTCGTTGACGTTCGACTAACATATATAGAGACAAGTAACGACTGGTCAGCGGCGCAAAGAGACGATCTCATACTGGCAAAAATTATGTCAGCAAAGGACGAAGACAAAAGACCAATCCGTAACCAAATATCAGCGGAAAGTCCACTGATGAAATCATACTGGGCGCTATGGAATAGTCTGCAGGTTATAAATGGATGCCTTTATCGCAAATGGGAAAGTACTGATGGTAAATCGACAACAAATCTGATTGTAGTACCATCATCTAAAGTCAAAGAGGTATTGAAGGAGTTTCATAATGGTTCAAGCGGTGGTCATCTTGGTGTAACAAAAACCATAGAGAAGATAAAGCAACGTTTCTATTGGGTTGGATGCCAACAATCTGTAGCTGATTGGATAGCAAAATGCGCACAATGTATCGCAGCCAAGGGCCCAGTAAGACGGAGTCGCGGAGCGCTGCAGCAGTACAATTCAGGTGCTCCGTTGGAGCGAATAGCAATGGATATAGCAGGTCCTTTTCCTGTCAGTGAGGCTGGAAACTGTTGCGTTATAGTTGTAATCGACTATTTTAGCAAATGGCCAGAGGTATACGCAATACCAAACCAAGAAGCTAAGACTGTCGTAAACGCATTTGTGAACAACTGGGTGTGCCGCTATGGAGTTCCGCTTGAGCTACATTTTGATCAGGGAAGAAAGTTTGAATCTGAGATATTCCAGGAAATTTGCGAACTATACGGTATCCGAAAAACGAGGACTACGCCACTGTATCCACAATCTGACGGCATGGTCAAGAGATTTAATCGCACGTTGGAGGAACACTTGAGAAAAGTGGTCAGTGCACACCAAAGGGACTGGGATGAGCACATACCAATATTTCTGTTGGCATACAGGTCAGCCGTTCATGACTCTACCTCCCGAACACCTGCAAAAGTTATGTTTGGAACCGAGCTGAAACTGTCAGGTGATCTAGAATTCGGTATTAATCTCTCGACAATAGATGAGCACGAAGAAGACACTTCAAGGGGACGAAAAGATCTCGACGAAATTCATGAACTCGTTCGTGGCCGAATAAAAATTACCAGCAAATTCTGAAGGTTTTAATGAGGGTCAGCTAGTTCTACTATATAACCCACAACGAAAAAAAGGACTGTCTCCTAAATTGCAAACTCATTGGGATGGGCCATATAAGGTGATAAAAAGAATAAATAACGTTGTGTTTAGAATACAGAAGTACAATAGCCCAAGATCAAAGATGAAAGTGGTAAATCTCGAGCGCCTCGCTAAGTACGGAAAAAGTGAATTTGTGCCTATTCGGGACGAACAGGCTTAAGCGGGCGGTAGTGTTACAGATTTATTTTTAAAAAGCTTAATTTACATTATAATTTATTTTAGTTGTAGTAGTTTAAGTTACCGTAGTTGTATTTGTATTAGTTTATTTTGCTGGTTGTTCGAACATGTTGTTATGTGTAGCATACTTTAAGGCACTTCTATTATTCGTACCTATTACTTAACGTCTTAATTTAAATGTAACGGTTTTCGAATGTACCAGAATGTATATACGAGAAGTTTGTTAATTGTTACCGAACACCACTATGTATTCATTTTGTTATTTTATCAAATTTTCTTGTTCGCTTATAAGTATTTTCAGCGATTTCGGCATTTAGTTTCCTAATTCTAAAATACATTCGAAACTTAAAAAAAATTTTTTCACGTCTTTACTGGCTTCAATTTCTTTTGCTTCCAACAATTGCTTTTGTAAATATCCGCTTGAAAGTAATAATTTGTTAACATTTATTTTGAAAAATATGGTGTAAGTCTGGAGGCGATCTTCTTCAAAATCAGTCGGCCTTGGAGCATTTTCCGTGACCAATTTTTCTTCAAAACTATTTGGAATATCATTTTGCTTTTCAGTTTCACGTAGTCCTTCATATACATTTTTTCTTATTAAAGTATTTTATTTTTCTTGGATAAGAAAATTAATAAGAAAAATAAAATACTTTAATAAGAAAAAAATGTTGATTGGGTTTTTGAGGAAGTTTTTTATAGTTTTTCGTTTTATTTTTGAATTCTTATTTTGTTAATAAGAATTTAAAAATAAAACTTATAACATTTTAAAACTTTTTACAAGAATTTGGGTAAAAGGTCTACTGATGATCTGGTATAAGCACCAGTGAAATGCATATAGACCAGCTTAAGCCCAACAACCAAATTAAATATTAACTTTAATAATTTTAATATTATTTTTATGTATTTATTATAAAATATGACACGAAATTCGTTGTTTATTAAGCACCGATGTAAGACTTATTTTTTAGAACTCTCTGAGTAAATTAATTACAGGGCTGCCAACTATTACAAAATACATACATTTTTTGTAAGAAATTATAAATTTCACATATGATACAGACTTGGTAACCTTTGCAAGGGGATTACTACGTCATCTAACGGTAAATTATGCGCAAGGCTTAATCTTTATTTAATCATTCTTGAGTGAGTTGATGTTTATTTCCTTAATATTTTATACATGTACTTACGTACAGGGGAAAAAAAGAGTAATACAAGCTGGAATTGCAATTTTGGTGGTTTAAATAATTTTAACATTAAACTCTTCTTTTTATTTGTTTATTTTTTTTTTCTTTTTGAAAAAATTTTTCTTTTTTTGCAGCAATAGTGAAGTTAAATATCTTATTCCTTTCTATATATACATATGTATTATGATGGCTAGAATTTTGTTTGTCCCAATTTACCCATAATTACCTCTGGAATTACACACATTTTTGTTTGTCTGTAAAGAAAAAGTACTTTTAAATTATTTTTGTTTATAATCTATTTTCAAATAATATTTTTTATTAGTTAGCATTGATTTTTTTATTTGATAGTTTTTCAATTATAAAAATTTTCTTCATTCGAAAGATTAATTTTCAATTAAACATTAGTGTTTTTATTTTAAATAGTTTACTGCTGGTTGTGAACTGTAAAATTTTGTTGAAAAATTATTAGGTATGGATATTTTAAATAATTATTAACGTAGATCAGAATTTAAACTAAATATTGCTTTATTTTTTTATGTGGGTGTAGGAATTGTGAGACCATTCCCTTCCAGTGTGTCTGTGTGGGGAATAATAGTTTATTTTGTGTCAAAACTTTTTGATCTAGGAAAGAAAACAATTAAAAATATTGCTTTTATATATGCTATTGGACTTAATACTGAACCGTCACAGAACATCATCGCTATAGTAAAGGAACTGCATTTTGGTTGCTGATTTTTTTTTGGTTGTTGTTAATTTAAAGGAGCATTCAATCGTTAACTCGTGTATAACGTAAATTTGTCTATACGAATTGTGTGTTATTGTGTATGTTGTATGTTAGGCAATCTGACTCCTTAAATTTTTTTATTCGTAATTTCGTGTGATCAACGACTGCTTTTTGTTTAACGTTTCGAATTGTAAAATTTAAGGTTTATAATCATAATTTCGGGAGATAGTTAACTGTATATATACTAAGGTGATCGACTCGGTTTTACAACCGGTGGAAAACCCGGTTTTTTTCCTCTTTTAGCTGGCGGTTTTTTTTAAATGTTGATTTTTCGAATATCGAATACACCAGTTTTTTTATCCCAAAAAGCCGGTTTTTTATTTTTTTAAGTTAACTTATATATATATTGTAACGACAAAAGGCGCCTGGCTTGTTTTTGCCTTCACAGAATTATTATTATTTTTTTTATGTTATGTTTATTTTTTCTTACCAATTAAATCATTTGCTTTATCATTAATTTACATACTATTTAGTAATAAAAGTAGTTATATTTTTATATTTAGCATTAAGCATATAATGAATTTCTAAATTTAAGTATAAGGTAATAAATACCTACGCTAAGCTACAACGCTGGAAGTCTACCACCATTCACCATACAATAGCATGTTTTGTATGTTGAATTGTGTGCCAATACATAAGTTTGTGTGCGTATGTATACGCTGGGCAACGACATCGGCGATCCACCACCATTCACCATACGACAGCATGTGTTGAATTGTGTGCCAACACATCAGTATGTGTGTGTGTGTATTCGCTTGTGTGCTTAGCAAAGGTATAATATGCAAGTGATTGCTGGTAGAAATTCAGTCAGTTGACAGCTCGCTTGCTGTACGGTAAGAGCTAGTATTAAGGCGTTGGTTTTCCGCTTTAATAAAAGATCTTATTTTGTGCTCAGTAGAAAGAACTAGTATTAAGACGTTGGGTTTCCGTCTTAATAGTAGTCTTGTTGCGTGCAGGAGTTGGGTGTTCCTTTATTGAAGCGTTGGTTTTCCGCTTCAATAACCGATACCGACGGCATTGTGAGAACTAAAGTCAAGGTGTTGGTTTTCCACCTTGATACTAGATCTCAGCTGCGGTGTGAGTGAGGATACAGACCAGGACGTTGGCTCTCCGTTCTGCTCTGACGCCTCACTAGCACAAAGAGAGTAAAGGTGGACCTTTGGACGTTGGTTTTCCGTCCAGAGGAAGATCTTTACTGATACGCCCCGCTGTGGTGGCAGTGAGGTTGGTCAGCTGGCTACAGCCAATCAACCCCCCTGTGATCTCGGCATAAGGGGACCGTGTGGTGGTTTATCCCGTTGAGGCGGTATTGACGCTGGACAGCTGGTTACAGCAATCCAGCAAAAGTGCCGTCGAAGACGAGAGTGTCACCAGACCCCGTATCCACTCCCATTTAGGCAGCCCAGCCAATACTCTATAAGGCTACCGAGCGTTTACTGCTGCAGTAGACGTCACTGTCACAGCGACTAACACTAGTTACTACTTTTGTATATTAAACTTAATCTATTCTAATTTTTGAATAAATTTGTTAAGTGATAAAATAATAACCCATCGATCTTTCTTTTCTGTGGACGACAACGACCCTGGACACCGCTGAGCTCTACCCCGGCAACCAGCGGAAACGTGTCGTTACAGTGGCGCCCGAGCAGGGACAAAATTTTTTTTGTCCACAACATTTTTTTTTAATACTAAATTTTTTTTTAACACTAATTTTTTTTTAAATCAACAAATATGTTACGTACAACTTGGGTATACTCTCTTAAGAAGGACGACCTCACTAACTACCTAAGCCAGTTTGGCGAACCAACTACAGGAACCGTAGACGAGATGAGGAAACGTTTTGCGAAATTCCTGGTATCCGAGCATGAATCAACCGTAATCGAAACCCTCACTCAGCTACAGGTCAAACATGAAAGCAACCCAGTAACATCACCTCATGGCCGACTGCAGGTACAAGGCTTGGAGGTGTGTCCAAGCATAGAAACACTGTCAACCGATAATGCTGCACAGAAGTCACCAATCAAAATCGAAATTCCCGTAAGAGCCGCAGATCCAGCAACGACAAAAACTAGTAAATTGAATATCATGGAAGACGTGCGTAAGTGGGGAATTAAGTATGACGGTGGTAAGAACCCCCTCGAGTTCATGGAGCGAATCGAAGAGCTCACAGAGATGTCCGGCCTCCGAACAAATGACGTAGCCAAGGTAATGACGGAACCGGTATGTGACCGAGCGCTCATTTGGCTCCGCAATAATAACAAACATTGGGAGCAGTGGGAAGATTTCAAACAAGACTTCCTGCAGTTTTTCTTACCACCACGATACTTTGAGAAGTTAGACGATGAAATTCGTAGGCGCACCGAACGTCAGCGGGAAAATTTTAAGGACTACGTTCTGGCTATACAGGACCTGATGCGACATTCCCGTTTGACCGCCGAACAAAAGCTCGAAAGAATATACCGTAATTCAACGGCCGATTATCAATGGTATATCCGTAGAAAGGATTTTTCGTCATTAGACGAACTGATCTCACTAGCTTCCGACTTGGAAAGCGATGGGGTGCTACAAGGCCGACGGAAATAAAGCCAACTTGGAAAATGTTCAAGTTGGTCTTATTTCCAACTCAAAAGTGAAATAAAGCCTAGTTGGCTTTATTTCCTTGTTAGCGAAATTTGAAAGTTGACTTTATTTCCCTTTTGAGTTGGAAATAAAACCAACTCAAAAAATTCAAATATTTTTATTACAACATTTGGTGTTATTTTAAGAAGTAATTGATTTCGTCACCTATTTTAATTATACAAAATAGCATTTATTCAAACAAACAAAACAATATCAAAATTCAAACATATTATGTTTTTGTTCATAATTCAAACAGTAGTTTTCAAAATTTTAACATCATCAATTTTTTCACATATTTACATCAATTACATATATATATGTACATAAGTAATATAGTAATTTTTGTTTCTTACAAAATTTCCAAAAATTAGAAATATATAGAAAATGCATTTGTTATTATTGCCCGGCAATAAGGACAGAGTGTCTTAGTTCTTTTCTCTTTTGCATTTTGCAATAATTGTTCGTAACACTGTTGACATACTTTGAAATGTTTGCATGGTTCAAACACAAGATGTCTTTGCCTTACACAGCAAATAATGCAGAGAGTATTAAATTGCTGGTTTTCATTTCCAAAATGATTTTCATCATCATTATCTTCTGATTCACTGTCAGATGTGTGAATCTCATTTATATAATTTACATCAATTAACGTTTTTTTCATTTTTGTAAATTGTGTCAGGATATCTCTTAATGATATTTTATTGTCCTTCAGTAGTTGTAGATGTTTCTTAATTAATTTATCTCTTCTTTCAAAGCAATTGTCCTTTTTCCTATATAAGGATACACATCCTGAAAGTGATTTTGTAAAATCCAATGATTTGTTTTGATCTAAACTGCACAATCCATCTAAAAATTTATAGAAATTGCCTTTTTTTGTAAGCCTTGCGCTCATCCTGCTGTGAAAACTTTCTACTGCATTACTGGTTTTTATTGGTTCTCCATAAACAGACATATTTTCAGCTTTCACCTACAATAATATTAATATTTAATCGAAAATATATTTGGTTAAGAATTCATTTGTTTTTAGATACCTTTTTAATCCACTGCGCTTCAAAATAGTTGATAAAGTGTTTGAAATAATTTTCACCGTTCTTTTGCAAGAATTTATCCTCCATTGATTCATTTTTTATAATTTGGTATGCCTGTGTTAAATCTTTCGGTTTTAATAGTGGTAAATAAAAAAATTTGTTAAAGACGTTTTTGGCATCTTTATTTTTGTTTAGATATTTAATGAAGTTAGATATTTTTGACGCTTTTCTCCTTAAGGCATTAGTAAAATGAAACCAGCAACCGATTAATTTCGCCGTTGGATAGATTGCTTTGAAAGCATTTCGCAAGCCAGTTTCATAATCGCTAATAACCTTCGTTGGTTCCAAGTCTAAAATATTTGATTTGATGTACTGTAATACATGCTTATAGGCTTCCTCCGATTTATTAGACATCAAAATATATAAAAAGGGATAAGCCTGAAATAAACAATTTTTGATTGTATTTATAACAGCAGGTACGTTGAATTATTTTCAATGTTATTACTTACATGTTCTGCGTGAACTATATGTAATGTTAATAGTTGCTTAAAATTCTTAGACACGGGTACAATATTAAAAGTTCCATCAACTATAAAAGTACGAGGTTCTAATATGCTCATTGAACGTATTCCATTAATAATAGTTGGTGATGCAAATAATGTATATGAAAAATTTTGTGATATCACTGTGTCGATATAAAAGGGCTTATCATTTTCTTCGTAACGTGATATACCAAATTGTTGATAAACATTTTCATTTTGAAATATAGTGATGATATCTGCAAAGCTCATTGGACATTTAGGCAGATCTTCTTGTTTTATATTAAATAATTGCCTTCGCATACTCCCATATTCTACATATTGTGCCCCTTCTTTGAACTTCTTGCACTGTTCATCAAAAATATCACGAACGCTTGCTCTTTTTAATGGCGCTTTTTTCACTTCACTTTTTATATTGTTCATTATTTCAAACTTTTTTATAAGTTCAATTTGTGATCCATGATTATGAGTCTGATTTTTGGTAATCTTACGACAATACCTTGTGCTATTAAATTCGACTGCTACTGCAACGTTACAATTCTTCTCGTAACAATAATAATATTTCACATTTTCTTTTTTTTTGTGTGATTTAAACTTAAAAATTTGTTCCTCGTTTTCTATCAATAATAACTGACTGTTTTTTCTAAATCCAGAAATGAGTTTATATTCGAAGATAGTTTCTTCTTTTTCCATTTTTATTCGCACAATAACCAACAAAAAACCAAAAAAATTGATTTATTAAACAACACGTGGATCATGAACGCATTACAACTGATAACAGCACATGGTTGAATTTAATTGACACATCAACATGTGTTACCAAACACAATATTATTTAAACATATGATTGGCAAATATGGTAGTGTTACCTGCATTTGTTATTTCAAATGCAATATATGATAAACAAACATTACCAGCCAACAATTAAAGAATGCAATTTTTGGGTTGTAAAAGGAAAAATCCTTAGTTTTTTATAATTTTAAAAACTATTAATTCTTCCTTTTACAAAATGAATAAAACTCCATGTAAACATTCTGTAAAAGGGGAAATCCTCATAAAAGACTACAAATTTTTCCTAATTAATTAATGCAATTTTTGAGTTGGTCTTATTTCCAACTCAAAAAGGTAATGAAACCAAGTTGGCCTTATTTCCTTTTAGTGGTATTTGAAAGTTGGCTTTGTTTCCCTATCGAGTTAGAAATAAGGGCAACCGATAAAGTTGGTCTTATTTCCAGCTAAAAAGGGAAATAGGGCCAAAGTTGGCTTTATTTCCGTCGGCCTTATAGCACCCCGTCTTGGAAAGCATCCCCGCGACAAGTCACACCGCACGAGGGGAACATCACCGCATGGTTCGCGGACATCTTGCACCCGCCGGACATCAGCGACCCTCCAAAAGCAGTAAGACTGGAACGTGTCTAGTATGGGACGATGAAAAAATTAAGGCCATACTTAACATCGAGGACCAAATCGTCACCGCACTTATTGATACCGGTGCAACAAAAAGTTTTATCATACCGTTACTAGCGCAACAGTTGGCTCTAAACCCATATTGCGTATCGATGACAGTGCTTCTTGCGGATGGAACGAGAAAGACAATAACAAAAGCCGTTCGGTGTCACGTGCATTTAGGAATGCAGGCGATCGACCATGAGTTTTTGATAATGGAAGGGACGACGGAAAATCTGGTCTTGGGGTTGGATTTTCTACGAAAACTGGATGCCACTCTCACTTGTGCAGAACTAGTAGCAAAACCAGGGCCTATCGATAAGCAACGGAATCTGGAGCAAAAATCAGATATCCAGGTAAGCGACAGGCAATTTAAGTCCTTATTTCCATCAACAGATCAAACACACCCAGAGACTAAGGCTACCTTACAACCGCGGATTACTGAATTCCTGGAGGCAGAATTACCAAAGTTCCAAAAGATCACTGGACTTTCAACAGCGGCAACCCACCGGATCCGAATGAAGGATGACCGGCCAATCAAACTCCGCTACGCCCCTCGTAACCCGGCCATGCAGGCTATTATAGACGAGGAAATCAGTAACCTTATAGAAAAAGGCTGTATTGAACCATCCCGAAGTCCCTATAGCTTTCCAATCACGTTAGTAAAAAAGAAGAATGGTAAGTGGCGTACCTGCATGGATTTTCGCCAACTGAACGCCCGATCGATCCCCGACGCCTACCCTTTACCTCGAATAGATACCATCTTGGACAGATTACGTAATGCCAAATTTATAAGTAGTCTGGACCTAAAAGACGGCTATTGGCAGATTCCCCTACATAAGGATAGCCGCAAGTATACCGCCTTTGCCGTTAATGGTCGAGGTTTGTTCCAGTGGCGCGTCATGCCATTTGGACTACATTCGGCCCCGGCTACATTTCAACGGGCATTAGATAATATCATTGGGCCAGAAATGGAGCCCCATGCGTTCGCCTACCTCGACGATATTATCGTTATTGGGACCACGTTTGAAGAACACCAAAGGAATTTGAAGGAAGTGTTCCGACGGCTACGCAAGGCAAATTTGCGTATAAATGTCGAAAAATGCGAATTCTTTAAAACCGAAACCAAGTACCTGGGCCATGTGATCACGAGTGATGGAATTAAAACCGATCCCGATAAAATAACAGCAGTAACGACGATGGTTCCGCCAAAGAACGTAAAGGAGGTCCGACGTTTTCTGGGAATTACCTCGTGGTACCGGCGCTTCGTCCCCGATTTTGCCAGAATCGTCCAACCGTTGACACAACTGTTGAAAAAGGGCAAACATTGGAAATGGGGCGACGACCAACACGAAGCATTCGAGACACTTAAAGATAAATTAACCCAAGCCCCAGTGTTAGCATGTCCCGACTTCACGAAAACATTTGTGCTACAAACAGACGCCAGCGACTTTGGGCTCGGCGCAGTACTAACCCAGGAGATCGACAACGCCGAGCGTGTAATAGCGTATGCCAGCCGCCACCTCAATAAAGCAGAAACAAATTATTCTGCAACTGAGAAAGAGTGCCTAGCAATCGTGTGGGGCATACGCAAGATGAGACCCTATCTGGAGGGTTATGAGTTCAAAGTGATCACCGATCACTTGGCCCTAAAATGGCTGAACGCCATCGAAAACCCAACCGGGCGACTGGCCAGATGGGCGCTAGAGCTGCAACAATACCAATTCTCTATTAGCTACCGGAAAGGTAAGCAGAATATGGTAGCCGATGCGCTCTCACGTCAACCGATGGTGAAAGTTAACTTAGCCCAAATCGAACCCACTATTAGCTGCAAATGGCTCGAGAAATGTTGGTTAAAAGTGCAACAACACCCAGAAAAAATGGGTGATTATGAGATTGTTAACCAACAACTATACCGACGAATATCGAGGGAGACGAATAACGACGATTCCACCCCTTGGAAGCTTTGTGTAGGTACCCCCTTCCGACTACAGGTGTTGAAGGAAGCCCATGACCAAGTAGCAGGAGGGCACCCCGGAGTCCGCCGAACCATCAACAAAATAGCCAGCCGCTATTACTGGCCAGGCATGGCACGAGATATCAGCCGCTATGTGCGAAAATGTGAGACGTGTCAGCAATACAAGGTTTCCCAACAAATGCCGGCAGGTAAGATGTTAACGCGCGTGCCTGAGGAACCTTGGTCATTTGTTTGTATGGATTTTGTTGGGCCACTACCAAAAACTCGGCATGGCAATACTATGCTCCTCGTGATCTTCGACCAATTCTCAAAGTGGTGCGAGCTAATACCTTTACGAAGAGCCACCGCCGAAGGGGTAGTGAAAGCATTCCGGGAACGAATAATCGCCCGATACGGCGTACCAAAAGTAGTTATCACCGACAACGGCACCCAGTTCACGTCACGCATATTGAAAAATTATCTGGCTGATATAGGGGTCAACCAACAGTTCACAGCCCCTTATAACCCCCAGGAAAACCCCACAGAAAGGGCCAACCGCACTATAAAAACCATGATAGCACAGTACGCCGGACCGCAGCATAACAAGTGGGACGAGTGGTTGCCTGAGGTCATGCTAGCCCTTAACACCAGCACGTCCGAAACAACCGGATACACCCCGGCATATCTTACTCAAGGAAGAGAACCCAGACTTCCAAAGGCCCTCTACGACCAAGTTACAATTGGGACTGGTGCACGCGAAATAAGCCCAACAGGACGGGCCCAGGAACTACAAGAAATTTTCACAATCGTACGGCAGAACGCAAATAAGGCTTCACAGCGACAGAAACACCACTATAATTTACGACGCCGCCAGTGGAAGCCGAAGATATCTGAAAAAGTCTGGGTCCGACAGCACCCCTTGTCGAAAGCGGCAGACAATTTTGCGGCCAAACTAGCACCGAAGTTCGGTGGACCCTATGTAGTCAGGGGATTTGTATCTCCTGTTATAGTAGAGATTAGTAGAGTAGATAGTAGTGAAGTGCGCACTGCACACCTTAGTGAACTAAAACCATACCTACCACAGTAGCGCTAACCTCTTGTTTTCCTCTCTCTACCGTAGAATCACCAAAACTAATAAACCTAAATATTAGACGTCACCATGAGTGAAGACCAACAAAAATTCGAAGAGTCCCGAAAGAAGTTTAGGCAAAACCTCGAGAAAGAAAAAGCGAAAATCCGGCGTATGATTTTTATAGACGAAGACGACATCCCCAGTACCAGCCGCAACCAGGCCAGCCAGTCCAGAAAGAGCCGTCCACGCACACGTTCCACCAAACCACCAAAAAAGACCGCATGTTATTACCGAATGTCTACGAAATCCCCAGCAGAAACAGCCCCACCAGCTCCCGCGTGCCTACCAGAAGGGGTACCCGCGCCACCACCTCTTTTTAGACCACCCCCAATGGCCGAAATAATTGATCTTGACAGTGGTTCAGAGGAGAACTACATACCCCCGCAAATTGTGGCTACGGAAGAAAGAGACTTCATCACAGGCGACAGCGACGATGAAACCAGCACTCTTCCCCATCCAGTCAGTGAGGAAGAAAGTGCGTCCTGGTTGGGTGACACCAATCTAGAGCTACCGGAATGGGACGGGGCGATCTTAGAAGAACTTCAACGCGCTCTCTTCGGATTCGACGATACAACAATCGATTTACGTTCGTCAACACCACCCTCACCCCCACCCCCCCCCCGTCACCATCATCGCTTGACTGGGAAAATGAAAATTTCAGACCCCCAACACCCCCTCGTAGACCAATGCTAAGTTCATTCGAGGTAAAGGATAGACAGTTTTGCCACTTGGGATGGCGTTGCTATGAACGGGCCTGGATCGCCCGGATTTTAGTCCCGGAAACCAATCCCCCACCGGCAATTGAAAACCAAACAGCATCACAACCAGTCACATCATACATCACACCACCCCGGAATAGACAAACTACCAGGCACATAGAATGCGACGACCCCATGGCGACCCCTTTAACTCCAGGCCGAGGTTGGTTAAACGCCACTGAGGACGCAAACAACACCACCGTCAAATGCAGCCCCGCCGCTACCTCGTACAAGAGGGACATGCGAACCCCTGTACGAGAGGCATCACCCGCATTATCTCTATCTCCATCTTCGTTATCATCATCGTCCACATCCTCGAAGCTATCGACCGAGCCACCATCACCGCCTTCATGTCAAGAAACGCCATCTACATCTTCAACACGATCTACCTCTACGTCACTGACGACATCTGTATCTTTATCTGGGTCAAGTCCAATAGACACTGCCACCACGACTGCCAACAGCCCTCCTCAACCTACATCACCACCGCCTGCAAATACAAGACCACCAGCATTAATAGCCTCTAGTCCCCGAGAGATACCACTTTTACGCGCGCCTCTGGAAATACAGCAGGAAGTACACGGGAGGCTTAGCAGTAGAAACACACCCCAAGCGCTAAGACTCCTAAAGGTCCTAGACGGCAATCGTTATCGCATACTAATTGCTCGAAGTGGTCACGTCAAGGTATTGCTACTAAATCCTTGAAGGGGGAGGGGTAGTGTAACGACAAAAGGCGCCTGGCTTGTTTTTGCCTTCAGAGAATTATTATTATTTTTTTTATGTTATGTTTATTTTTTCTTACCAATTAAATCATTTGCTTTATCATTAATTTACATACTATTTAGTAATAAAAGTAGTTATATTTTTATATTTAGCATTAAGCATATAATGAATTTCTAAATTTAAGTATAAGGTAATAAATACCTACGCTAAGCTACAACGCTGGAAGTCTACCACCATTCACCATACAATAGCATGTTTTGTATGTTGAATTGTGTGCCAATACATAAGTTTGTGTGCGTATGTATACGCTGGGCAACGACATCGGCGATCCACCACCATTCACCATACGACAGCATGTGTTGAATTGTGTGCCAACACATCAGTATGTGTGTGTGTGTATTCGCTTGTGTGCTTAGCAAAGGTATAATATGCAAGTGATTGCTGGTAGAAATTCAGTCAGTTGACAGCTCGCTTTGTAACGAATGTTTGGTAAGCTGTTATTTATTTGGGAACAGGGCTACCTAATAATTCCGGCCATGCTCGTCGTTGGGGTGAGAAGGTGTAATAAGTTCCCAATTATAATAAAAAAAATATAATTTTACGTTTTATTCGTACAAAAGATTTAATCTTTAGGTAGCTAGCCAATTAACTAAATGTAACTTAATATGTGCAATTAAAAAAAAAAATTAAAATAAAATGCAGTTAATGATTAGAATGTAGCTTTAGATGTTATATGCTACATTGCTTCTTAACCCACCCTCCATGCTGACAGAAATTAAGGTTATATGTCAGCCCAAATGTACATCAAAGAAAAATTGTCTAACTATCCCATATCAACCACTTCACTTTTCGTAAAAATTACGCGAAATAAAGTTCAATTATTCATTTTAGAAAACATTATAATGAATTAGATATATTTAATTTCTTTACATTTTGTTAATATACAAATAGTAATAAAACAAAGAATACAAATTATAATTCCTTCAGACTTGTTATCATAAACGAATTTAAACAAAAGTAATTTTTAACAACAAAAAAAATGTAAAGTTAAGTTAAGTATTGAAAAGTTGTAATGTTTATTTATTGTGTAACAAAAACGTAATATAAATATTGTTGGTCAAAACTAAAAATGAAATAAAATTTCATGGGTAACATATTTGCACCATGAATAACAACAAGTTGCTTTTAGTTATATTTATATTACGTTCACAGTTTTCGGATCTAAGTGTACACCGTTAAATAACCACGAAGGATTATTAAATAAGAAAAAAACAAAATACAATAATAACTTACATTAATGTTGTCCAACGTTGTCAGCAGGTACCTGAAGACCGTAGACTACTTGCTCATTTAATTGCAGCTCAGAATTATTATATAATAGATTTGGAAATTTAAATTTTCGGTAAATAGATGTGAATGAATGTAAGTGTATGGAAATGTGTAGATGTTTGATTTCTGTTACAGATTAAGTAATAAATATAGAGATGTTATTAACATGTAAAAAATCTACATATTTTTAATTATTTAAATCGAATCTTTCATTAAAAAAAATAGATATATAAAACCCGTTAAGTAACAAAACAAATTAAAAATTACAAAAAAAAAAATATGATATAATGATGCAACGAAAATCAGGAAACAAAACGAAATTTGTTAGGATAATGTAAAATTAATTTACTTTATCCGTTTTTTAATGACTCCCGATTACTGAATTATAAGTACCAAGGTTAGAATTGAATTATAAGTATTTGCATTACCCAAAAAAAAAACTACAAAAGTAAAGGTTAATGTTGAAGGAAACTATTTTTCCCCACAATTTCTCCTTTCAAAATGTTTGAATTTTTTTGTTTATGTCCACACGGTTTAAAAAAAACAATTGCAATACCCACTAAGGGGTCAATGAGAGTTTGAAGCGTCTAAAAATTAAAGATGTAACGATGCGTAGACAGTTTTCTTATAACGAAATTAAGCTGCTTTTTAGGAATACCAATTAAATTATAAGGAAAAGTTCTTCTGGATTATTGCCTAATTCTGTAATCCTACAAAAGACAAAACAAGATATTCTATAAACGATAATAATACTTATTACGACGGTTTGCTTACCAATGACAAAATGTTTGCAAAATATTCATAAAAACAATTAAGGCAATTGATAATACTTTCTTTATATCTTCTTACATAAAAAAAACTTAAATTCAATTTTCCCGTTATGATTTTTCAAAATAAAATTTTCGTTCATAATGAAATTTTCAATATTCCTCATAACATTATGTCATCTATTTTCAAATTTAAAATTTAGATTTGAAGTAAATTACTATACATATAAAAATTTGAAATAGTATTGTAGATTTTTTTTTTTACAGTCAGAAACAATAATTACTTTAAAAAAAAATATTAAAACACCTAAAAGTAAACTTACGTAAAATTTGTCGCTGTCATAGCTTGCTGTACGGTAAGAGCTAGTATTAAGGCGTTGGTTTTCCGCTTTAATAAAAGATCTTATTTTGTGCTCAGTAGAAAGAACTAGTATTAAGACGTTGGGTTTCCGTCTTAATAGTAGTCTTGTTGCGTGCAGGAGTTGGGTGTTCCTTTATTGAAGCGTTGGTTTTCCGCTTCAATAACCGATACCGACGGCATTGTGAGAACTAAAGTCAAGGTGTTGGTTTTCCACCTTGATACTAGATCTCAGCTGCGGTGTGAGTGAGGATACAGACCAGGACGTTGGCTCTCCGTTCTGCTCTGACGCCTCACTAGCACAAAGAGAGTAAAGGTGGACCTTTGGACGTTGGTTTTCCGTCCAGAGGAAGATCTTTACTGATACGCCCCGCTGTGGTGGCAGTGAGGTTGGTCAGCTGGCTACAGCCAATCAACCCCCCTGTGATCTCGGCATAAGGGGACCGTGTGGTGGTTTATCCCGTTGAGGCGGTATTGACGCTGGACAGCTGGTTACAGCAATCCAGCAAAAGTGCCGTCGAAGACGAGAGTGTCACCAGACCCCGTATCCACTCCCATTTAGGCAGCCCAGCCAATACTCTATAAGGCTACCGAGCGTTTACTGCTGCAGTAGACGTCACTGTCACAGCGACTAACACTAGTTACTACTTTTGTATATTAAACTTAATCTATTCTAATTTTTGAATAAATTTGTTAAGTGATAAAATAATAACCCATCGATCTTTCTTTTCTGTGGACGACAACGACCCTGGACACCGCTGAGCTCTACCCCGGCAACCAGCGGAAACGTGTCGTTACAATATATATATATATATATATATATATATATATATATCTTTGTAATTAATTAGTATGCGAAAAGTTTCAAAAAATATGAAAATAAAAACTATTAAATATTCTTCCATAATATTGTAAGAAATTTATTTGTTGTTTAAAAAACAAATGTAAAATGAGAAAAATAATTGAGCTTAAATATTATTTTTTTTACAAGATATAAACCTAACGTTAAAAGTTAAATGTAATTGAAACATAAACTTAGCTGATCGATCACTTCTAGGTAAAAAGTGTTGTTACAATAAAGAAAAACCAATAATCTCTCCATCCAGAACTTAATTATACCCTTCACCTGTGGAGCACAAGGGTATATATAGCTTTGTCATTCCGTTTGTAATTTCTTTAATTTTAATTTCCGACCCCATAAAGTATATATTTTCTGAAAGCTTATGAATAGAGGAGTCGATTAAGCACTGACCGTCTGCCCGTCTGTCCGTGTGTTGGTTGAAATCAATTTTTAGAAGCAATCACATCTTCCTCAGACCTGTGTATGGTATTGTAATGGTTTTTCTTATGTTGTGTAGTGTAAGTTCCCTATAGCCCTTGGTTATTTTTACTAGCTGTCAGGGTTTCAGCTGATTTGTAAGGCGTTCAAACTGCCGAATTATTGTTGAGACTTCAATTAAAAACACAAGGCAAGTTGTTGCCGAATTAGTATTATAACTTTAAGTCTATCTTTATTTAATTTTATTGGTTCTTATATACTAAGTTTAAAATTAATTCTTAGCCTTTCTAACTTATTATACTTATTGATAAATTTCTATCTGTCTTTATCAGTACCATTAATATATCAAAATTCACTCTCCCTGTAATTGTATTAGCCAATCAGAATGTTGGTATTTGTAAATGTACTCATTTATATTAAAACACTCAATGTGGTTTGAATGCATTCTCATTGTATTCATTTCCATGCATTCCTATATTACTCGACCTACATTCTAGTGAATATGAGGTAATTAATAAATACAGTTATTTGATCTATTGCATACCCTACTCTAATTTGGGTCGTATGTATGAATTTCAGAGTGGGCAATGTGTGTGCAGTAGACACTTGTGAGGTACACTACACCCTCACCGCTAAGAGAAAAATTAGGGGAGTAATTTTTCTTGATATATTCATAGTATTGGTTATTACAATTTTATTTATATACTATTATAGAGTGATTACACAGGTCAACAAAAAAAAATTTTTTTTTTGAGTCTTTTATTTAGTGATTATTTTCTGAATATATAAATGGAAAAGTAAACAGAAACTCCATTAATAATAAATAAAGTTTGCTTTTGTACTTAATATAATGAAAACTAAATATACGGTGGTTTTGCACATTTTTTTTAAAGCCGTTGCATTTATGATGCAAGAGAGAAGTGAGAGGGACTGTGGGTGTGAAGTGAGAGGCAGTATGCGAGTGCGCTTTCTAGAGGAATAACGTATTTTATGTGTCGCGAGGCGTAAAAATGTCACCGAAAATGTGTAAAAACCACGTGGACTCTTTTTGCTATGTTTGTGGTTAGTTTATTAAAGTGAGTGCCAAAAAATTTAGTTTATCATCAAATAAGAAACTTTGTGAAGCTTATTTTAACATGCTTCCTTGGTAACAAGAACGCCGAGAATTATGAAGAGCTTATTTCTAATATGCTTGACAGCTTCAAAGTCATGGGTTGCAGAATGTCACTCAAACTGCACATGCTACATGCGCACTTGGATAAATTCAAAGATAACTTGGGTGAATATTCAGAAGAGCAAGGGGAACGCTTCCACCAGGATATAATGAACTTTGAACAAAGATATCAAGGACAATATAATGAGAACATGATGGGTGACTACATTTGGATGCTCATACGAGAAAGTTCTGACGATTACACTAGAAATACTAAAAGTATTCATTTTTGAAGCTTCTTTTGTATAATTTTTTTGAATTTTTATGTTTATTTGTGCTGTCTTTTATAATAAAAATTAATTAAAGTATATAATTCATAACTTGCTTAATTTTAAATATGATTAACATTGAAAAATAGACATTTTCCACAAATGTTGAAATTTCGTTCTGGTATCTACAAAAGCAAACTTTATTAGATAAAAATATTTTTTCTTTCTTTAGTTTGGCATAAGTAATCAAAATCAGAGGTACAGAACTCAGACTCAAAAATCGTGTTGACCTGTGTTATTTATGTCTATATATTTTTATATGTAAAGTTTATATTATTTTGTTTGATTTATATATTAATGCCTAAGGTTTAATTATAAAATTTGTTCTTATGTATACTTATTCATTATTTGTTATTGCTATGTATGGTTTTAATTGATTGTTATGAAATTCTTTCTCTATTCCATTGTAATCTATTATTGTATTTACACCGTTATTCCTAATTATCTTGTATGGGCTTTGGTTCTTCTTTCTATTCTCTACTTTTATTAAAACTAAATCTCCTATATTCAAATTTAGTTTATTGGTATATCTGTTTTCTATTACTCTTTTTTCTTTCATTCTCGTTGTAAGCTCTTTAGCCCTATTTAAAGAATACTGTAGCCTTTGTTTCAATTCTTTCGCGTAATCTTTATAATTGTATATTTTAGTTTTTTCATAATTACTAATTTCCGATGGTAAATATGGTAGTTTACCATATACTAGTTCAAATGGCGTGTAACCAGTGTCTATGTGGGGTGCCGTGTTGTAGGCAAAAGTAAAGTAATTTATCCACTTATCCCATTCATAATCATTTGCTGTAGTTAGCAAAAATTCATTGAGAACCCTGTGATTTCTCTCTACCGAACCTATTGTCTCATGGTGGTAAGGTGTTGAAAATGTTTGTCTAATATCAAGTAATGAACATATGTTACGCATCAGTTCGTTTTTAAATTCAGTTCCGTTGTCTGATTTGAGTACCTTAAATTTACCGTATTTTAAAATCAATTGTTCTACTAATGTCTTTGCAGTTGTAAGTGCATCTTTCGTTGACATTGGGTGAGCAATAACGAATTTTGTTAGTTCGCACTGCATAGTCAATATGTATCGATATTCGTTTGAAATACGAAGTGGTCCTACTGTGTCAATTGATATTACTTCAAAACTGTCGTTTGGGGTGTTCGTTAGCGTAAGTGGTTCTCTAATGTTCTTGGTTTGTTTATTCATGTTACACTTGTCACAATATTTTACAAATTGTTTAACCATTTTATTCATATTTTTCCATATGTACCGTTGTTTCAATTTAATTATCGTCTTTCTTATTCCTAAGTGGCCTGCGTGTTTGGCATTGTGGAATTCATCGATGAGTTTATATTTCAGAATATCATTTGTTATTCTTGTTGGGGCATTGTAAATTAATATTTTAAGTTGAGGACTTTTGTTGTTTATTCTTATTTTTGCATATGCTTCTTTTAAATCTTTCATTGTATACATTTTAAATATTTTATCATTCTTTGCTAGCGCTAATTCCTTTATATTTTCTTTTCGCATTTTAGATATCAGTTTCCTCAGAATCGAATCTAGTTTCGCTGAGTTATTGCTGAATCTTTCATACATGTTACTAACATCTTGTACGTTTCTGGCATGTAACTTCTTCATATTCGAATCTTGTTTCGATGAATTATCATTACATCCTTCATTCATATAATTATCATTTTTGGTACGTGATTTCTTCATAATCGAATCTTGTTTCGATGAATTATCATCACGTCCTATGTGCACAATATTATCTTCAATTTTTATGTCGACTTCTTCTATATTTTCAAACTTATTAAATTGTAATTTCCTTATATTCTTTACGTCATTTATGGATGTGCATTCCCATATTAGAAGTTGATCAGACTCCTGAGAGATACATCTTCCCATATTACTTCTATTCGCGAGCTCTGTATTCATATTTATTTCTTTACCTTCATCAATCTTATTTGCCTCTTTATTCTTATTTTCATTTTTCTTTGTCATCGCCCTTGTAGTTATTAGTATTTTCTTTTCATTTTCATCATTTTCGAACGGTATCATTTGTTTTAGTATGTCTGAGTTTATTTCTATTCTTGATAATGCATCCGCATTAGTGTTAATTTTTCCTTTCTTATAAATTATCGTGAAGTCATAATCGCTTAAATCTAGTCTAATTCTTGTCATTTTTGATGATGGATTTTTGTGTGAGAATAGTGATATCAATGGTCTATGGTCTGTCACTACTATGAACTTTTGACCGTATAAATATGGTTTGAAGAAATTTATTCCCCAGTGAATTGCGAGCAATTCTTTTTTAATGATTGGTTTATTCACATCATGCTTTTGAAGAGATTTGCTTGCGTAGGAAATTGGTAAGTCTTTGCCAATTTCACCCTGTGACAGGACTGCTCCCAGTGCGTAGTTCGAGGCGTCAGTCGTTAAAATAAAAGGTTTGTCAAAATTTGGGTACTGCAAAATTGGTGGGTTCATTAACTATTTTGTCATTTAACTTTCTAAAGTCTACTACAAGTCTCCATTTCCGTTTGTCTTCCACATTCTTCTTGGGTACCAAAAGAAGTGGAGCATTGTAGGGGCTAACTGATGGTTCTATTATATCGTCGTTTAGCATATTTTGTACCTGTTCATTTATTATGTCCGTTTGTGAGTGTGGTAGTCTGTAGTTTTTTATATACACCGGAGTGTCATCTGAAGTTGTAATGTTTTGTTTATAAAAATTGTTTACAGTCAATTTTTCATTCTCTAAATGAAATACATCTTGATATTTTCTGAATATTTTCATTAATTCTGATTTTGCATACTCATCAGTTTCATTTGATTGCAATTCATTTATAATTTGTTCACAACGTTCATCACTGTTTATGTTTGTGTAATTTAATACGTTATAATTTCTTAGTGGGTCAGTGTGTATTCTAATGCCCTGTAAAATTTGTGTCTCATTCGTTGTGTTTAAAATTTTAATATGTGTCATACCGTTTTTTGGTGCTATTGAGTTGCTTAAAAAAATACCGCTTTTTAATTCATTATTAAGTATTACGCAATCTTCAGTGAGGTTTAGTTTCAATGGTTGTATAATTTCTGTCCGAGGGGGTATCGTAATTTTCAATGTGTTAAATGCTTTTGTTTGCATTGGCAGAATTATGGTCTCATTGTTGGTGAACAAAGAAATTGTAAACGTCTCGTAGTCTATTTTGCACAAGTATTCTCTTAAAAAGTCTCTTCCTATTATTCCGTCCGTTTCTATTGGAAAATTGTCATCTACTAGATGAAATTTGAATTTGCATATTTGGTCTGCTAGGGATAATTCAAGTTCACTTGTTCCTAACGAATGTATTTCTTCTTTAGTGATGCCTGTTAGTTTGCATCTATTTTCCACATTTAGTGGTTCATCATCAAAAATTGTTTTAGTGCGACATAATGATATATCGGCACCAGTGTCGACAAGAAATGTTAAATTTTCATTTTTATATTTAGCGATTATGTAATTTGTGTTATTATTGGAAACTTTAAATACTCTTAATTTTGGCTGTCCGGAATATCCCTGTATTCCGAGCTTTCCTCGTTTCCCTCGTCTTGTACTATATGTACATTACGTCTGTTATTGTTGTTGTTGTTTCTATTGTAATTGTTACTTCTATTGTTGTTATACTTATAGGTTCCATTACCGTTGCTAGGTGAATTACGGTTGTAATTGTTGTTTGCAGACGAATTTGTGTTGTTTCTGTTATTGTTTGAATTGTATTTGTTATTTCCACTGTTATGGAAGTTATTGTCATTCCTAGTGTAGTTGTTAAAATTTCGGTTGTTTCCATTATTAATGTTATTCTTAGTGTTATTAAAATTGCCATTATTGTACCTGGTATCATTATAATTACGATTTTGTCTTCGTATATACTGCACTGAGTTGGTAGTTATTTTACTTTCATTCTCTAGTTCTAGCGCGAGTTCTACCGCATCTTGTAAAGTTTTCGGACGAGCTGCAAAAATGGCTGTCTTTAAATTATCATTAATTCCTCTCTTAAATGAATCTAGAGCAAGTTTTGAGTTCAGTCTGATAATGACATTTTTCTCCGCTTCCGTGGCGTCACTACTAAGTTCTTCTATTCCTAACCTGTTCAGGTTGTCTATTACTGTTAATATTCTTTCCCTGAATGCACTTACTGATGATTTCCCCTGGTAAATATTGCTTAGTCTGGATTGCAATTCTGGAATTGTCTTTGTATTTTTGTACCTTTGTTGTAATAGTGTCTTTAACGTATTAAAGTTTTCTGGTTTCGCATAACTACCTATCGCTGTTCTTACCCCTGAGGTTAACTTGGCATGGTAGACATATTGTAGGAAATCTTGTTTTGCTGTTTCAGCAAGAGTTTTCTCAATGAGTTCTGCTGTTATTAAGAAACTTTCTAGTTCGTCAAAGTTTCCAGCAAAAAGTGGGAGTGCTTTAGAAACTGTATCTAAACTAAATGCCGCCATTGTATTTCCTATTTCCAATGGTTTTGTAATGTCACTAATTAAGTATTCTTTTATTCTCTTAACTATATTGCTAAATTCTAATCTGAGCACTGATATTTTATTCTCGTCCTTTTCTTCTAGTTGTGCTAACTCAAATTCCCTTGTTATAACTTTTATATCTTCTAACTTAAGATTTATTGTTTTTTCTGAATATGCTCTTCCTGGACTTTTCTTTAAGTTCCTTAATATTTCCTTAAGTTTTATTAAACTTTCTTCCATCTTCAAATTTCATACCTCTGTTATTTTATTTATACTATTGTTTTTGTTTCTAAAATTATTCATAAATTTATACATGATATGTAATATTAATGTTACTAAAGTAATAATTACAAAGATTTTTGTTATTTTGGACAACATTGATAATTATTATATATATAATTATAATTATTAATTATAATTAATTGTGCAGCGAAGATATTTGTTTTTATTATAATGTAATAGTTTTTCTTTACTGTATTTTACGTTTATTGGGAACAATTATTCTTTTAAATTAAATTAAATTTATTTGACATATTTTCTTTTCTTCTTTTGTATAATTTTATTTTAAAAATTTTCCTTTTATTTTTACATTAGGAAAGTAATGTATTTCATTAATCTTATTTGCTAAACATTTGTTATAGCATTATTAATCTTATGTTTAATTTTTATATTTATATATTTGTACACATATATATATATATATATATAGGCCGCTATTGTACCTTCTTTATCTCCTTCCTTATTAGCATCTGCTGTTTTTTATCTGTTGCAAGGTTTAGTTCCTTGTATAGTATTGCCAGCTTTTTCCGCTTTTGGTACTGCTTACCCGCTCTCTTCTTTTTTGCTTCTTTATAGGGGCGCTCTCCACTGGTTTCTTCTGTCGCTTCCTATATTCCTCTAGCGTGATAGCCTTTGGACCAGCTGAGATTGGTAGCGGTTCGTAAGGAGGTGCTGCATTACCTGTTGGTTCAGGCTCGTACTCTTCTTTCTGTATGTTTTCAAGATACGCCGACCAACGTGCAAAGATTTCGTCTATTTCTTCGGACATTTGATATTACGGATCCTAATTTAATGTTTGCCAATTGTCAGATTTGACAGATTTGGAAGATTTGGCAGATTTATAAAATTTGGCAGATTTAGAAGATTTGGCAGGATTTGGAAAATTTAGCAGATTTGGAAGATTTGGCAGGATTTGGAAAATTTTGCAGATTTGGAAGATTTGGCAGGATCGCCATGTAATGGTTTTTCTTATGTTGTGTAGTGTAAGTTCCCTATAGCCCTTGGTTATTTTTACTAGCTGTCAGGGTTTCAGCTGATTTGTAAGGCGTTCAAAGGAACTGCCGAATTATTGTTGAGACTTCAATTAAAAACACAAGGCAAGTTGTTGCCGAATTAGTATTATAACTTTAAGTCTATCTTTATTTAATTTTATTGGTTCTTATATACTAAGTTTAAAATTAATTCTTAGCCTTTCTAACTTATTATACTTATTGATAAATTTCTATCTGTCTTTATCAGTACCATTAATATATCAAAATTCCCTCTCCCTGTAATTGTATTAGCCAATCAGAATGTTGGTATTTGTAAATGTACTCATTTATATTAAAACACTCAATGTGGTTTGAATGCATTCTCATTGTATTCATTTCCATGCATTCCTATATTACTCGACCTACATTCTAGTGAATATGAGGTAATTAATAAATACAGTTATTTGATCTATTGCATACCCTACTCTAATTTGGGTCGTATGTATGAATTTCAGAGTGGGCAATGTGTGTGCAGTAGACACTTGTGAGGTACACTACAGTATCAATCTGTTGGAAATATCCACGAATGAATCGTTATTGAAATTCAGCACAATCGCCCGATAAATTTCTGAGATATAAGCAAATAAACGCGATTGCCTCTGTTTTTTTCCTATATTTTTACCACCGAAATTAGAATTTTTCAGACATAGAATAATTTATAGGTACCTTTGTTACTATTCATAGATATAATATGCCTAGAGAGATATTTGTGAAAAATTTTAGATAAATCGGGCTTTAATCGGTAAAGTTATTGGCAAAAATTTTTTTTTAAAAATATATATTCAAAAAATTTAGAAACAAAAATCAATTTTTTTTTCAGCTTCTAGACAACCGAAAGCGTCAATATTGGTATCATCTGAAAGGACTTGACTAGTGCAATATAACAAAATGGTCTAAAACAAAATGGCGGATCAAATTTTTTCAACCGCATCAATATGGGTATCAAATTAAAGGACTTGACTAGTAGAATACACTTAACTACGTAAAAATTCAAAATCGAAGATGGCGTCGGAATAATAAAATAAAGGGGTATAACATGAAATATAGGTTAAGCTACGATGTGAGATTTTACCTATGTACATGATGGTGAAGGATATTATCAGATTCGGCACGGCCGAAGGTATAGGTAACTTTGTTACTATTTATAGATATAATATGCCTAGAGAGATTTTTTTGAAAAAACTTAGATAAATCGGGCTTTAATCGGTAAAGTTATAGGCAAAATTTTTTTTAAAAATATATATTCTAAAAATTTACAAACGAAAATCAATTTTTTTCAGCTTCTAGACAACCGAGAGAGACAATATTGGTATCATCTGAAAGGACTTGACTAACACAATAAAAGCAATGTAAAAAACTTAAAATTTATGTTGGCCGCCACTACAAAATGGCGGACAATAAATTTATATATGAGCTAAATCTGGAATTTTAAAATGCACCTTCTTGAACCCCCTCAATATTGATATCAAATTAAAGGGCTTGACCAGTAGAATACAGTAAATTATTTTAAAATGTAAAATCCAAAATGTCGTCTAAAACAAAATGGCGGACAAAATTTTTTTAGCCCCATCAATATGGGTATCAAATTAAAGGGCTTGACTAGATGAATACACTTAACTTCTTAAAAATTCAAAATCGAGGATGGCGTCGGAAATAATAAAGAAAAAAGGGGAATAACATGAAATATAGGTTAAGCTACGATGTGAGATTATACCTATGTAAATGATGGTGAAGGGTATTATCAGATTCGACACGGCCGAATATAACACTCTTACTTGTTTATATGTATGTTTTTTACATGTATGTACGTATTTTATGTGACATGAATGGTGATACAAAAAATTTTTTGGTATCTTTTAATGATTATTGTTTGTATTTAGTTTGATTATTCTAGTTGTGTGGACTTAAGGTAACTGGTTTTATTTATATATCAGTTGCATTGCTGCAACAGATAGATTGACAATATAATTTTCTTAATTATTTATTGTTTCGGAATTTTATTTGTTTGGCTTTTGTCAAAAGGACTCCAACAATTTTTAGTCAATCTTATATTTATTTTTATTTGGGGAATTGATGGTGATTGGTTAATTCACTTTAATTTTTATTTATTTAATTATTTGTATTTAAACGTTTTTTTTTTAATCTTATGATTGTTGCTTGGTTACCCTTTACAATAAACATCACCGAGTAGTATTTTGATATATATATACGTGATAATAATTTTATAATATACTAGCCAAACCCGGCGCGCGTTGCTACGCCCCTTAATGAATCGAAATGCATTCTGAATTTTAATTGAATATCAAGTGCAAAAACCTAAAAATTATAATTTTTTTATGGGCGTGGCATTTCCCACTTTTCTTGTCACGAAATTATAAAGTCATAACAGCTCAATATGTGTGCAAGGTTTCAGAAGAATCGGACCAGTGCAAGTATCCCAAAATTAAAATTGTTTTTATGGGCGTGGCCTTGCCCACTTTTCTAATCATGAAATTGTAAAGTCATAATAGCTCAATATGTGTGCAAAGTTTCAGAAGAATCGGTTTAGTGCAAGTACCTCAAAATTATACCTTTTTTTATGGGCGTGGCACTGCCCACTTTTCTAATCTTGAAATTATTTAGTCATGACAGCTCAATATGTGTGCAAAGTTTCAGAAAAATCGGTCTGATGCAAGTACCTCAAAATTATAGCCTTTTTTTATGGGCGTGGCCCCGCCCACTTTTTTAATCACGAAGTTATAAAGTCACGACAGCTCAATATGTGTGCACAGTTTCAGAAAAATCGGTCCAGTGCAAGTACCTCAAAGTTAAAACTTTTTTAGGGGCGTGGCCCCGCCCACTTTTCTTATCACGAAATTATTTAGTCATGACAGCTCGATATGTTTGCAAAGTTTCAAAAAAATCGGTCAAGTGCAAGTAGCTAAAAATGATAACTCTTTTTTATGGGCGTGGCCCCGCCCACTTTTTTTCATCCATAAACACTCCCCGGTATGTGTACAACAACTTACTAAAGTTTGAGCCCGATCGGTTTTACAGTTTCACACACACACACACACACACAGAGTTTCACTTTTATATATATAGAAGATAGAAGAAGATACCAATTGATTGATATTTTTTGTAGTAATATAAAAGGTTTTGTTTTTTCGTGAATTCATATTGTGATTTTTGGCAGATTTGAGTTTTAACATTTTTTTTTGCCTTTTCATATAGAATTTATTAAAATTTGTTTATAACAAATTAATATGCCGTTGGTACGTATGTAGTAGTAGCAATATTCCTTCTCAGGTAGAACAAGAGGCGAGTAATATAAATCTGACGATAGATGAGGGTGCATGGGGTGATTCACAACCTATTGCGAATCCAGGTGGAAAACCGAAAACGCGGTCACAAACGCGTAGAGAAGCAATGGATCAGGAAAAGTTGGTGGATAATAATGTTCATCGGATTGTACATGATTCTTTAAGAGAATTTAGGGAGGAGTTAGCAAACATGATGACAGAGGGTTTTCGGAATTTTTCTTTGATTAATCAAGGACCAGTTTTACAGAACAGACTTTATAATCGAATAGAGGTATCCAGGTCGCAACGAAAATGAATTTCGGGAGTTTCCGAATATGAACGTTCATGGTGGTCGAATAACTCGTGAATTTTGAAATACCAGTGGAGATTTTGAACGCAATTCCGAAAGAATTCTCAATCTGATTCGAAACTGGAGAATTCGTTTCACCGGTGAAACTTCGGAAGTTACAGTAAACAAATTTATTTATAGAGTTATTACACTTACAAATGCAAATTTGAAGGGTGAATTCCACTTTCTATGCGAACACGCTCATATCCTTTTTGAAGGTAAAGCGTTGAAATGGTTTGGCGATTTCATCGTGGGTGCAACGAGATGAACTGGGACAAACTGTGTGATGCATTGAAAAGACAATATAAAGACTACAATACGGATTTCGGTATAAAAATTGACATCTTACGTAGGAAACAAGGACATAACGAAACGTTTGACGATTATTACGATGCAATTATGATTATCTGTGATAAACTGTGTATACCTCTTTCTGATTATGAATTGTGTGAGATAATTCAGCGGAATTTAAAACTAGAAGTAAGGCATGAACTCCTACATCTGGAAGTCAGTAGAGTTGCTTAGTTAAGACGTGCAGTAAGATGGCATGAGAAGTTTGTAAAAGAAATTACTTCTTTCAATTCGAATAAACGTCCTTATCAAAGATCGCATGTGTCTTAAGTCACTTCTGATGCATCTCAGATGGACCATGTCCATGAATTGGAAGGTGAAACAGAAGTTTGTTTAGTGATACGATCGGGTAAATGTTGGAATTGTGATAATGTTGGTCACTCTTTCATCGATTGTATGGAGCAATGATCGAATTTTTGTTACGGCTGCGGAACTAAGAACATCTATAAACCCAAATGTCCAAAATGTACTCAGAAAAAGGGAAACTTGTTGAAGGATGTCCGCGTGAAAACAATGGACATCTTAAACCAAACTAAATAATTGTGTTTAGTCGAATGATGACAAATTACCTGACAAGTCTACATCACCTGCTGTATCGAAAATACCTAATTCAACCAAACAACAAATTGCATTTCAACAAATTGCAATGACAAATACACCCGAGGTGACAAATGAAGTAATTCTAAATAAATGTCATCCATTGCAACGCCCTTTTCATGTTCGTTTACAAGAATACCAAAAGGCGAGAGCAAGAATTTTTAATGAATCTAACAATGATCGAAAGCAAAATAGATCTTGACAAACGTAGAAAACTTTTAAAATATCATATAATATCATCATTAGTGAGCTTAGAGAATGATGATAGACCTTCCATTTAATTGAAAATTTATAATGAAATTCGTTTTGCATTAATGGATAGCGGGGCAAATGTAAACGTTATTGGTGGTAAATTGTGTGCCGAAATCGTAGCTAGTGGAAATTGGAAATGTAAAAAAACAGCAGATGGACAAAGAATTTTAGGAACTGTGTCTTTGGATATAGTGTATAATGGACAAGAAAAAACAATTAAGTTGTTGTTGATTCCAACTATAACTCAAGACGTTATTTGTGGCATAGTCTTTTGGGAGAAATATGGTATTCACATAGTCACAAATAATACAGTTATAGAACTTGTTTCAGATGAAGATCCGCACAAGATTCCATTGTCAGTAACTCAGAGACAGAAGTTGCATCAGGTTATTGATAGTTTTCCTAATTCGGACAGAGATGGTTTAGGATATACTAATTTTTCAGAACAGAAAATTGACACTGGTAATTCAACGCCGATAAAACAGCGATTTTATCCGATATCTCCAGCAAGGGAAAAACTTTTATGTAACGAAATAGACCGTATGCTAAATTTAGGTGTTATAGAAGTTTGCCCGACATCACCTTGGTCATCTCCTGGGGTTTTGATAGTTAAACCAGGAAAAGTGCGTTTTTGCTTAGAAGGCCGAAAATTAAATTCTGTGACGACAAAGGACGCCTACCCCATTCCAAACATAGACGGACTAATTTCAAGACCTCCTCCAATTTACTACATTTCTAAAGTGGATCTAAAAGATGCATTTTGGCAGATTAAATTGGACGAAGTTTCAAGACCTAAGATAATAATAATGGAAAAAAAGCCAATTGCATTCACGTCTCAAAAGCTTAACAGGGTCCAACGAAATTACTCTATAACGGAACTGGATTGTTTAGCCGTGGTTTTAGCCATAAAAAAATGTAGGACTTATATCGAAGGTCACGAGTTTAAGATTATCCCTGACCACGTCAGTCTCAAATGGCTTATGAGACAGAAAGATCTATCGGGAAGATTAGCCAGGTGGGCATTAAAATTACAAGGATTTGATTTTACAATCGAGCATCGAAAAGGCAAAGATAACGTGGTGCCAGATGCATTGTCTCGGGCATATGAGAATGATACTAATATAGCGGAAGTTGAATTGGAGATTCTACCATCTATTTCCTTGGAGTCGAAGGCTTTCGATAGTGGAGAGTATAATTAAGAAATGAGTTCGTCAACTCACAATTACTAGACTATGGAATTGTGGATAAATTTATCTATAAGAGAACGAACTCTACATCTGTAGATGTAGATGAATGGAATTTTTGGAAACTGTTTGTTCCACAAGAGCTTCGAAGCGATGTTATTTTTGCAGCTCATAATATACCAGACAAAGCTCACGGGGGTATAGCCAAGACGGTTCATTACATACGAAATTATTTTAATTGGCCACGTTTAGTAACTGACGTGAAAAAGTATATACTTAATTGTGACTCTTGTAAGACATCGAAAGCTCCGACCACGTCACTAAAACTTCCAATAGGGGGAATGGTAAATACTGAAAGGCCATTTCAGCGCCGTTCCCAGACAAAAAATGTTAAAATAGGCATTTTTATAATTTTGGACATTTCTCCAAGTTCACATTTTCAAACCGTTAAGAAAATTTGTTACCAAACCTATAGTGGAGTATCTAGGGAAGGACATTTTCACTTGCTACGGAGTTCCAGAAGTTATCATATCTGATAATGGTAGTCAGTTTAAGTCGAGAGAACTTAAAACGTTAATTGAAACTTATGGGATACCTCATCAGTGTACTGCGGTTCATAGTCCACAATTAAGCGCAAGTGAGAGGGTCTATCAACGATGCTCTTCGTTCTCACGTTCGTAACGATCAGAGAAAATGGGACGAATACTTACCAATCATTAACTGTGCTTTTCGCAGCAGCGTACATCAGACGACGGGACGCACACCTTATGAACTGGTATTCGGACAGACAATGATAACTCATGGGCAAGACTAAAAAGTTTTACGGAACTTAAGGCTTTTATCGGAAACTGACACTGAAATTGAAAGACAGGACCATTTTACTTTAGTACGGGACTCTATACGGTGGAAAATTAAGGAAGCTTATGATCGTAATGTAAATTCATTCAACCTAAGGTCTAGAAGACAAGACCTTAATTTTGGTCAAAAGGTGATACGTCGCAACTTTACGCAAAGTTCATTAGCAAATAACTTCAACTCTTAAGTAGCACCAATCGGTATACAGGTTAATGTAAAAAGACGTATTGGTAACGTTAATAATGCACTCGAGGACGTAAATGGTGGTCACACTGGAGTATTCCATATAAAGGATATATGGACGTAAATTCACTATCTTTTGCATGTATTTCATTTGTTTTTGTAGCCTTTTTTCAGATTAAATTCTGCAGTAAACTTTATAATTTCATCTGTTTTGTGACCTCTGGAATTACACACATTTTTGTTTGGCTGTAAAGACAAAGTACTTTTAATTTTTTTTTTTTTGGTTTATAATCTATTTTTTATTAGCATTGATTTTTTTATTTGATAGTTTTTAAATTATAAAAATTTTCTTCATTCGAAATATTAGTTTTCAATTAAACATTAGTGTTTTTATTTTAAATAATTAACTGCTGGTTGTGAACTGTATTTTTATTTTAAGAAAAAGGAAACGGATTATAGATAACGGTCTAAGGTTGAAAGCCGAATTAAATTTGCTAAAATTTTGTTGAAAAATTATTAGGTAGGGATATTTTAAATAATGATTAACGTAGATCAGAATTTTAACTATTGCTTTATTTTTTTATGTGGGTGTAGGAATTGTGAGACCATTCCCTTCCAGTGTGTCTGTGTGGGGAATAGTAGTTTATTTTGGGTCAAAAGTGTTTGATCCAGGAAAGAAAACAATTAAAAATATTGCTTTTATATATGCTATTGGACTTAATACTGAAGCGTCACAGAACATCACGCTAGAGTAAAGGAACTGCATTTTGGTTGCTGATTTTTTTTGGTTATTGTCAATTTAAAGGAGCATTCAATCGTTAACTCGTGTATAACGTAAACTTGTCTATACGAATTGTGCGTTATTGTGTATGTTGTATGTTAGTGCAATCTGACTCCTTAAATTTTTTTATTCGTAATTTCGTGTGATCAAGGACTGCTTTTTGTTTTAACGTTTTGAATTGTTAAATTTAAGGTTTATAATCATAATTTCGGGAGATAGTTAGTTGTATATATAGTAACTGATCCGCTTTAATTTAATTCCTAATTATATAATTATTAAAATTTAGAAACAAGAAAACATATATTAAGACATACTAGAGTTTAACGTAATACATTCAGTAACTCATTTGAAATAATAACACCATCCACACCTAAATACAATCTATACACACACACATACTCTCCTACACATAATACAATTTACAAAATATTTTGTATTTATAAAAATAAAATCGTAAATGATTGAGTTAGATTAATCCAAATTACGCAACGATTAACTGTCATCGGGCGCATGCTGACAACGTTGGACATTACGAATTGTAAGTTATAATTTTTTTCTATACAATAATTTGATGAATTTACACATTAGACATTAATTTTTGTCCCTAATTAAACGTAACATGAATATTTAAAAACCAAATATTTGAAACTTTTTTTTTTAATCTAAAGTTTATTTTGTGTGCAATTAGTGTTGCTATTTATTTTTAACTTCTACTTTAAAATTTAAAAATAAAAACTTGCTTAATCATGTTATTCATTTTACGTTTTCTTTGAACAAACAATTACATACATTTTTTTCAATATATCAGAACGTAAGCGTCATCATAATTTTAAATCATCTTCACTTTATATCTAATTTTTTTTGTTGCCAATTTCGAAACATCATTCATTTTATACACCATTAGGGACTAGTGTTTACATGTAAAAAAATGATCTTAATACTATTGTAATTCATTATTTTATTTATTCCGCGATATTAATAAATAATTTAATTACCTGTTCATTATCATTGGGACCCTTGGGGGACCCAAGTGAGCTATGCCTTCGGGCGGCTGCCGGATCTAACCTAACCTACCTGTTTACTAAAACGTATTAAACATGACATTTTAATTTGTTTTCATAAATTACGAAAGGAGAAGTTGAAGTATGGGGTTATTAATTTTGTATTTTTTTTTTTTTTTGTTGGTAGTAGTGGGCTGATAGCCAACTTGTATATCTGTCAGCATGGTAAGCGGGCTCAGGAATCGTGTAGCAAATTCGATCTTTAGCTACAGTCCAATCATCAATCGATCCTTCCTCCTCTACACTATCTTTTATTTTATTTATTCAATGTACGTATGTTTATTTTGGGTCATATTATTATTTTTTTACTACCTAAAGTTTAATTTCTTTGTAGCGAATTCGGATCTTAGTTTAGATTAATTGATAGCAATGTCAAGAGAATGCCTATTTTGTATTATTTTCGTGCCCGCGTTTTAGTAGGGAGAGAATATATATATATAGTGTTGATCACGGTAATATAGTAGAGATTATGTTGTCCTCTGCACTCAGTTGGGAGTATGTATGTATGTGAATATGCTAGATTGGTTCTCATTGAACTTCGTGGGGGTTGAGAGAATCCGTAATGGGATGTCATAATTTGGGTGTTATACCTTCCCCCCTGCGATGTCTAGCTTTGTGATAGTTCCGCATGGATTTTGGGCTAGTGTATCGAGGTGTTTTAGCGTGTTAAAGTCACGCTAACCTTAGTACCAGGGCCTTTCGATGATTTCACATCGTTAATTAAGAAATATATACATACATACATACATATATACATACATACATACATACATACTTACATACATATATATATACATTAAAAAAAAATATATATTTATATACATACATACATACATACTGAAGAAGGCAGAAGCTTTTTTCTGCCCACAAATCAAAAATAAAACTCAGAAGAACTTTTAGCAAAAATAAGAGAAAGTAACAAGTTATATATTTATCATTTTAACAAGAAGAAGTAACTGTCTGTTCGAAAAACTACAAATATTTCAACAAAAACAAAAAATATTTGTAGCGGACAACGGACACAATAAAATATGTAAAAAAGATGTATTAAGTTTGCAGAGACAAATATTGATTGCGTTGGCAATATATTTGTTTGTATCAAAAAGAATTCGGTTTAGTAAACAACTCATTCCCATTAGGAAATTTAATGCAATTCCAAGATCCAAACATCCACCCCCTTGAAAGTCACAACTTTAAAAATTTAATTTCACTGTTCAAGAGGAAGTTTACATAATTTGGTTATAGCTCTTTTAAATATGCCTTCATTTAACCTAACAGTAACAACACGAACAGCTACGTCATCTCCAGGGTTGACATCAATGACTCTTGCAAGTGATAATTTTCTCTTTTATTAAGACCAAATCGTTGATTTCAATATTAGGTGATTTCTTGGACCATTTTTGTTTTTTGCTGCAAGCAGTTTAAATATTCCTTTCGCCAGCGCTCCCAAAAATGTTGGTGTCTCCACTGAATTAGTTTGTAGTTTTTTAAAGATGCAGGATTTAATTTAGTTCCGCTAAAGCTGTTAATGGGCGGCCAATCAAAAAGTACGTAGGTGTTAATGGTTGTAGATCATTAGGGTCGCTTGAGAGAGGTGTGAGAGGGCGACTATTTACTATAGCCTCTGTTTAACATAAAAGAGTATTCAATTCGTAGTAAGTTAATGTGAAATTTCCAATTGCACGGCGTATATGGTGCTTGACTTGTTTGACCCCACTTTTCCATAAGCCACCAAAGTGTGGTGAACGAGGTAGTATGAATTTCCAAGCAATTCCCTCTTTCTGGTAAGCTCTTTAAACAGCCATGGTGTGTTGCTCTGACAAGAAGTCCTTCAAAAGGGCTCTTAATTCTCTGTTCGCTCCAATAATTTTTTTTCGTTGTCGAAATAAAGGAATTTGTTGTCAAATCTGGTACTATTTCCATGTGAATAACTTTTGTTGAAAAGCATATGAACAATGATGTATAAACCTTTATTGGCAAACGACCACGAGTTTTTTGGGCAACAAGGAATGGTACGCAATGGTCAATTCTGTAAATTTTGAAAAGGGAAACCAGGCTTAACACGATCGGCCGGAAGGGATGCCATCACTTGTTGTTCGGTTTTTGGGCGATATCTGAAACATAATACGCATGAATGAAAAACCTTTCTTACAACATTTCGGCCATTTATTATCCAAAACTGTTCTCGTAGAATGTTATGAAGTGATAACGTGCCTGCATGGAGATGTTTTTTGTGGTTATATCTTATTAAAGTTTTTTTCGAATGGATGACTACTGGGCAATAGAATGGGGTGTTTTGCACCAAAGCTCAACGAAGAGTTTTTTAATCTTCCACCAGCACGAATAACGTTATCATCTAGAAACGGTGATAGTTAAATTAGTTTAGAGTTGTTGAGCGGCATGCCAATTTTAAGTAGTTTGAGTTCATCTGCAATGTATGATTTTTGTACGATTCTACAACAAACTATCAAAGCAGTATTGATTTCTTCAACTATTATCAGTCCATAAAAAGTTGTTGTTGCACCAAACACAATCATGCGTAGCAGTTTTTCATAACTGTTTATGAATTTGTGATACTCTAATATATCACTCGATTGAATGTCCTTTATTTCTTTCGAACAGTTGCCGTTATAATTAACTGACACGAGTGTTGTTGCTTTATGTGTATTTTCTGTTGGACTAAGCGTTTGTGTGGTCTGAACAGGCCACTTGGACTCATCGTTAGCTATGAAAGAGGGACCTTTAAACCACAAATCATGGTCCATAATGCCAGAAACCGTAGCACCCCTTGACAATAAATCTGCCGGATTTGGTTCAGAAGGTACGTGGCGCCAACTTACATTTTCAGACAATTCTTTTATTTTATTTACTCTGTTGGCCACAAATGTAGGATGCCCGTGAGATTCTCCTGTGATCCATGCCAATGTGACTTTTGTGGCTGTTGAGGAAAGCAGTGTCGAACAGATTGCAATAGTTGTACATATAATAGTGCCGCACATAGCTCTAATCGGGGTAGAGAAATTTTCTCACCTCAGATTTGGCACATATTAATGATGACGACACACTATTTTCAGAATTAGAGACCACATAAACGCATGCCCCATAAGCCTTTGTGCTTGCATCTGCAAATGCATGTATATTAGAAAATCAATTAAAAACCTGGGAATTTTTATATTGGTTAAGCCTTTAAGTTGATCGCGTATATGTGCCCATTCAGCGAACACATATTGGGGCACGCTTTCGTCCCAGTGAATTTTGAGTCCCCAGAGACCTCGTAGTAGTATTTTAGCCTTGACAATAATTGGGTTTATTAGTCCCAAAGGGTCGAAAAGAGAAGCGGTGTGGGCTAGTATCGTTATTTTTGTAATTTTAGTTCCACTTTGTTGGGGGGTGTATGAAAACTGAAGTAATCCTCCCCTGGCGATCATCTCAAACCAAGCGTTTTGATGCAATGCATGTTGGCAAGGTATACAATGTCTTCTTCAGACACGCCATCTAGTATTACATCACAATTTGAAGCAAATTTACGAAGAGGAAATCCACCACATTTGAATAAGTCTATAACTTGTCGTTTAATCTCTATGACCTTGTCGGTGCTTTCTCCACCTGTCATCAAGTCGTCTACATTAAAATCGCTGAGAGGTATTCTTGCACGAACTGGGTATAATTCAGCAGTGTCACGAGCAAGTTGTTGTAGACATTTAACCGCCTGGTAAGGGGCACTATTAGTTCCGTATGTTAGAGTTTGTAATTTGTATATGATAAGTGATGATTGTTCCTTTCGCCATAATATGCACTGCCATCGCGTATCTTCATCGTGTACCAATACTTGCCTGAACATTTTTGCTATGTCTGCTACAAGTACATATTTATAATATCGAAATCGATTAAGCATACAAAAAATATCATCTTGTAAGTTTGGTCCAACGCAAAGTACATCATTTAATGACTTTCCGGATGTTGTGCGACAGGACGCATCGAACATGACTCTCAAACGAGTTGTAGAACTCTCTGGCTTGTGAACGCAATGGTGTGGGATAAAATATCGTTGTTCCTGACTTAAGTGTGGTGGTGTCATATGCTTTAACTCTAAACTTTCGTCCATAAATTTGTTGTATTCTTCGTAGATATTCTTATCACATAAAATCTTCGACTATAGGTAGGTAAATCTTTGACGTGCAGTCTCAAATGATTGCCCTAATGTTGACGGACATGTCTTAAAAGGTAAACGAATGAATTTATTCGTTTGTGGACACCTTGTTGTTGTTTCATAGAAATAATTTTCACACTGTATTTCTTCTGCTGATAATTTGTTTTTGTTAGTTCCACTAACACTTTCTAACAGCCAGAATTTTTCTACTAAATTCTCTAATAAAGGTTCGTTAGAAATTGAAATAATTTATTTTGTTTCTCCAGGAACATTTTTCCTAATTGTAACAACTTTGTTTTAGTTTTTTCGTAATTTCTATTTTAATTAAAATTTTTATTATAATTAATTGATTGTTATTTAAATTATGTTAATTTTTCTTTTTACAATTATTTTAATTACAATTTTTATTATAATTATAATTAATTGCTTGTTATTTAAATTATGTTAATTTTTTAATTTTTCTTTTACAATATTTGTCTTTATGATTAAATTTAATTTTAACTTATGTCTAATCCTGTACTTTAATTATAAGACTTATAGTCTTGTTGTATGGGATATCGAAATAAATAAATAAATAAAGTTAATACTTATATTTTTGCCAAGGGTGTTTTCATTTGGTAAGTCAACCAGTTGTTTAATGTGCGACGTCATAGTATTAACAGAATGTGATTTGTCATTTGATGCTGTTCTGCTGTTAAAGGCCATGACTGACTATCAGATTTAGTCGTTCGATAGGTCAAAAATTGTATGTGTGTTCAGAAAGTGTGATAGTGTAGACAAAAAGTGCACATGTGTGACAGATTTTTTGACAAGTGTGTCCGATTTGATAATCTTTTGAAAATTTTCATAAAATAGTAGTTTCTGTGCGATCAGAGTTGCTTTTTGTAAGCAAGTATGACAGTGTGGCATCCAATTACACATTTTGTTGCGGTTTTTTTATGTAGGACAGAAAACTATCAGATTTTTATTTGACATAATTGTACGACTTTGTATGATAGTCAGTCATGGCCTTAATAGATTAGCTTTGAAGCGAATTCAATGTTGATGTTTGTTGTGTACCAGTATGCGTACGCACATGAGCTTTGACTACTGTTGATTGCAGCGATGGAGGTGGTGTTGAAATGAGATCGTTAACAGTTGACTGAAACAAATTAGGAAATGTTAGCAAATAAGAGCTTTCAATTAACTGCTGTGGCAAATGAAATGTTGTTGGAAAACGACGACTTAAATGTCAAAAAGCAAATGTGTGTGCGTGTTTTTTTGGTGGTGGAATATATACGTACACAATATATACACATACATAAACAAAATTTGATATTTTAGTTAAACCTTAAGGTAGAGAAAAAAAAAATCAGCTGTTTTAGTGAGGCTACCTGATAATTGTACCATGGCATAATCTTTTTCTTTTACTGAGTGAGGTGAGTTTAAAGGTATTACCAGGTTTGATGTTGATGACTTCAAACTATCAGCTGATCCAGTAACAACCTATCCAAGTTTTGTTTTAATGAAATTTGGTTGGTTTTCTTATTTTATTCTACCCACCATTAGCAAATACCAAAAAACATCTCTGCCAATTAGAAGATCTATTTGTCCTGGACTATGGAAATTTGAATCTGCCAACTTTATATTTGATGGCATCTGCCAATGTGCTGTGTCTATTTTATGCTAATGCTATAAACACAATCAAGTCCACCGACCATCGACTACAAGATGTCAAAAATAGAATACATGCGTGCTTATGAGAATAATTCTTTTAGCCGCTAAACGACTACCGACTACACGGCTACTTTTGTAGCCCGTAGCCAACTTAGGCTAATTTCTATATTTCTTGGCTACAAAAAACAGATTAGTGCTGCCAATACAATAAATGCATGAAATGGTGGTTTTAAAAACGCAATACATTAAATATCGCTATTAAAAACGCAAAAAACTATTATAGTGGCACCATTAATTAAGTTTGTTTTGTTTTGGTTAACTTTAAAACATATTTCAAAACAAATGTTTATTTTTTGTAGTTAGTGGTGGTAGTCGTTAAAAGAATTAAGTAGCTGGCGACTTGGTTATTTTTGTAGCCAGCTACTTTTGTAGTCGGTAGTCGATGGTCGGTAGCCTTTGATTGTGTTTATAGCTTAAGGGTGAAAAGACGTAATACATGGAATTATAACAGCGTCTATTGGTGCTAGTGTCGTTAAAAATATAATTTTTCAAGATTTATTCTTTAATTTATCACAATTAAAAAATTCTTTGTAAAAATAAAAGAACTTTAAATATTAACTCAAGCCTAATTAAAAATTTTAAAATATTAGTTTAAAACAGAAAAGTTCAACAAAATAAAAATTCAATTTGCATAAACACAGGGCACGGTGCAAATAACACTGTGCAAGAAATTTACACTTTTTTTTCGTGACAAGCTGGACACCTGGCGTTTTAACATAATTCGGGTACGCTGAATTCAGTGGTGCCCGCGGTTTTTTAAGATTGGCTCTGGTTTTTGAGATATACCGTTATTTTGAAAATGGATGAGGTTGCACAACATATGTTCGCGTAACTCAAAAACGCTTTAGCTTATTGAAAAACCTTAAAAAACCGAAATTCCGCAATAAAATTTCCTTTAAGTAAAAGTAAAATTTCTTTCTAATATCCGCAGTCGTTTTAGAAACATATTTTTTTTTTTTAAATTAATTTTTTATCAAAATTTCGAAATTTTTGTTTTTTAAAAATTCATAAAAAATCAAAAAATGCAGCTAGGGTTCTAACTTTTTGCAAACATATAAAAACCGAAGCTGATAACAAAACAAGCCGCAATATTTGTATGGGAGTCCCCCTAAGAAGTGAAGTTACTGATTAAAAAATTCTTAGAATTAAGAAATAAAGTCATAAATGCTTACATCTTTGTATTTTATTGTGCTTACAAAACCACACAAATCGGTCTTTTATTGTGCAGTCAAAACCGCACTAATCGGTCTTGTAAAAAACTTACTTATTACTACTAATATACATGAATACAATCAATTCCTTAATAATTGCATTTAAACTTTTAACCAAACACCGAAGTATAAAAAGATGAACCGTTTTTTTTTTCTCTCCAGAAAAATTTTATTTTTTAAGATACGAGGTTGAGGAATTAAGGCATCGATATTCTATTCTTATACCTGGAACAGGTAGAAATATTATTCGTCCTGGTTTTGTTTTTACAAAACATGGCCATGAAGGTCTCGACAGGTACTTTGATTAAAACAATTACAGTATAAATAAGAGTTCCTAAACGCCTTCACTGTCATATGGAAAGTGCTTGCGAAAGTGATCAGTGAAGTTTAAAGCCTTTGACAGTCTTGCATCCAATCAGTTATATTGAAATATCTAAGATGGAGGCGTGTAAAAAGTTTAATTACTTTTGTTATGTGTGTGGGAAATATAAAAATATGCCAAGTCGTCGTAAAATCACTACTGAAACAAGTACCTTGTATGAATCACATTTTTCTTTAAGTGTTATATATGGTAAGAGTTGGACATCATCAAAAGTGTGTACACACTGCATTTACCATTTAAATAAGTAGGGAAAAAAATGGAGACGCCATGCCATTTGGTGTTCCAATGATTTCGAGAGATACCATAGTTCATGTTGAAGATGAGTGTTATGCGTGCATAAATTATGAACAGAAGAAAAATTACTTATATATCTTATACTGAAACAGCATATGCTCGATTTCCGCTGCCACATTCTGATGAAATTCCTGTTCCGGATAGCCATATACCAACAGAATATATTCCCTCAATACTTCATTCTGTTGAAGCGGGTGGACCAGCTACTTCAATGTATCAACCGTCATGCATCACGGTTCCATGCAGTCACAATGAAATCACGCAAGATCGTCTGGATATAATGGTTCGACGTCTAAAATTGTACAGGCGGCTTGGTTTTAACAATGCAAAATGAATATAATCTTATAGCCTAATATAAGAATATATAATCTTGGAGGTTGGCGCTTATTTATTGATTCTTCCAAAAGTAGCTTAAAAGCAGTTTTGCTACATGTCACTAATTTAAAAAGTCCTATTCCGATAGCACTAAGCACAAATACTAAAGAAACATACGCATCAATGAAAAAAATAATGCAGTTAATTAAATATAAAGACCACAAGTGAAAAATATGCGCAGATTTAAAAGTGGTAGCACTTTTAAGAGGCATGCAATTGGGCTATACTAAAAATATGTGCTTCATGTGCTTATGGAATACGCGTTTCGATGGCGGCCAGTAAAATAAACGGGATTGGGCTTTACGTGAGGAAAGCAGATTGCATAGAAACAATGTTATTGAATTACCACTTGTGCCGATGGAAAAGATTTTGCTTCCTCCACTCCACATCAAAGTGGGTATTATAAAAAAATTTATAAAAGCATTGAGCCCAGATGGTGTTGCTTTTACCGAATTGCACCGAACTTTTCCACGATTAAGCGGCATGAAAGTAAAAGAAGGTATGAACTCTAACTACTTTATTAAATTAGATTTATATTTCTTATCATAATGTTTTTATTTTACAGGAACTCTTAATGGACCGGACATTCGTTTTATGAAGAACCATGAATTTGAGGTTGCATTGAATGATATCGAGCTATTGGCCTTGAATTCTGTGAAATCAGTAATAGAAAATGTATTAGGAAATCATCGGTTTGCAAACTGGCGAATTTTAATCAAAAATATGCTAACCGCATTTAAAAACTTAAACGTTAGAATGCCATTGAAAATACATTTTTTGCATTACCATGCCGAAAAATTTAATGAACAATCACCAGCCGAGTCTGATGAACATGGCGAGAGATTTCACCAACTAACAGCCAGGCTCGAACACTGGTATAGCGGCAAACAACTTGATTCGCTATTAGGGGATATTTGTTGGAATATGCAGGATGAAGAAGAATAAATTTCTAAATAAAAACTTTAACTTTAGCTACTTAACAACAAACATTTTTTAGTTTGGTTATTATAAAAAATTACATCTTTTCTGAAAAAATAAAAAATTGTAGACAGATTTTAATCACTAATAGCTTATTTTGTTTGGAAATTTGCTTTTAATACGCGTAGAACCCTAGCCTTAAATTTTGCACCTACGGCGCCAAACAAAAGTAAAAGGGTTGCTGTTTGTTTAAAAATTTCGATCTAACTCATTGTGGTAAAATATAGTCGTTGGTGTGCCCACCCGACAAAATGTCGTCGACGTCCACCTCGGACTTCAAAATTGTTGATACTTTCGGAAACAAGTATCGGCAGTCTTCGCTCAACTCTAGTAGAGTTCTTATCGCCAAATATAGTGCACAGTTCACACCAAACGTCACCGTTTTTAACTGAAACGTTTTCACCGGGTCTTCTGCCCTATTGCGAAATAAGATCTGTTGATACGGTCGATCAACCTTGTCCACCAAAATTTGTCGATACATTTTTTGAATATCGCCTGTAAACACTTTGTAAATTTTGTTTGTATTTATTAATTAAAATTCACTATTTTGGTTGGTGTATTTCAGTGAGCTCTTCGAGGAGCTCCACTGTGTTTTATTTGATATTTACTTTTAGGGAGCTTCTCTAGGAAGCTCTACCAAGTGTGGTTAAAATACAATTGATTCTTTGTTCTTGAAATTATTTCCTTATATACTACTTATGACAATCTTAAAACTAGTCTAGTGTTGGTTAGTACTTATTCTAAAATTATAATTAAATAACTAGTGTTAGTACTTAAAAATAAGTTATCAGTCCCACACTGATATACCGTGGGAATGAACAGAAAAATGAAAGTAATATCAAAGAATATAAATCATATAGAATGCGCATCACGTACAAACAAAATTTCTTATGGCGGGTTCTAACATTGGAACCCGCTCTCTTCATTACGAATGGCTCTCATATAGTTTCGCTCACAAAATTTTGTAAATTTATTTTGTTGTTGGTTTCTTTATTCATATTTATTTGAAAGGAAGCAAAATAAATACGAACACGTGTTTGTCTGTTGTTTATGCATGTATGTATGGATGTGTTAATGTTCTTCAAACAATGATATGAGGGAATATAAATTTACATTTATAAAAAAGGTCAAATAAATTCAAACAAATGTGAACAAAAATAATATTGAAAACAAATACGCTCGACTGTGTTACAATAGCAAAAGCATATATATATTGTTGTTGTACGAATGAGATTGCATCAATTGTGATCGAATTTTATTTGCCCTTCTTAGCGAAAATTTTAGTGTACGTGTACATTTTAATTGATTTGAGATAATTTTAATAGAATGAAATTTTTTATAGGTGAAAATGTTTTTTTCAAGCATTTGAATTTCACTTGAGGTATTTTAAATAAATAAATAAAAATGGCGATGTTTTCTAATGTATTACAGATACTTTTACAAATTGGAGTTTTCGAAAAAACTTTCGCTTATTGTCAAGTACACTAAATGTTTATACATGTAGCTCTAGTGTGATATTTTTTATTTTAAAGTGTAATTAATGATTTATTTTAGCTACTTTATTCTTTAAAATTACAATTTTTATTAAAATTGCTGTCACTGTTTCGCCAATAATTTGTTGGCTAGTCAGGAAACTAATAGTTATGTATGTAGGTATTTTGTGATTAAAGAAAAGGAATTTTAATTTTATGTAAGAAAGGCAAAACTCAATAAAAAATACTTATGTACCTGTTGCCTGCACTAGAATTATTTGACCGTTTCTTAAAAAAAACCACATGCAATAAATGCGCAAAAACCTAGCTTAACCGAAGTCAGGTAGAATTTTTGTATTGTTGTTGAATTTTAAGAGGCAAAAATCGTCAAGGACACTTCGCCCGAAAACTTTTTAGTGATTTTTTAAAGGTTCTGCAGCTTTTTATTTTATTTTGTTGTGAAGCATTTCATAACACATTTCAGTTTCAAAGCTGCAGTGAAACATTACGTACTATGTGTCTAGAAATTATAATAAAAGTAAATAAAAAAACTTAAAATAACGCAATAAATAAAAACTCTACTAAAGCAATGAATTCGAGTAAAAAAAGAAAACTAAATCGCAATCGAGCATAAAATGCTGCGTAAAAAAAATGCCAAAAGTCGAGAAGACATTTTAAGGGCTTAAAAATGTTTAAATTTCCTTCCCCGGAAATGGTCAAATTTGGCGAGAGAATTGTCGAATTCCTGAGAAGAATTTTAATAAAAATCTTTATATTTGCGAAAATCAATTTTCAAGTTCATACGTTGGGGGAAAAAAATTAAAAGCTGACGCCATTCGAACTGTAGATGTTGATGAAATGGGGGAAGAATTGGAAGATTTTAACGCAGAGTTCAGGTCCTCCCCAAAAAAATTAGATTGTGAAGAAATTGCGAAAATCAAATCTGCTAAAATTGCGAAAATCAAACTCTACTTGCAGATCACAAAAAAATTCAAAAAATTTTAAAATCAAAGCGACCCACACAAAATATTAAAAAGTTAAATCGTAAAAATATAAAAAAGTCTCTTATTGAATCGATTGATTGTTTACAAAATATAAGCGCAGAAAGCAAAATTTTTTGTAAGCTTTTGTTGAGCTCTCGGCCAAAGGAATATTCTGAAAATGTAAAATATTTAGCTCAGAACATATTTTACAAATCTCAATCCACATACTTATTTCTAAGGGTCAAATTAAATTTGAGTCTTCCTCATATTTCCACCTGGAATCGGTGGGTGCCGATTAAATTTCTTCAGCCCGGCTTAATTCGAGAGGGAAAAATGCTCCCAGTTGGATAACAGATGTGATAAGCATTTGGTTTAAGTTATAGATGAAATGAGCATAAGAAAAGAGTTGAGGTATAATAGAAGTCTAGATTTAGTTGATGGATTTGAAAGGACTAATAGAATTGCCACTCATGTATGTGTTTTTATGAGTAAATCTATGTTTCCTAATTTTTCAATCATTTTTAATTATTTTATTTCCTACAATGGCTTATCTGCGGATACTTTAAGTGAAATAGTTAAAGAAAATTATAATATTTAAAAAAGCATGGGTATAAACGTGGAAAAGCCGTTTTTTGAAATTAATGATCTGAAAGTTTTTTGCATGTACGATAACCCCCATTTAATTAAGTCTTTGCGGAATGGCTGGTTAAAGTGTGACACAAACAAACAAAAATGTGCCCAAAATTGACACGGCAACACATTTACCCTAACTGTTTTGAAAAAATGCGTGTAAAATTTGCAACACAAATTTTCAGCAGAACTGTTGCGGCTGCTATCAAAACTATTTCCGAAAACACAAAATTAAGATAAATTCCACAAATTTGGCCTTATAAACAGCTCAGTTTGTAGGAAAAATTGACAAGATTTTCGATTGTCTTAATAGTGGCTCCCTTTATGGTGATAACTGCTACAGATCTGCAATTCTGCTTAACAGTGAAGCATATAAATTTATTACATTTTTTTGGAATATCAAATGTCAAAAATAAGTGGCTAGAAAACTGACCACCAAACCTGAAAGAGTTAAAAGAAGGTGGTGATGTATATTTTTTAATGACAAAATCCCTTAATCAGGACAAATTAGAAAACACGTTTTTTGTATTGCGGCAGAAAGGGGGCAACAATAACAACCCGTCTGTAGCCGAATTGAATAATATTTTGACAAAAATAATGGTGACTAAAATAGTTCAGTCAAGCTCTTCTACACGCAAAGAAAAACCATGGTTACGACATGATCACGACGGTCATATTATTTTTTCTAAAACAATATTTGGTTGTCGAAAACAAGTAACAGTTAGTTTTGTTTCATTTCATCATTTATTTTGTAATGATAATCAAGTATTTGTTTTAATTGTATCATCTAATGTTTACTTTTCATAAAAATTTCAAAATGGTTATCATTTAAAAATAGTATGATTTAAAAAAATTAATTTGACAAAAATAACATGATATTAAAAAGCATTATAAATTAAAAATAATCATTAAATAATAAGTGAGAAAACATCATGATTACAAATTAATCAAGCTATAATTTTTTTTAATAATAATTTGATTTTAACTGTTCTTCTTCTTGCTAAATAAATTTTTATTATTTGAAAAGTTTGAGATGTCAAAAAAATGAACAAAAATTTTGAAAAATTAAAGAATTGATATAAAAATTGCAATTAAATTGGTAAGTGCAATCAACATGTGTATGTTACAGCAGAACACAATAATTTGCCGTAAAAAAGCAAAGATTGTCGATTTCAATTGTAATCATATATATGATTATCGAATGATACTTAAATTAAACATAACAATGATAACTGGTAACCATTATTGTTTTTAACCATAATCATACAATTCAATCATAGTATGATGCTCTTCGATTATGGTTACCACAACCATATTTTTTCTTTGCGTGTAGCAACTGCGAACTTGTACAAGACGGAATAGCGAATGTTGGTGCTGGCTTTCAAGCAGATTTATGTATTGAACATAAAGAACCAAGTTGTAATGAAATTGACAAGGCTAATTTCGAGACCCACATATATGCAGATTATTTTTTGGAAGATGTTTTTAAAAATTCTGCAGCTATAAATTTCGAAGTAGTTTCTATGAGATACTTTGTTGGATATGTAGCATTTAAAGTCATTCCAAAATTACAATGCCAAAAATGTTGTCACGAATTGAGAAAGACGGATGAAGTTCTAACAGCACCAAGCGAGCTTTTTATACACTTTAAAAATTATCTGTCGCTTACAGATTTTGGAAGCTTAGCTGCTCCATCAGATAAACTAATGGATGCTAGTAAAAGACATATTTTAATATTTCATAAAATTCTTAAATCTAAGCCCCAAAAAAATTGGTATGAAATCCTTTAATATTGAGTCCTGTAAACGCTTGACTCCGCAGTGGTTTGCCGACGCTTGTTCACAACACAGAATAGAAGTTTTGGACTTTCTACTATTACTACTCCTCCGAAAGTATTGCTCTTGGTCTATAGAAAAAGGAAGTTCCAAGAAAAAAAAAATACAAAATTTAGCAAACGAATGATGTAATTTATTAAAGTATAACAACTTTGTTAATTATACAAGCCAGAAATTAATGAAGTGGGAAAAACATATAAAAAATTATTTATTCTTAACAAAAATACATACATAGTTTGTTTTTATTTCAATTGTTTTATAAAAAAACAAGTTATTGCTTTTTCAATATTATTATTTAATTTATTTTGAAATGAATAAACTTTTCAACATTCCTTTTGTTTAAAAAAAAATAATACATGATTCTCAACTCTAGTTTTTTATATAAAGTTTTTTCTATGTACCTGATATATCTGATCTGTTTGTATTAAAAAAAACAAAAATATTTTAATATAAAATTTGTGAATAAAATCCCTTTCATTATTATATGAATAAAAATACTAAACTGAAAAAAATTAAATAATTTTTTTTTTAATTTCTTAAAAAGAAAAAAAAATTTAAACCAAAATTATTTTAATTTTTAAATATACAAAAGAAAAGAGAATATTAATATTAAAATTTTAACAAGACAAAGAATAAAGTAGCTAAAATAAACTATAAATTACACTTTAAAATAAAAAATATCACACTAGAGCTACATGTATAAACATTTAGTGTACTTGACAATAAGCGAAAGTTTTTTCGAAAACTCCAATTTGCAAAAGTATCTGTAATACATTAGAAAACATCGCCTTTTTTATTTATTTATTTAAAATACCTCAAGTGAAATTCAAATGTTTGAAAAAAACATTTTCACCTATAAAAAATTTCATTCTATTAAAATTATTTCAAATCAATTAAAATGTACACGTACACTAAAATTTTCGCTAAGAAGGGCAAATAAAATTCGATCACAATTGATGCAATCTCATTCGTACAACAACAATATATATATGCTTTTGCTACTGTAACACAGTCAAGCATATTTGTTTTCAAAATAATTTTTGTATACATTTGTTTGAATTTATTTGACCTTTTTTATAAATGTACATTTATATTCCCTCATATCATTGTTTGAAGAACATTAACACATCCATATATACATGCATAAACAACATACATATACGCGTACGTAGTTAAACATCTGACTGACTGTCAGACTGACAACAATTTGTTGAGATGATGAATAGAAGTTGAATTTGTGCAAGAAATGAAAATATCAAAACATAAACAAACATGCATACATACAAACTGAAGTATTTACAAACACACGCAATTACGTATGAGAGCGAAACATTGTTATGCTCTTTACTTTGCTTCTTTCCCTTTTGCCTTACCGACCGCGTCATAAAGTTTTTATAAAAAATATTTCAATTTGGGCCTTCATGCGCATTCTATATGATTTATATTCTTTGGTAATATGAAGCGTGCCGACACTGTAATACACACACACCAATAGTATGGGTTCGTGTGTGTGTTTATATATTTGCCCAAAACTGCAAGAGTAACGGCACACAAACACTTGATGTTGTCAAGTGCCGCCAGACGCTTGCCAGACGAATTGAAGTAATGCGATCTTTTCTCAAGCGCGGCTTATTTCACACACATTTATTTATATTGTCACAACAGGGTTTGTATTACAGTTTACCCAAATAATTGTGAGTTTAGGTACCCTGCGGTACAAATGTGTTTTTAAGTGAAGTGCCCTGCAGTGCTTTATATTAGCTTCGCTACACCTCCATTCTTCGCAAGAATGTTCATATAACGTTAGTTTTATGGACATTCTTTAATCTATATGAATATTTGTAATTATCAAATATTCTTATTATATTTTAATTATTTTGTATAATTATATGCATATATTATATATATCTATGTTGTATGGCCATCACAACTTTAGTAATTATGATAAATCTTAAGCCTATACTTATGTACTATTTGTCTTTGTTTATTTTGCTTATCTTCTATGGTTACATTGTTTCTTAAATCTACGTTTACTATTTCATAAGGTCCTTTATATTTCTGTTCTATCTTATGACCTGATTCATTCTTAAGTAAAACTTTATCTCCTATTCTTAATTTATGATCTAATAGTAATTGTGCTCTCTTGTGTGCTATTTCTAATCTATACTTAAATAGCTTCTTTGGCATAATTATCTATATTATATAGTGGTGTAATTCTATCTATATCACTGAATTGCTCAAATTTGTTTGGAGTTTTTGAAAAAATTAGTTCGTAAGGACAGTAATTGTGAACTGTCGATGGTGTGGTGTTAAAACAATAGGTAAAATATTTCAGCCATTCATCCCAATCTGTTTTGTCTACCGATACATATGATCGTACGTATTCATGTTCGGTGACTTCGTTCTATCGTCCCTAGTGTTTGGTGATGATGTGCTGTTGAAGTAATTTTTTCAATTTTCAGCAAGCTGCACAGCTCAGTTAGTATGGAATTCTTGTATTCTGTACCCATATCCGAAATGAACGTCTTCATCGGACCATAGGTCAGAATAAAATTTTCCAGTATTGCCTTTGCAATTGTTCTGGCATTTTTATTTGATATTGGTATGGTGACCAAATATTTCGTTAAGTCACATATTAGTGTAACGGCATATTCATTGCCATGTAAGGATTTTGGAAACGGTCCTGTTGTATCCACGAACACTGTATCGAATGCTGCAGCTGGTGTTGGTGTGATAATTAATGGACTCTTTAGATGTTTTCTTGTCTTGGCTATTTAACACTTATGACATTTGTGAGGTATAAGTTTCGTTTGTCTCGATAAGTTTGTTGGGATATTTCGACTTTGATTTGAAAAAAAAAAAAGAAAAAAAAAAAAAAAAGTTGAAAAGTTTGTCATTATTGGAATTGTGAAAAATTTGAAAAATTGGTTTTTGAAAAAAAAAAGAAAAATAATAGAGGAAAGAAAAATTATTTCTTTGGACTGAAAGGAAGAAGATTTATATTTCAAGCGAGGAAAAATTTTGAAGAGAAGAATCATTGAAAAGAGAACATAAAAGAAAGTTAAATCAAGAGAAGACAAAATAGTGTATATTCTGATACATATTGGATAAGATTAGCTTTTGTTTTAAAATGTTCAGAGATTGCTTTCATCTTTAAATTGGTCCATTGAAAGATATAATTTCCTGAATACCACGACCCACTCTTTATTATTTAATCACATGGAAAAGAAATTTTGCCCTGATTTTACATAAATAACTTATATGAAAAGTTATTTTTTTTAATTTTTATAAACCGGAAATTAACTATCAATATCTTTATCTACTATCTACTGGACAAATCAATACAAGAATAAGTATAAGTTAATTTATATATTAATAATTTATCTCTAAATAGTCCTATAGGACATCAAATTGTAATTTTTTTATATATATATGTATATGTAATTTGTTCATTTTTTAATATTGGTTCGTTTTTGTTTTAATATGTAATACTTGATTAATTTTAAATAATCTCACATACATAATTTATTTTTTTTGTAAATTTAATTTATCTAATTTTTTTTTTTATACATATATAGATGTAAAATTTGTTTTTTTTTTTTTGTATTTTTGTTTATTTTGCGTTCTGTATTAAAATTTACTAATTATTTTTTTTATAACATATTATCAAACATAAAATGAGAAAACATTTCAATTAACATCAAAGTACGTAACTTGACATCCATGGACAACAGGCCTGCTGTATCATCGGATAATTTAATAGGTGAGTTTTGGAATTTTTATTTTTTTATTTTGATTTGATTTCTCATTTTATAACTTATTTAAACACAGTAACCTTAATAAAATGTTAAGCTAATTAGCAATATTTGAATGATAAACATTATTATTTTTTTTATAATAAGTTATTCTTTTAAAGAAAAAAAAAAAAAAAACAGAAGAAGAAAATTTTGAAATTTCTGTATTTTTTATTAGCGTAACTAATTAACATACATTTCAAATTTTATTTTTCATTTTATTGTAAACGTACTTATTTTATTTGTGTAAGACATTCCTATAAACCTTTTCATATTAGTTAATTTTTATAAATCATTTTTGTTATAATCGAAATATAAAAATAAAAATGTTTTTTATTATGAATTTATATATATAAATAGTTGATATTATAATGTTATAAATTATTACATTATATAATCCACGAAAGATTTAAAAACCAGTTAGGAGATTTTTGTGGGCTATTTTAAAGATTAATGTGTACTAAAATAGCTATGGTAGGGTGGGTGTTGAGCACAAGGGAGTAATGCCATCTAACTTCTTTATTGTACTTCACGGCGATTAAATTTTTTTTTATTTATTTCTGTTGTTAAATTATTTATTTTTTTTTTTTTCTGTAGTATCAATAACAACATGTATAAGCTACCTTTAAAAAAATATTTTTATTTTAATGTAACGGTATTCTATTTTTGTTGGAAAACAAGATCCTCACCCCAATTTCCCTGAGCATAGTCGGCTTTAAAAAGGTAGCAATTAGCTTCCATAAAAAGAGAATTTACGTTTTGTCCGTTACAAAAGAATAAATGGCGCCCAACGTGGGGCCTCAGCGTTTGTGTTATTTATATTTTTAAACATTGAACATGCATAATTTACATCTAGCTGAAGTTTCACATTATATTTAAGATGATATTGATACTATTAGAATCTTATTTTTTTTGTATAAGATATTTTTGTCGAGATTTCTGTTATTGGTAACATATCGATAACTTACTTGCAAAATTCTAATACTTTGTCTTTTGTTTATATTTTGGGGTATTGTGTGATTGAGATTTTACATCTGGCATTTGTCGAATGATAACTCTCACATATAGCTTAATTTTGTTTTGTTTTGTTCAAAATTTTTATTCTGGATTTTATACATACTTTTAGTGGTATGATATACCACGATAATATTTGAACGGTTTTATTTTATTTTCTTTTATTATTTATTAATTTTTGTTTTAGTGAAGTATGGATTTAATGTATTTTTTTTTATTGAAATGAAAAAAAAAAAAAAAAAAAAAGACAAAAAAAAAAAATAAATGGTAGTTTAAATTGAGTAGTGGAATTTAATAATTTTTATTGAATTTTAAATAATAATAAATCGTTTTTATCATGCCTTTAACTCGTAGTCGTGAAAATTTAGTAAACATAGAGGATCTAGATAGTGCTAGTGGTACAGTTGGTTTAGGAATGGAAAATTCAATTCAGACCAGATCACAAACTGGTGCTCTACCAAAGAATAGGACACAATCTAGTAATTCTCAAAATAATGAATTTAGTGACTCTAGAATTAGACAATTGATCAATGATTCAATGCACCGATTTCGTGAAGAAATGACAAGCGCGATTACTGAACAATTGGACACAATGTTACGTAATTTCAATATTACCGATAACTCTGACATACCTCACTCTAATCACCGTATGAATGCTTCTCCAGTATCTAGTCCTGAAAATTCTACAGAGCCTTTATATACTGAGAAGGTTCTGAATATTATTCGCAACTGGAGAATAAAATTTAGTGGTCATAATGATCCAATTACTGTTGATGAATTCATTTATCGTACCAATGTTTTAACTTCAAATTCTTTGAAAGGAGATTTTAATCTCCTCTGTAAGCACGCCCATATTTTATTTGAAGGAAAAGCATTGGAATGGTATTGGCGGTATCATCGATTGGATAATGATCTTGATTGGGTTTCGATAACAAATGCTTTACGGAGACAATATAAGAACGAATATAGCGATTTTGACCTTTTGGACGACATTAGGAAACGTAAGCAGAAACCCAACGAAAGTTTTGATGACTATTTTGAAATTATTTCTGCTATGACTGACAAATTGAAAAACCCTATCTCTGATACCGACTTAGTTCAGACCATATTACGTAATTTAAGGATGGAAGTTAGACACGAATTATTGCACATGAGCATTTCAAGTGTTTCGGTTCTTCGGCGAGAAGTCCGAAAGCATGAAAAGTTTGTGAAAGACTTAGATAACGTGGACTTACGTAAATCTACGAAAGGTAGAATAGCTGAACTTTTGGACCCAAATACTATTGTAAAGTCGACTGATGTTGCGGAAAATGAAATTTGCGGCATTCAAAGTATTCCAACCTGTTGGAACTGTGACGAATCTGGCCACATATACACTGATTGTATGAAAATTAGACGTGTGTTTTGTTATGGTTGTGGTCTTAGGGATACGTATAAACCTACATGCCCTAAATGCAAATCTAGATTACAGGGAAACGGACCTCAGGATGTCCGTCGAAAGTAGATCGGGCATCCAGTAATATTATCGACGTACATAATTCACGATTAGTTCACCCTTTGCAGCAGCCATACCATATTCGTTTAGAAAATTATAAAAAGGTACGTGACAGAATATTTAACGGAAATAGAAAAATTAGTCGGTCGTCAAAAAGAATTCGTAATTTTTATAGTAAATTAAGAATGTTTAGAAAAGTTATAGTTTCGTCGATTGTTTCGAAAAGCAATGATGGCAGACCGTATATTAATTTAACTATAGGAGGTGATAATTATTTCGCTTTATTGGACAGTGGTGCTAATAAAAGTGTTATAGGGGGAAAATTGGCGACTGATGTACAGAATAGAACGGATTTCAGGAAAATATTTGGAAATGTTCGGACAGCCGACGGACAAAAACAGAGGGTAATAGGTACAGTGATGTTGGAAATAATTTATCAAGGACATTCTAAGGGTTTTGAATTTTTAGTTGTACCCAACATTCGACAAAATGTGATTTGTGGTTGTGATTTCTGGTCGGAATTCGGTATAAATATTTCGTTACCGGAAATAAGTGAAATTATTGCTAAGGATACTGATTTGGATAAGATCGTACTGACTGCAGATCAGGATCGTAAGCTCAAAAATATCACTGCAATGTTTCCGGATTCGGAAGTAGAGGGCTTGGGCTGTACCACCTTATTAGAACATTTAATCGATACAGGTAACGCGAAACCAATTAAACAGCGTTACTATCCCATTTCCCCTGCTATCGAAAAATTATTATGCAAGGAAATTGACAGAATGATATCGTTAGGTGTTATAGAAGAAGCACCAAATTCACCATGGTCATCCCCATCCGTAGTTGTAGTTAAACCAGGCAAGACCAGAATGTGTGTGGACAGTCGTAAATTAAATTCAGTGACAATTAAAGACGCATATCCTATACCAAACATCGACGGAATTATTTCGAGACTTCCTCCTGTTTATTTTATTTCCAAAATAGATTTGAAGGACGCTTTTTGGCAAATCAAATTGGAGGAATCCTCGAAACCTAAGACACCGTTCCTAATCGGCCATTGTATCAGTTTACAAGAATGCCGTTTGGACTGTGCAATGCACCGCAAACGTTATGCCGACTGATGGACATGGTTATTCCGTATAATTTGAAAACTAACATATTTGTATATTTGGATGACTTGTTAATTGTATCTAAGGACTTCGACGAACATATGAGACATCTTTCCGAGGTTGCATGTCGGTTAAGAATGGCTGGTTTAACTATTAACGTTAAGAAAAGCAGTTTTGCTTTAAATAAGGTTAGATACCTAGGGTATATTGTCGGAAATGGTACATTGCAGGTTGATGATGATAAGGTAAATGCAATCAAAGATTTTCCGCAACCCAAATCCATTAGACATCTAAGACGGTTTCTCGGAATGACTGGGTGGTACAGAAGATTCATACAGGATTATTCGACACTGACATATCCGCTGACTGAACTACTGACAAAAAAGAAAACTTTTGTTTGGAATGACTTAGCACAAAACGCATTTGTTGAATTAAAAACAAAATTAACTACCGCACCATTACTCATACATCCGAACTATTCAAAAACTTTTATACTACAATGTGACGCTAGTACATGTGGCGTTGGAGCTGTTTTGGCCCAGGAGGATGAAAATGGCATAGAAAGGCCAATAGCGTATATGTCGTATAAACTAAATAAAGCCCAACGAAATTACACCATATCGGAACTTGAATGTCTAGCTGTCATAATGGCGATAAGGAAATTTAGATCGTACATAGAAGGGCAAGATTTTAAAGTGGTAACAGATCACGCAAGCCTTAAGTGGCTTATGAGCCAAAAGGATCTGTCCGGAAGATTAGCTAGATGGTCTCTTAAACTACAGGGGTTTAATTTTAAAATTGAACATCGTAGAGGAAAAGACAATATTGTTCCCGATACGTTATCGAGGGCTCATGAAGGTGATGCATGTGTGGAAACTATTGAAATGGAATGTCTGCCTTCTATAGATTTGAATTCTGAAGCGTTTAAGAATGCTGAATATGTAAAACTCAGAGACTCTATATCCGACGATGTTCCTGATTTTAAAGTTATAGACGGATTTGTTTATAAACGGACAGAGTTTTCTACTGGCCAGACGGACCAATCGGACATTTGGAAATTATTAGTACCTATTGAGCTCAGACAAAACGTTATTTATACTGCTCATGATGTACCAAATTCTTCTCACGGCGGAATGGCGAAAACTTTAGAACGGATTAGACGGTATTTTTATTGGCCTAGACTAGTGACTGATGTTCGAGACTATATACGAAATTGTGATTTGTGTAAAACTTCAAAGACATCAACACAACTATTGCGACCACCTTTAGGACAGATTGTAAATTCGGAAAGACCTTTCCAGCGGCTTTATGTTGATTTAATCGGACCTTTTCCTCGAACTAGAAATGGTAATATTGGGATTTTAATAATTTTAGATCATTTTTCGAAATTCACGTTTTTAAAAGTTTTGAAGAAATTTACATCTAAATTGATTATACAATATTTGGAAACGGAAATATTCAATTGTTTTGGAGTACCCGAAATTTTGGTATCGGATAATGGTACACAGTTTAAATGTAAAGAATTTGAGAACTTCTTAAAGAAATATGGAACCCAGCACATTTTGACAGCGGTATATAGTCCGCAAGCCAATGCAAGTGAACGAGTTAATCGTTCTATAAATGAAGCACTACGGTCCTATATTAGAAGGGATCAAAGACTTTGGGACAATTATATTCCAAGTATTAACTGTTTTCTAAGAAACAGTGTTCATCAGACAATTGGAAAAACTCCTTATCAAATTGTATTCGGACAGACTATGGTGACACATGGACTGGATTATAAACTTTTACAGAAATTAAATATTTTGGCTAACTCGGACACTCATATACAAAGACAAGATGAATTCGCAATTTTACGTGATGACATTCGAAATTTAATACAGAAAGCGTATGATAAAAATCAAAAACTTTATAATTTGAGATCTAGGGAAAAACATTTTACAGTTGGGCAGGAAGTTATTAGAAGAAATTTTTGTCAAAGTTCTAAAATTGATAACTTTAATTCCAAGTTAGCTCCTGTGGGTATTAAGTGTGTGATTTTGAGAAAATTTGGTAACGTCAACTATGAGTTGAAAGATTTAATTAGTGGCAATATAGGAGTTTACCACTCGAAAGATATATGGACTTAAAAAAAAAAATAAAAATTTTACGTTGATACTACCTTTTTCTGATCCTGTTCGTCTGAGTAAATTCATTGAATCAGTATCAGTTTTGTGAGGTATAAGTTTCGTTTGTCTCGATAAGTTTATTGGGATATTTCGACTTTGATTTGAAAAAAAAAAAGAAAAAAAAAAAAAAAAAGTTGAAAAGTTTGTCATTATTGGAATTGTGAAAAATTTGAAAAATTGGTTTTTGAAAAAAAAAAGAAAAATAATAGAGGAAAGAAAAATTATTTCTTTGGACTGAAAGGAAGAAGATTTATATTTCAAGCGAGGAAAAATTTTGAAGAGAAGAATCATTGAAAAGAGAACATAAAAGAAAGTTAAATCAAGAGAAGACAAAATAGTGTATATTCTGATACATATTGGATAAGATTAGCTTTTGTTTTAAAATGTTCAGAGATTGCTTTCATCTTTAAATTGGTCCATTGAAAGATATAATTTCCTGAATACCACGACCTACTCTTTATTATTTAATCACATGGAAAAGAAATTTTGCCCTGATTTTACATAAATAACTTATATGAAAAGTTATTTTTTTTAATTTTTATAAACCGGAAATTAACTATCAATATCTTTATCTACTATCTACTGGACAAATCAATACAAGAATAAGTATAAGTTAATTTATATATTAATAATTTATCTCTAAATAGTCCTATAGGACATCAAATTGTAATTTTTTTATATATATATGTATATGTAATTTGTTCATTTTTTAATATTGGTTCGTTTTTGTTTTAATATGTAATACTTGATTAATTTTAAATAATCTCACATACATAATTTATTTTTTTTGTAAATTTAATTTATCTAATTTTTTTTTTTATACATATATAGATGTAAAATTTGTTTTTTTTTTTTTTTGTATTTTTGTTTATTTTGCGTTCTGTATTAAAATTTACTAATTATTTTTTTTATAACATATTATCAAACATAAAATGAGAAAACATTTCAATTAACATCAAAGTACGTAACTTGACATCCATGGACAACAGGCCTGCTGTATCATCGGATAATTTAATAGGTGAGTTTTGGAATTTTTATTTTTTTATTTTGATTTGATTTCTCATTTTATAACTTATTTAAACACAGTAACCTTAATAAAATGTTAAGCTAATTAGCAATATTTGAATGATAAACATTATTATTTTTTTTATAATAAGTTATTCTTTTAAAGAAAAAAAAAAAAAAACAGAAGAAGAAAATTTTGAAATTTCTGTATTTTTTATTAGCGTAACTAATTAACATACATTTCAAATTTTATTTTTCATTTTATTGTAAACGTACTTATTTTATTTGTGTAAGACATTCCTATAAACCTTTTCATATTAGTTAATTTTTATAAATCATTTTTGTTATAATCGAAATATAAAAATAAAAATGTTTTTTATTATGAATTTATATATATAAATAGTTGATATTATAATGTTATAAATTATTACATTATATAATCCACGAAAGATTTAAAAACCAGTTAGGAGATTTTTGTGGGCTATTTTAAAGATTAATGTGTACTAAAATAGCTATGGTAGGGTGGGTGTTGAGCACAAGGGAGTAATGCCATCTAACTTCTTTATTGTACTTCACGGCGATTAAATTTTTTTTTTATTTATTTCTGTTGTTAAATTATTTTTTTTTTTTTTTTTTCTGTAGTATCAATAACAACATGTATAAGCTACCTTTAAAAAAATATTTTTATTTTAATGTAACGGTATTCTATTTTTGTTGGAAAACAAGATCCTCACCCCAATTTCCCTGAGCATAGTCGGCTTTAAAAAGGTAGCAATTAGCTTCCATAAAAAGAGAATTTACGTTTTGTCCGTTACACATTCTTTTACAAATTTTGTTATATCTTTGGACATATTTTTCCAGTAATAATATCTTCTTATTTTTTCTATTGTCCTAAAGATTCCGCAGTGTCCTCCTTCTAATGGATCACTGTGATGTTTATCTAATATTTCCTGAATTTTAACAGCATTATTCTTATCTATGTGAGTCACCTTGTTAAGTAGCGCTACTTTTAATTTTAATAACTTTTTATTGCCCATTCGTTTAAAATCATCAACCGAGACAAATTCGAAAATTTTCTCGCTAGGTGCCACTTGTAACTTATCAATATTGTGCTTATCGGCAACTTTTTCGAGCCTTGGGAAAAATTGTCCTAAGTCAATATTCCCATTAATAAACAAATCATTGATAGTTATGTTTGATGTAATAGATTTACCTCGCTTTATATAGCATCTCGCTGGGGTAATCTTTAATTTATAATATTTTCTGACGTCAGTATTTCTCAATGGTATATATATCTTGGGCTTATCATTTATTTCCTTCTCTATATTCTCTTGTTTCTATTCTTAGTATGTCATTTGTATTTTGATTTATTTCTTGTAGATCTTTTATGTTAATTCTTGATAGCGCGTCGGCTACATAATTATCCTTCCCTAAAGATTTTATTCTACATTGTCACATTCTGCTTAATTTTTGTATATTTGCGAGTGTTGATTTCATTCATATTGAAATATTTTGATTTTATTAGTGATATGTCAGCGCCTGTATCTACTAGTAAGTTTACGTATGTATTGGTTTCGTTTATCCTGATATTGATGAAAAAGCTTAGGTTAAGGTTAAGACTGTATACTCTATTATCTTTTCGTTTTATTTTAGGGGTCGATTTTAGTTTTCCGAGTTATTTCCGTTTGACTCGGTCGCTCTGACATAGTTTCTGTCTCTGCGATTATTTCTTTGTCTATCTCTGTTGTTATTGTTGTTGTTATTATTTCCGTAATTATTGTTGAAATTTCGAGGATTGTTATATCCTCCTCTTCTAAACCTTCTCATATTTATTATTATTGTTAAACCTTTTTCATTGTCTATAATATAAAATGGAGTTCTGTTGTCCAGTTGCTTTTGTGCAACTGTTGACAAATTTACTTATTGCTTCGTTCATATTGTTGAATTGACCCGCTTCCATTACAAGTTTTACGCGGTCTATCGCACAGTTTTTGGTCATTGCCCTGACTGCAAGTTGAGTGAAATATTTACTCGCTAGTTCAACAGATAATCCATCGGAAATATAGGTGTTTCCCAATGCCTTTGTAAGACTTTCTATTCTTTCTACAATATGTATTCGCTGTCTTATTGTTCTGTCTGATATTCATTATTTTAGCAGAAATTACTTCCACTGATTCTGGTTTTACTGTTCCTTTAAGTTTTTGTATTATTTGCAAAATTGTTGCTTCCTCGCCAATCAAATTTCTCGCTGTACCTTTCAATTTGGTCTTTATCAATGAAACTGCCACATTCTCATGTGCTCCTTTTAAATTGTCTAACAAATTTAGAGAATCTTTAAATGTTCTCAAGTTCTCAGATTTGCCATCAAAATCACAAATAAGATTAGAAGCCATGTTCAAAAATCCCGTAACTGACTGAGCCATTATTTTGCTTTTCTCCTCAAAAGGTTCAATTCTTTCGTGTAGTGTAGATGGAATTTTTATCTGTATACCTTTTCTTGACGTAACGTTCAGCTGCTGTTCTCTAACATTTGAATAAAATGCCTCTACGAATACCTTATGGCTAGCTGTTAGCCGAGTATAGTGTACGTTTAGTATTACTCTAATCTCCTCAAGTTTCCTTGTCAAAATATTCACGTGTCTATTTATTGTCCCTATTGAAGTGTTCCTATCATTGTTTAGGCACTTGTATGACTTATCGAATTCTTCTTTTATTCTCCCAATTTTTAATAGAATTCCTTGCCAATCCATGTAACTCAAATTCCATTATTACTATCATTATTATATTTTCTCTTTAAATTCCTATTGTGTAATTTATATACACAAAAAAAAAAATTTTATTCCTAATATTATTGTTATTACTACTAAACATATTTCTATTACTCCTAAATTAATTTCCTGTCTAATATCTATTTCATTTATTACATTGGCATTCGCCTTATCTAACTTTGATTTGCACATTTTTAATATTCTTAATTTCTTGCAAATTTTTCTATCATTATGCTAATTTCCCTTTCTACACTTGGTCTTTCTATTACGTCTATCTCAGTTGGTTCCTCATGAATGTCTGGTGTTTCCCAAAATTCTCTTAACCATTCTATTTGCTTTCTTAAATCTGTTTTTTCCTCTTTAAGTTCTTGGTCATTCCATACAATCTTATTTTTGCTCTTTTTTCTATTTTCTCTCATTTTAAAATAAAAGAACCTTATTAAAATTCATAAAATTATTTAGGTTATTACTATTATATTTTGTTATAAATTTTTACTGGCTTTCAAAGCTTATAAAAAAAATTTTATTTATTTATTTTTTTTTTTTTCGTATAACTTTTACTTTTACTTTTTTAGGTATTGACAATAATTAAATAATAATTAATAATTAAATTGGTATTAAAGTAATAATTTAAAAAAATATGTTTGCCAATGTGTCATCCTTGGGCTTATGCCCCACTTTGAGCCTATCACTCTTCTGCAGAGGGCCCATATTCTTTGCGCTTTTTCCACTTTACATTCAACGTGGTCCTTCCAGGATAGTCTCCAATCAAGTACTATTCCTAGGTATTTGACCTTCTTATCAATCTTAATTATCTTATTCCGAAAGATGGGATAGCTATGCACCGGTGTCTTCCTCTTTCTTGTAAACAAACAGATTTCAGTCTTTTCCGGGTTGACATTGAGCCCTCGCTCCTTTGCCCAGTTATAGGATATATTCAAAGCCTCCATTGCTCTCATACATAAGGAATTTGGATTCGTCCCCCTGATCAGTATCGCAACATCATCTGCGTAACAGATAGGCTTGAATCCCTCGTTCGATAGAATCCTCAGTAGACTATGTATGGTAGTTACCCACAATAATGGAGATGAAATACCTCCCTGCGGGGTTCCTCGACATACTTTGTCCCTTCTTCTCACTCCATTTGCCTCACAATTTATCCATCTGTTCCTTAACATATTGCTAATCCATGCAATTAAGACATGGCTTAACCCTAAGTTTTCTAAGGAACCGATAAGACTCGAGGTCATTACGTTATTGAAAGCTCCTTCTATGTCTATGAATACGCCCATGGTATACACACCCAGGTCGAAAGATATTTCTATATGATAAACAACTTCCTGAAGAGCAGTCTCAGTAGATCTGCCTTTGATATAGGCGTGTTGCCCGAATTTCATTAAATCGCCTGATATTCGTCTTCTGACTATTCCATCGACGATACGCTCCATGGTTTTCAATAAGAATTATCGTAAACTTATCGGTCTATAAGCTTTAGGATTTGCGTAATTTTTCTTCCCTGGTTTAGGTATGAAAACGACTCTCGCCTCCCTCCATTCCACAGGGGTATACGCATAATTTAGGCAAGTAGTAAAAATGTCCACGAGCCTTATATCGATTAGGTCAATGCTTCTTTGTAGGAGAGCCGGAAAAATACCGTCCGGCCCTGGTACCTTATATGGCAAGAAACTATTTACCGCCTCTCTGACCATCTTTGTGGTTATAATTATGTTCTTCGTGGCACTACCATCATGGGGGTGGAAATTTCTCCGGCATCCGCCATTTCCGTTTGGAAGTGTGCCTCTATCAGTATTCTTTGTGTCTCCTCCATCGTCTCCGACCTTTTCCCGTTCAATTCAACGAGGGTTTTCGGTTGGGTATGGGTTTTCGATAGGAATTTCTTAATTCTAGAAATGTCATTCACGCTGTCCACCTGATTGCAAAAAAAACTCCAGGATCTGCGTTTGGCGATTCTTATTGCTTATTGTTGTATATTCTGAGCTTTTCACTGTAATCGTCCCAGTATACTGATTGTTTCTTTCGATAGGCTCTGCTTAATAGCCCTCGGGTTTCTTTCCTGAGATTAATCTGTTCACCTGTCATTCAGGGCTTTTCTCTTGGGGTTCGCCTTTGTCGAAGTGGACAATTCTCCCTAAAAGTTTCCTTAAAATCGGCAGTCAGTCTTCCCACCATCGAATCTATCGTGTCCAGATTTACATCCGGTTCCAGATAAGTTTCGAGTTTATGTTGAAGACTTAACCTAAAATTTGGCCAGTCTGTTCTGGCCACCGGTTCCGGTGGCGGATGAGTTAAGGTCATAAAAATATAGCGATGGTCCGAATAAGAGTGCATATCAGATACGTGCCAATCGCAAATTTCATCAATTAAATTTTCTAAACATATAGTCACATCAATTACCTCTTCCCTAATTCTGTTAATAAATGTAGGTTTATTACCTGAGTTAAGGGTTAATAAGTTATTAGCATTTAGGAATTCCCACAGGGCGTCTCCTCGCTTGTTACAGTTCGTGCTGCCCCAAGAGAGGTGATGCGAGTTCGCATCACAACCTATTAAAATATTCCTACCTGTTCTCCTTGCCGATGTTATCATACTTCTTAAATCCGACGTTGGTGGTAGTGTCGGAGCATCAGAAGGTTGGTACACCGATGCCAGTATTAAATTGCGTGAGCCATGTATTAAGGTAGTGGCGTCCGCTGTAGATAAATCTGAAAAAAGAAAATTTAATCCCTTATGACAAAGTATATATGTTCTGGGTCGAGACCCAGTTTTAGCATAAAATAATTGGTAATCACACTCATTCAATCCAGTAACTCTGTCTTTAACAGTCCAGGGTTCCTGAATGAGAACTATGTTTACCTTACCTTTAGTTATATTTTCCAGCAAAGCTTGTGTAGCCGTTCTGATCCGATGGAGAATGATCTGCAAGAGCAGTATCATTGTTGTTCGGCTAAAAGAGATACTTCTTGGGATTGAGCTATCTCCAACTCCTCCCTCTTCATTGGCACGGGGTGGCCTTCATCCTCTTTAGCCTCCTTTGCTTCGTCGTCAGGGTCTTTCTTCTCCGGTGGATTATGTGTCCAACCAATGGGCGTCTTACCAACTTTGAAGAAAATAGTTGTACTCTCGAAGTACACCTTCCCCTTTTGCTCCTCGAGGTAAAACATGGAGGGTTTATCCACCCCTACTGGTGCCATCGTCAGTTTCCTCACCATGGAAAACCTACCATTTGTCTACTTCCAGACCTTTATTTTGCTTGCCACTGATTTTAAGCATGGCTTTGCTATCTAGTTTGCTGCCCCAACCTTTAACGAAAAATTAAACCTTGGTTAGGGATAAGATATCGGCCTTTTTCACCATAGCAAGTTTGCCACCCCCCCACGGGGCTGGTATGCCTCCCACTAGGTCTATCATAATATGTGCGCAGGTGTCTTATTCTAGTTGTAGAAACAGTACTTCCCTGGCGAACCTACAACTCTCTATATGGATTTGTGGAGCATTATCATCTGCTTCCAGGACAAACTGCACAATCCTCTCACTTATGGCATTCTCTAATTCCTTCTGATGTGCCATTGGAATTTTACACGATGCGCTATTGAAATCGATAACAGCATAGCATAGCTCCTCTGTCATCTTCCACTTCTTCATCTGGACACTTTCGCATACGTGGGTTGCTCCTTAGCCAATTTTTCTTCCGGCTTTCTTTTACGTGATGGTGGGGTTTTTTTTCTGGCTGTTCCACCATCACCTGTATTTTTAGCTACCGCTTTCGCGCGTTTGGAGGTTGAAGCTATTGGTTCATTTCTTTCTCCTTTCAGATTGGCCAGAGGGTCTTCTTTCGGGAGTTGGGAAATGTTAACCGTTTTACTTCTTTGCTGGTAACTTTTTTTCTTTTTAGTATTGCAAACGCTGTTCTGTTCCTCTGGAGATCGAACTGTCTTACCCTTTTCGGTGGGAATGGGTGTAGATGAGTCTTTCTCTTTAAGGACATCCCGCTGACCTTTCTTATTTACTCTTCTTTACTACTTCCTTTGCTGCGCTCCGGAGAGAGTTCTTATTTTATTTGTGGAGAGTTTGGCAATGCTTGCACTTACTTCCTCAACCATTTTGTCTACCTCAGAGGTATCCTTTGTGCATAACACCGTAGTGTCAGCATCTTCTATATTTGAGTCAGAGGTGTCGGAGTCCTCTCCAATCTTGTGTGGCTGGGGATGCTTAAAGCTCACCCTTGGAAGCGATCCCTCGTTCTCTATTCTTCTTGATGCTTTATCAATAAGCCAAGTTGCCCACCTCCGAAATTGTTTCCTTACAGTCATTTGATGACGACGACTCGGGGCCTGCTTGCTCACCACCATTAGCCGCCGGTACTGAGTTTATTAGGCTCTGTACCGTAGCTTTTAATTCTTTTTCATTATTTGTCATTTTTGGTTTAATTTGGAGGAGTTCTAGGAACCCCTAGGGTCAGAGGTAGTGTACGGGATCTGATCACTACATGATGCGACAAATCTCTACTCATTTAGATGGGTAGGTCTTTCCCACTATATAAAGTGCTCAGGCCCCCACACTACATCCGCCCCCCTATCCGCCACCTGGGGACGCGTCCGATGGGAGTAAAAATAAGCAAACGACTCCACACGGATATTATGTACTAAAATACAAAATATATTGAAGAAATTGCGCCATTATTTTTGCTCTCCACTAAAACTTGTTAGTTGTAACCTGGACAGATTTAATTTTGGTGTGTACATTAAGGATGGTTGAATTCTAGTACTTGACATAAACATTTCGGCGTTATTGGGCTGTGTTTGTAGAACCGACATACTTTCTAGTAAATGCGATTTTACCAAAAAAATAGGATTCTTCTAATACATATCTATGATTTTGTGTGAATTGCGATTCATCCAGTAGTTCCAACTGCGTTTGAATTTTATCAAACGACTCCCACTGTCGTTCTAGAAGCGCCAATTTAACATCCAAATGGTGAATAGACATTAAACTAAATTGAGCCAGATTGTTTCTATCGGATAATATTCCCGACATTAATTGATGCCGTTGTAATTCCTTTATGCGTATACTTCCGGAATTATTTCCCGATGGTGGCGTTAATATACCATCGGCAAACCCAGACGCCAAGTTTTCTTCTGATATAATTGTTTGACTTAATTGAAATACTGTAGATGATTGTGATCAATTATCCGGTTCAAAAGACCATAAAGAAGGCAGAAGCTTTTTTTTGCCCACAAAGCAAAAATAAAACTCACGAAAGATTTATTAATTTGTAGTTTAATGAATACCATTTATTAAAGTGTAAATATGTATTGCTTGGGTTTTTGTAATTCAACAAATAAACCCCTTTTTACTTCAATTGTTTTAATATAAAATGTTCACAGTGGTTATTCTACGAATTTATGGACTGTACTGACTTGTTTTTTACTAAAAGAATTTTTAGCAAAAATAAGAGAAAGCAACAAGTTATATATTTATCATTTTAACAAACAAAATTAACTGTCTGTTCGAAAAACTACCAATATTTCAACAAAAACAAAAATATTTGTAGCGGACAACGCACAGAGGAGTATTTGGCCTGAAAAGCTGGCCAATATTATTAAACGTGTTTTTTTAATTAAAAGTTCTAGTTTTTTGATAGTTTTAGGTGTAGTATGATATAAGAAATCTAGTGGCAGATTTTGAAAAAATTACACTGCGCAACAAAAGTACACTGCGCAAAAAAAAACTTTTTTGTCTGTCCTAGAAATAAAAGTATGTGAACTAGATGGATTTTGATGTCCTTAATTCAAATCTATTTTCCGTTTTTCTCTAGTACGTAAGAATTTGATTTTAAAGGCGTGGCATATTTCACTCCCTAAGTCGTTTGGTTGCCTTATATATTTTGTCATAACTTGTAAACGGGTTCTCCGATAGCAGTAAAATCAGAAGATGTAGCGGAAAATTCTGCTTAAACTAACCAAACACATTTCTTTTCTATCTATTATTATTTTGGAGTTACTAAAAATGTAATAGCGAAAAAAATTATTTCCTGCAAAATTTGTCAAATTTTTTGTTTTCAAAATGCCATAAAAAAAAATTAAAACCAAAAATTTAAATTTTTAAGATTTTTCCAAAAGCCACATTCTTAAGGAATAAAAGTCGGTATAAATAGTAAAACTTAATTAACAAATGTTGATTTTAAAGGTTTAAACTCATTCTTAACAGACTGTATGTACATGCACGATTTTTCCTGCAAAATTCGTCAAATTTTTTGTTTTCAAAATGCCAAAAAAAAATCTAAGAACTAAAAATTTAAATTTTTAAGGTTTTTCCATAAGCCACATTCTTAAGGAATAAAAGTCGGTATAAATAATAAAACTCAATTAACAAATGTTGATTTTAAAGGTTTAAACTCATTCTTAACAGACTGTATGTACATGCACGATTTACGGTCTAATTCAACAAAAATTCTGAAAATTGTAAGGCTCTAATGAAACAGTATTTTTTATGAAAAAAGGCTTTATTATATTTATTTTTATTTTTTATTTATTATATATTGTTACAGATTTATTTTTAAATAGCTTAATTTATATTATAATTTATTTTAGTTGTAGCAGTTAAAGTTACTGTAGTTGTATTTGTATTAGTTTATTTTGCTGGTTTTTCGAACATGATGTTTGTTGTTATGTGTAGCATACTTTTAGGCACTTCTATTATTCGTACCTATTACTTAACGTCTTAGTTTAAATTTAACGGTTTTCGAATGTACTAGAATGTACATACGAGAACTTTGTCGAATGTTACCGAACACCACTATGTTACTATAAATAGCCGAACAACACGGCTAACGTGATCAGTATTACAATAGAGCTTGTAAAGTGCGTATCAAAGTGAGTTTGATAATAAAAGTGTATAACTATAAGTGTAATAAGTAAAGTGATATAAGAACAATATTTGAGTGTATTTAAATAAATAAAGTGCTCTTAATTTTATAACGAATTTAAAGTGTTTTTAATTGCAATAAAAGAACTCAAAAGGTTTATTTAAAGGAAATAATCCAACGTTTATAAAAGGTATAAACGTAACAACTGGTGTCAGAAGTGAAATTGCATTTAAAAAAAATAAAAATCAGACATGAAATTTGAGGAACTTAAAGTTGAACAACTCAAGAAAGAATTGAGTAAGCTGGCATTGCCGACAACAGGTAATAAAGCAGAATTGCAGAAGAGGCTTCTAGATGAATTTAAGCGGCGTAATATTGACATTGATGGTTACGAGTTTGAAGAAAAAGAAGAAATGGAAGTTTCCACTCGGGCAACCACAAACAACATGGATTTAAGTACAATGCTTGCAGCAATGATGGAAAAAATGGAACTTAACAGTCAAAAATTATTAGCTGAAGTTCAAGAAACTTCTAAAGCTAATAATGAAAAATTATTAGCCGAAGTTCAAGAAACTTCTAGAGCTAATAATGAGAAATTGTTAGCCGAAGTTCAAGAATCTTCTAGAGCCAATAATGAAAAATTGTTAGCTGAAGTTAAAGTTGAAGTTTAAGAAACTTCTAGAGCTAATAATGAAAAATTATTAGCTGAAGTTAGAGAAGTGCAAGAAACAGCTAGAGCTACGACCGAAAAACTTCAGGAAATTTCTGAAGCTGTCAATAACAGAGTAGAGGGCATTGAAAAGCATGTCAGTAAAATAGATAAAAAACTGTCTGATCTTGAAAATGACATCGGAGCACAGGCTAGAGATGTTGACGAAAAATTGCAGTTGCAAGTTAAAAATGTTAACGAAAAATTTAAAAATTTGGAAGTAAAAATTAATGATCTTCAATGTCATGAGGGACCGGTGCGAATAATTCCAGAAATATCTAGTAGAATAAAAGCCCCTACTTTTGATGGTAGTGCACCATTTAATGTTTTTAAGTTTCAGTTTGAGACAGTTGCCAATAGAAATATGTGGAACAATGAAGAAAAGGCTTTAGAGCTGATTTTGGCATTAAAAGGCAACGCAGCACAAGTTCTAGAAAGTATACCCATTGGCTGCAGAGAAAACTACGATGACATAATGGTGGCGCTACAACGCAAGTATGGCGGTGAGCACAAACGAGATATATACCGAATGGAACTACGAGGCAGAATACAAAAAGCTAACGAGTCATTACAAGATTTTGCAACGGAGATCGAGCGTTTGGTGCAGCTGACATATCCAGGTGAAAATCACCCATTTTTGGATCAGTTTAAAATTGAAACGTTTGTAAATGGAATACGTGATCCTGAAATAAAGCACGCGGTGTGTGGAACGCATAAATCGACGTTTGCAGAAACAGTTTCATATGCACTAACCCAGGAAACTGCAAAATTGCTTTCTAAGCCTCAGATATACAAGGTGCGAAATCTTGAAATTACTGCAGAAAAAGACGGAGATATAGTCACCGAAATTAAAAATGCAGTTATACAGACGTTAGAGGAAAAGCAAGGCAAAGCCAGAGCCAAATGCTATAATTGTGGTAAAAGTGGACATTTTCAACTAAATTGCAAAGCACCAAGGAAGCGGGCTAGATCTGTTTCGCCACCTGGAAACAGCAAACGGGCAAACACGAAATCATCAAATGAGTCACCGTTAAACTAAAACGAGCTAGCACTACGGGGCAAGAGCTAGCTCCCATAACCGAGGGCCCCACAATCTCCATATCAGTTATGCAGCAGAAAAATAGCAACCTTACTGCTTGTGGGTATATCAATGGTCGAAGGCATATTTTTACCACAGACACAGGAGCATCGCAGTCTATTATCAGGCCCGATTTAGTAAAGAAAACAATCGAACCGTTATGTGGCGTAAGTCTGCGAACAGCTACTGGGGAGCCTGCTACTGTCTATGGTAGAATAATCGTAAAAGTAACTATTGCCAACATAACTGTCAATCATGTATTCATCGTTGCCGACATTGTGGACGAAGTAATCATCGGTGCAGATTTTATGATTACTCATGGCATTAATCTGCACATGGGGCAGAAGGTAATGATTTGGAGAAATGTTGAAATACCCCTTGATGTTGGTTATGAAAATAAGGTGCATGTAAGGAAACTAGTTGCTACAGAAAATACCACCACAGTCAGAAAGTGTAGTATGGGCGCGTATAGAGGGAGATTGTGTGGACAACCGGTTGTGGGTGGTAGAACAAACAGATATAAAAAGTGACTTAATAACAGCAAAAGCCCTTGTCAAATCCAGCAAGAGAGTCCCTGTAAGAGTGCTTAACCTTTCCCCCTGTGAAAAAGTCGTCAAGCCAAAGTCCGAATTAGGTCAATGTGCTAAAGCTGAGGCAATAATTAACTGCGAAATGAAATCGGGTCCTGTCAGTATGTCAAACAAAGAGCAGGAGATGCTAGCAGAATACGTAGAAAAGTGGGTTAAAGGATTATCGCCGTCCGATAGGAATAAGGCAAAACCGCTACTCAGAAAACATGCATCCATCTTCGCTCTGAAAGGTCAACATCAAGGTAGAACATCACTTATGAAACATCAGATAAATACCGGCGATGCAAGGCCTATAAAACAAGCTCCTAGAAGTATTCCTCTAGCAAAACGTAATGAAGTCAAGGAGCTTGTCAACGCAATGGAGCAGAATGGAGTAATAGAACCTTCTTCAAGTCCTTGGAGCTCACCGGTAGTTTTGGTTAAAAAGAAAGATGGCAGCACAAGATTTTGCGTCGATTATAGAAAACTGAATGACGTCACTAAAAAGGACAGTTATCCACTAACAAGGATAGATGACACTCTGGTTATTGGCAAGTAGAAATATCTAATAGAGATAAGGAGAAAACAGCTTTTAGTGCAAGTGACGGGCTATGGCAGTTTAATATGATGCCATTTGGACTATGCAACGCTCCAGCCACATTCGAGCGATTAATGGAACGCGTATTAAGGGGACTTCATTGGAGGACATGCCTGGTGTATCTTGATGACATAATTGTCATGGGTAAAAGTTTTGACGATCACCTGAAAAATCTAGAAGAAGTTCTTAAACGAATATCAGTGGATGGACTTAAATTAAGGGCAAAGAAATGTGCATTGCTCCAAAAAGAGGTTAAATACTTGGGGCATCGAGTTGCAGAGGATGGTATATCAACTGACGAAGATAAAATCCAAGCTGTGAAGGACTGGCCTCGCCCGAAAAATCTTCATGAGTTACGTAGTTTTCTAGGCCTCTGTACCTACTACAGGAGATTTGTACCGAATTTTGCTAGTGTCGCTGCCAGTCTACATGAGCTCACCAAGATGTCACGACCATTTCTGTGGGCTGAAGCACAAGAACAAGCATTTCAGAAGCTCAAGGAATTGTTATGTGTAGCACCAGTTTTGGCATATCCCATCGCTGGAGAGAAATTTGTATTGGATAGCGATGCGAGTGGCTACGGGATAGGTGGTGTTCTTTCTCAAGTTGTCAACGGAACAGAAAGGGTCATAGGCTTCTACAGTCGGACACTCTCGAAGCCTGAAAGAAATTATTGTGTAACACGATGAGAGCTTCTGGCAGTTGTGGAGTGTGTAAAGCATTACCACAAATATCTGTACGGACAACACTTCGAACTAAGAACCGATCACTCTGCACTCAGATGGTTGCTACAATTTAAACAACCGGAAGGTCAGCTAGCCCGTTGGATTGAACGTCTCCAGAGCTACGATTTCAGCATTGAGCACAGAAAGGGCACTAAACATGGAAATGCAGATGCACTCTCCCGAAGACCGTGTAGATTGGAGTGCAAACATTGTGCAAAAGCTGAAGGAAAAGAATGTGTCGTTGACGTTCGACTAACACATATAGAGACAAGTGACGACTGGTCAGCGGCGCAAAGAAACGATCCCATACTGGCAAAAATTATGTCAGCAAAAGAGGAAGACAAAAGGCCAACCCGTAACCAAATATCAGCGGAAAGTCCACTGATGAAATCATACTGGGCGCTATGGAATAGTCTGCAGGTTATTAACGGATGCCTTTATCGCAAATGGGAAAGTACTGATGGTAAATCGACAACAAATCTGATTGTGGTGCCATTATCTAAAGTCAAAGCGGTATTGAAGGAGTTTCATAATGGTTCAAGCGGTGGTCATCTTGGTGTAACAAAAACCATAGAGAAGATAAAGCAACGTTTCTATTGGGTTAGATGCCAACAATCTGTAGCTGATTGGATAGCAAATTGCGCACAATGTATCGCAGCCAAGGGCCCAGTAAGACGGAGTCGCGGAGCGCTGCAGCAGTACAACTCAGGTGCTCCGTTTGAGCGAATAGCAATGGATATAGCAGGCCCTTTTCCTGTCAGTGAGGCTGGAAACCGTTACGTTCTAGTCGTAATCGACTATTTTAGCAAATGGCCAGAGGTATACGCAATACCAAACCAAGAAGCTAAAACTGTCGTAAACGCATTTGTAAACAACTGGGTGTGCCGCTATGGAGTTCCACTTGAGCTATATTCTGATCAGGAAAGAAATTTTGAATCTGCGATATTCCAGGAAATGTGCGAACTATACGGTATCCGAAAAATGAGGACTACGCCACTGCATCCACAATCTGACGGCATGGTCGAGAGATTTAACCGCACGTTGGAGGAACACTTGAGGAAAGTGGTCAGTGCATACAAAAGGGACTGGGATGAGCACATACCAAAATTTCTGTTGGCATACAGATCAGCCGTTCATGACTCTACCTCCCGAACACCTGCAAAAATTATGTTCGGAACCGAGCTGAAACTGCCAGGTGATCTAGAATTCGGTATTAATCCCTCGACAATAAATGAGCACGAAGAAGACACTTAAAGGAGACAAAAAGATCTAGACGAAATTCATAAATTCGTTCGTGGCCGAATAAAAATGACCAGCGACAAGATGAAGGCCAGATATGACAGAGCAGCAAATTCTGAAGGCTTTAATGAGGGTCAGCTAGTTCTACTATATAACCTACAACGGAAAAAAGGACTGTCTCCTAAATTGCAAACTCATTGGGATCGGCCGTATAAGGTGATAAAAAGAATAAATGATGTCGTGTATAGAATACAAAAGTACAATAGCCCAAGATCAAAGATGGAAGTGGTTCATCTCGAGCGCCTTGCTAAGTACGGAAAAAGTGAATTTGTGCCTATTCGGGACGAACAGGCTTAAGCGGGCGGTAGTGTTACAGATTTATTTTTAAATAGCTTTATTTACATTATAATTTATTTTAGTTGTAGTAGCTTAAGTTACCGTAGTTGTATTTGTTTTAGTTTATTTTGCTGGTTTTTCGAACATGATGTTTGTTGTTATGTGTAGCATACTTTTAGGCACTTCAATTATTCGTACCTATTACTTAACGTCTTAGTTTAAATTTAACGGTTTTCGAATGTACTAGAATGTACATACGAGAACTTTGTCGAATGTTACCGAACACCACTATGTTACTATAAATAGCCGAACAACACGGCTAACGTGATCAGTATTACAATAGAGCTTGTAAAGTGCGTATCAAAGTAAGTTTAATAATAAAAGTGTATAACTATAAGTGTAATAAGTAAAGTGATATAAGAACAATATTTGAGTGTATTTAAATAAATAAAGTGCTCTTAATTTTATAACGAATTTAAAGTGTTTTTAATTGCAATAAAAGAACTCAAAAGTTTTATTTAAAGGAAATAATCCAACATTTATAAAAGGTATAAACGTAACAATATATTTTAATACTTAATATACGGAAAACTAATAAAAATTCCTTAATAATTATTTGTCGTATGTATATCCTTATTAGCTGCATCATCGGTGTCAGGAAGAAGTGTGATGATTTCTGATGAAAAAGCTTTTTTATTAATACGTTCTCTTTGTGTACTGCAGCTTATAAAAGGGTCACTGTTCAGAAATAACCTATTCAAGACATTTCGATTTGTATCGCTTCTGCTGAGTTTCCCCGAATAATTCGTACGATATTATCGTAAGCGCTTATTTCTGGCCTCGGCAGCTTCTTCTGACAATTGGATGGTAGCCTGATACCTGGGTGCCCATGTATTTTTAATGTACCTGTATTTATTTTTTGTAAACTTATTTTCGTAATTAATGCCTTTAATAATTATTCTTATGAGGTAACATATAATGTTCTGTAGAGCAGGTATATAAAAATATCCTTTATGGGAATATGTGGGTTATTCCCTTATAACTATTACGGATAATAAAGAATTTTTCAAACTTATAATTACAGGCAGGTATTAACATTGTGAAGTGTTAAAAGTGATGTGAATAAGAGTTGAAATCAATAATTCAAAATATATAACAGTTGATGACGATCTAAATGTATAAGGAAAAATGCCTGATGAGCAAAAATAGAAGAAATGTGAAAATTTAAAAAAATCGTCAAAAATAATGGCGCAAACTTGCGCAAACTTTTTTTTTTGTTTCTAAAATTAGAGTTTCAAAATTTTATTGTGTTAACATAATGCGTAGAGATGCTAACCTCACTTTTAAAAACCTCTTCTTTTTCTTTTTTTGCATTTTTTTTGTTTTTAGCTTTTGAACGAATTGTTTCAACATGAATATTCAACATATTTTAAATTTTTTTTCTTTTTTAAACAACTTTTGGTCAAACCTTTCAGCGAAAAAAAAAATTATTGTTAAACCTTTATTCGTTTGGCTACAAAAAAATATCATATAAACATCCAGAAGCCGAAAAAAACATTTAAATCTCATATAATTTTCTTCACTTTCCTGACTTTAGCAGGGTCTTACAGCTACAAATCGCAACTAAAATTCTTCAAAATTTACAATAAAATGTAAAATTTTGTTGTCTGTCGAGCTGCGTACTTAGTTCTTAAGATTTCTTAAAATACAGTTTTGCCTTTTTGGCCAGCTTTCTAGGTCAAATACTCCTCTGTGCAACGGACACAACAAAATATGTAAAAAAGATGTATTAAGTTTCCAGAGACAAATATTGATTGCATTGGCAATATATTTGTTTGTATCAAAAAGAATTCGGTTTAGTATTTAAACAATTCATTCCCATTAGGAAATTTAATGCAATTCAAAGATCCAAACACATACATACATATATATATATATATATAAATACATATATACATGCATACATACATACATACATACAAACTTAATCGGTACAACACACAATAAACAGGAGTACTACAACGTACTTATACCGTCCCATACTTATATGATTCACAAAACTACCCATGGTGATTCATATTTTTAAGAAGATACTTATCTTCATAGAATGATTCAAGTTTATTCAAGAATAATCACATAAGCAGCTTTCATTTGTATGGAGAATAAACAATGTTGCCATGTCGGAGAGTAAAAGATAATTTTTAGCAGCAAGAAAATTTGCAATTTTACAATGTGTAATATACAATTTTTGCAAGTATCACTATTTAATTTTTAATTAAATGCAACTGTTTATGGCCTTTAGGCTAAGTTTTGGTTGGCTTCTATAATAAGAGGTAAACAATAACAATTATATTGTGTGCTTTATTTTCATTTTTAATTTTTTTGCAGCAAATTAAAAAAACTGAGTTTTTAGGATAATACGCAAAAACAAAATCTAAATCTCTTAACCAAATATCAAAGCAAGCACTCCATTTTTGCTTGTTGTTTTTGTATTATTTTGTTAAATTTAAATTGTCTATTTTTTTTTAACAATCCACAATTATTATGGTGTATTTCAAGTTGTAATCTGACAAGCCTAGTTAAAACACACAACTTCATAATGAGTACGCGTTTCATACTTGCCTTTGATCGTCTTTTGATCTTGTTTGAACGACAATAGCAATCAACTGAGTCATACGTGTTGCTGAATATGAGTACTATAAGTACCTTAAATTTAAAAGTGAGTATAAGTAGTGAAGACTTTTCAATAAGTATGAATGCGTATAAATCAATGAAATAATGAATCATGATTCAAGTGGATTTACTTCATGAGTATTCGTTGCAGATCTCTGATACATACATACATACTGGTGAATTGGGAGTTTTGATATGCCAAGATAATGGGTTCAGCTAGAGTAGCAACTCAAATAAAACACAACCAGTTCGATTTGAGTTCAATTTACTATCCGCTTCTTGCGGAATACGTAACAACTTGTTATTGAGTTGATTTGACTTAAACAACTAACTGTATAAAAATTCTTAAACTAAAAAAAAGTAAGAAGATTTTACTTAAACAACAAAAAATATCAAATTCATCAAAATTAAAGATAACAACAAAATATATAAAAGAAATATAAGAGAATAAAAAAACGTATAAACCGCAATCTCACACTCACAAAAATTATCTTGGTTGAAGTCGCTTCAACATGCTCCCGCGGGTGGATGGCAGTTTCATCCCTTCCAGGGGCAGTACACGATCCAACAAAACTTTGATTTATGCATAAATGTTCCGTTGGTTAAGGGATCCTCTAACTGGTTGATTAAGATTTTTGTTGTTTCCGAGAACACCATTGATTTGGCGCCAAGTATTAAAAAAAGGGTGACCTAGTGATCATATTTCTTAAAATGTATCATCAAGGCATGATCGGCTCCGGCACTGATACATTAAGGCGTTGTTTAATAGGGAGATGAACCACAATCTCATCTGCTTCTTTGCGGGGAAAGGTTGGCTCCAATACGAACTGCCCATACCGTGTTCCACGTGTGTCGATCTTTGATTTTAAATTCGGCAACCACCTAGCCACTTTCTCAGAAACATATGAATCTTTCGCATTTGCATCGACTATGAAATTAGTGTACATTTTTGCTCCTCTGTAATTCAATTGCACTCGTACTAGCGGAGGTTATAGTGGCCAGGTAGGCTTTATTCTCGCTGGTATAACAAGTAGGTAGGAGTGGATTCGGATGGACTTATGAACAACTGATGTTGGGCCTTTTTGACAGTGGTTGGTGATGGTTCTTTAGGCGTCTTGACCCAAGAAGGTTTAGTGGCCAGATTCTCTGGAAGGTTTTTAATAACCTCATCTGGCGACTATAATTGCCTTTGAGAAACAAGAAAAGTATCGCTGACAGCTAATTCATCTACTGTCGTCGTCTTTTAATGGGTTAGAGAACAAGGCGTTATTTTACGACTGCTAATGCTTCGGAGAGAAGACTGGTCACTCCTGATTTATCATCCACCAAAGCAGCATCTTCAAAAATGGAGGACAGGGGGTCTCGCATTTCTCGATGTAATGTGGTGATGTCTTGCGTTATAGAGCTTACCAGATTTGTATTCAAATTCACATCGGCTGCGAGAAGAACACCAGTACAGAACGTGATCAAATGTCAGACAATTAAGGCAATACCCTTTGTTAATAATACTGAAACGTCGCATCTCTGGACTCCATTCTTAAAATTGGCGACAGTACTTCAGTGGGTGGTTGAGACCACACATATGGCACTCAGGTTTGTCGATTCTCTAGAAGGCAAAAGAAATACATACAGTAATAAAAAACATTCAATGCAATTGTTATCTATATATATAAAAGTGAAACTCTGTCTGTGTGTGTGTGTTAGCTATAGACTCCGAAACTGTAAAACCGATCGGACTCAAACTTTGGCAAGTTGTTGTACACATTCCAGGGAGTGTTTATGGGTGGCAAAAAGTGGGCGAGTTTACGCCCATAAAAAATTTGTTATAATTTTAAGCTACTTGCACTAGATCGATTTTTCTGAAACTTTGCACACACATATTACGCTGTCATGACTATTTAATTTCGTGATTGGAAAAGTAGGCAGGACCACGCCCATATAAAAGTTAAAATTTTGAGGTACTTGCACTGGACCGATTTTTCTGAAACTTTGCACACATATTGAGCTGTCATGACTTTAATATTTCTTGATTAGAAAAGTAGGCAGTGTCACGCCCATAAAAAAAATTATCATTTTCAGTACTTGAACTGCACCGATTTTTCTAAAACTTTAAACACATATTGAGCTGTCATGACTATTTAGTTTCGTGATTAGGAAAGTGTCACGCCCATTTAAAAAAGTTATAGTATTTAGTTTTTTGCACTTGATATTCAATTAAAATTCAGAATGCATTTATATTCATTAAGGGGCGTAGCAACGCACTCCGGGCTTTTCTAGTTTATCATAAAGATGGCTTTCACTTTGTGTAGTAGAATTTGGTGGAAGATTAAGTTTTCACTTATTTTTTTTTTTTGGTTTTATCTTCTTTTCAGAATATGATTTAAAAGTGGCTACTAGTTGGCAGCAAGCACTACATGGACGTAAAATAGTACCATTTTTAGTTCGTACTTCTACAACTCGTATTTTATTATCTCGTCCGTAGATAACAGTTGTGACCCGGCCTAGTAGCCACTCTTTTCCATTTAAAACGGCGTTGGAGTTCAGTAACATACTCTGTTTTCCATCTTCGTGCGAAAATATGGTGCAGAACTTTAATTCGTTCCCAACGTTGTATATATGGCACGTCTTCAGTTGGAGGTTCAGCAGGAGCTTCAGGCCGAGAAGTTATCGGTGCTTCACGAAGTAGATGACCTGGTGTGAGGGGTAACACTTTATTCGTGTTTTCGGTTATTGGAGATAGTGGTCTCGAATTAAAAACTGCCTTAATTCGAACAAGGAGAGTGGAAAATTCCTCGTAGGTAAATGATAAGTTCTCAGCAACCTTCTTTAGATGAGACTTCATGCTTTTTACAGCCGCCTGCCAAAGGCCTCCCATATGAGGTCCATGTGGTAGTATAAATGACCAGTTCAACCAAAAAGTAGAATACTTTGCAACCAAAGCCTTTTCTGCTGTCTTAAGGAATTCATTATATGTCTTGAGATGTGCATAACTTGCATCGAGAAAATTTCTTCCATTGTCAAACACATTGTCCTAGGGAAACATCTCCGCCCTGTAAAGCGATCGAAACGTGCTAGAAAGGCATCGGTGAAGTGATCGGAACAACTTTCCAGGTGCCCCGCACGAGTAGAGAAGCAAACGAACACAGCTGTATAGCCCTATAGAATTTTACCATTTCGCACTGTAAAGGCTTTAATGCTGTAGGGACCAGCGAAATGCATTCCAGTGTAGGTGAACGGTAGAGAATAATTTACTCATTCTGGGAGGAGTGCGGCCATGATTTGATGATAACACTTATGTTTATAAATTATACACGTCTTACATTCTCGAATGCACTTCCGAACAAGATTTTTCAGTCTGGGGATATAGAATCCATGTCTTAAATCTCGCAGCATTATGTGGTGTTCGGAATGGAGCATAATTCGGAGAGCAAAGCTGACGAGGAGCTTAGCAAATTATGGCTTTTCTGGAATAATGATTGGATGGCGTTCCTCATAGCTTAAACCTGTATTACTAAGTCTGCCGCCAACTCGTTTTGATCAATAAAAGGTATTAAACAAAGCAATCGGCTTTTGCAACTTAAGTTTTTCTTTTCCTTTAATTGTTCATATTCTTTGTTGAAATATGCTCTTTGTACCATAAGAATGAGCCGAGTTTTCATGGAGATAATTTTCTCTGATGTGATGAACGGCTCAGTGGAGAAAGTCTTTTAAAGACGCGGTTTATAAATCGTAATCGATAAGAAAGGACTCGTACTGCCCGGTCAAATGACGAAAATTCACTAAGTAAATCAATACTTTGAACTTCTAAGTGGAAGTTAGTAGCCTTTTTTTGTTCCAAATCTGTTGGAACAAACGACCAATGGGAGTATGGGAGTTTAAGCCATGTGGGCTTAATGTTTAGTAGGTCCTGTGGGGAGGAGCCACGCGAACCCATGTCTACAGGATTTTCTTCGGTCCTCACATGCTTCGAGTGATTAGTATTTGCAATATAAAAAATCTGTGCCACTCGATTGGTGACAAAAGTTTTTAACGTATTTTGGGGTCTCTGTAACCAAGCCGGTACAATAGATGAATCGGTCCATAAAAACAGCTTAAAGCTAAACTGACCGTTATTTCGTATGCTTTGGATAATCTTAGCTAGCAGTAAAGCTCTACATAATTCTAACTTCGGAATTGTAGTCCGCTTAATTGGAGCAACCTTTGTTTTTGCACTTAACAAATGGCAACTAATTTGGCCTTCTGAGCTTTCAGTTCTAAGGTATACGTCGACACAGAATGCTTTCTCTGATGCATCACAGAAGCCATGTAGCTGCATACAATAATGAGGTGATGATTCTACCCACATTGGTATCTTTATATTTGATATAAACAATAAATTCTTAAAAAATGTGTTCCATTTTGTAAGTATAAGACGACGTATCCGTTCATCCCAATCGGACTTCCCTTTCCACACCTTCAGCCGTTATTATCACCAGGCTTAGCATCTTTGCCGTTATTATCACTAGGCTCAGCCAACCTAGGGGATCCAACAATTTGGCTATCACCGATAAGATTTTCCTTTTTGTTGTGGAAGATGTTATTTCCAATGGGTTAATTGCATAATATAATGAATCCTACAAGGCATTCCAGCGGATTCCTAAAGTTTTAGATAGATTTATCAAATTTCAAAAAATCATAATCTTCAATGAGTTGGTAACCAAGTCTTACTATGCAAGTAGTACAACTTATGAGCTGGGGCTACAGAAGGTTCATTTGCGACTACTGCCATAAACATGTCTCTGAAAGCCGGCCATTTGTTGAAACCTCCATCAAAATGCTGAATTTAAATTGCCGGCAACTTAAGTGCAGACTGACGAACGCTAGGTGATTTATTTTCAGGAACCTTTTCCCTAATCATATCTATTATTTTGGCTTTCAAACGCTGATACTGTTCGGATACTTCTTCATACTCCAGCGAAATTTCCTCTTTTAATACTTATTCTTTCTTTATCTTTTCGTTACCTATAATAAACTCCTCATAAGTTTTTACCGTATTCAATCACCTTCTTTCTAGCTCCGCCTGCTTCACTTCTAAAAACGAATGCGTAAATGATTCCTTTGCAATCTTATGAAAATTGTTGCAAAAGACGGCAAGCTGCAGAAGTCATATTTACATTTTCTCTTAGAGACCATTTTGAATTTTTATAACCAAAATTTTCTAAATAACCCTGAATAATTTCTCTCAATGTGCTTTTTAATATAATCCAAGCTCACACAACTTACTTATAGGTATAAAAATGCTTTACAATTAATAAACTCTTTGATTGTACTAACTTAAAAAATTCAAGAAATGATTCAAGAATAATTTTTTTTTGTTATATTTTTGTTGTTTATATTCTGAAGAAAAAAATTATTTACTTTCAATAAGTCGCACAGGGTTTTGAATTGTATTCAAACTTGTTATTTTGTTTGTGTGATAAAAATTAACATAAACAAACTTTTTATTTTGTTTGCCAATTTAAATTTATTTAAATAAGTTTAAGAAACTCTGATATCATGTACCACCACTTTTATCATCCGTAACATATGTATGTATATAACACTAACCCTTTTCTCATTTAACAAATAAACCTTTTCTCATTTATTTTTTAATTCTGCTCACCACCAAAAAAAACAACCATTTCCCAATTTTCCACATTAAAAACAATTTTTAATTTTCTGCACTCATCGTTTTCTTTTCGTTAAAATTATATTTAAGGCTCCTTTTTACTTCAGCCATGCCGGTGTAAGTTGTTTCTTATTTACACACTAAATATGTACATATTGTTACGTTTATACCTTTTATAAACGTTGGATTATTTCCTTAAAACATTTTGTGAGTTCTTTTATTGCAATCAAAAACAGTTGAAATTAGTTATAAAATTAAGAGCACTTTATTTATTTAAATACACTCAGATATTGTTTTTATATCACTTTACTTATTACACTTATGGTTATACACTTTTATTATCAAACTCACTTTGATACGCGCTTTACAAGCTCTACTGTTATACTGATCATGTTAGCTGTGTTGTTCGGCTATTTATAGTAACATAGTGGTGTTCGGTAACATTCGACAAAATTCTCTGATGTACATTCTAGTACATTCGAAAACCGTTAGATTTAAATTAAGACGTTAAGTAATATGCAGGAATAATAGAAGTGCCTAAAAGTATGCTACACATAATAACAAACATCATGTTCGAACAACCAGCGAAATAAACTAATACAAATAAAACTACTACAACTAAAATAAATTATAATGTAAATTAAGCTATTTAAAATTAAATCTGTAACAATATGTTGTAATTTTCCAGGTAGGATATTTTTTCTTCTTTTTTCACAATATGATTTATATATAATTCTACAATTTGTTTATTACAAGATTGAGTTTTAATTTTTATCTAACTTTTATTAATTTTGCTTTTTCTTTATACACACACTTTTTCTTTTCTAAACTTCTCTTATTTAACACGCTGTACTGCTTGCAGTTTTATTGATACCTATGTTTCTAAATATTATATTTTTTTTTGATAACACTTGTTGTCTTATTCTTTTAGACGTAGTTAGCCCAGCAAAAAAAATTACAAGTAGTGCAAAGCGAATTACATTTTCAATACTTCTAAATCAATTGTGTAGAAGCATTCATTCTAAATGACTTCCTAACTGCAAAATAATTTCTCATAAATGATGTACTTGAAAACGAATGCAACATCATGCAAAATATCTTAAAGAATTCATGTAAACAAACAAATTCAACTCATGAAACATCCGTTGCTTCTCATCAAATATGCATGACTTCTATGGACCTACTAAAAAGGAGTGCAGTTCATTAGTGTATTCATGTAAACACATGATCTCCAATGACACGCTAATGTTAAAATTATTAATGTTTAAATTTAATCACTTCGTCACCAGTCGAACCCCTGCAAAATCACTTCTTTGTCATAGATTTTTTTGCTGGGTAGCAAAAGGGGAATGTTTGAAAATAAAACATTAAGTTTGCATTAACTTATGTATGCATGTAAATGCGAGAAGAGTGTAACAGTTTATTTGTGTGTGTGTTATTTTTGTACAATATCAAGTCTGGCACTATTTATCAGTGTTGGTACTTTTTATCAGTGTTGGGAAAAGGGTAATTTCCTAGAGATTTGAGGTTATGGTAAATCTAACCAAAAGTATGATTTTTTCTGAATATTTCGAAAAATTTTACAAATCTTTGCTTTTGTTATATATTATTAATAGCACTAAATGTAATTTAAATACTGTACGATCAAAATGTACGAAAATTTATACCGCACAGTGTCTTTTTCGGTATGTTAACAATTTAAAACGCAATAAAACTGTCAAAATTAGATGAACGATTCTAAAATTTTGCAAACATTGCTTTTTGGTCAAATGCTTTGTACTAACGGAAAGTTAATGTCCCACCTCCCATATAACGCTTTATCTCAAATTCATATAATTTCTCTACGTACAAAGATTTTGAGGGAAAAAAAGACTCTATATTGAAGTATTTAAGTGGATTTTAAAACTAAAAACTACTTTGACACAACAACTTAAACGCCCATTTCTCACATAAGTTACTCTTAATGATATTTAAAAGATCATAAAACCGACAGAAATTTATGTATGATGATGTAATTTTGTATATATACATTTCTCGTCCATATAAATAGAATAAAAAAAATTAAGGGACACGCCCACATTAACGCCCACCTTCCATATAACGCTTTATCTCAAAAATTGTTGAAGAATAAAGAACCTTATATTGAAATAACTAAGTTGATTTTCGTAGCAGAAACAACTTTTACACGCCTACTTCAACGCCCATTTCTCATATAAGTTACTCTTAATGATATTTAAAAGCTCTTAAAACCGACAGGATTAGATGTATGATAAAGAAAATTTCGCATATATAGCTTTCTGGCAAATTAAATTATGCCAACATAAGTATAATTCCAAAAAATTAAGGTGATACTCCAACTTAACGCCCACCTCCCATATAACGCTTTATATTAAATTCATATTTTTTTTATATGAACAAAAAATTAAAAATAAAGAAGTCTGCAATGGATTATCTAAGTTGAATTCAAATATTAATTTTATAATTTTAAAAGTAGGAGGTGACATGCCTACACAAAGCTTATAATTTATTTTAACTATCTCAGGGTACCAAAATATACTTTTCAGATTCCGTAAAAATACAATATTCTAGTAAAGAGTCAGTAGTATCATTTTTAAAGCAGAAATACCTAAGGTCTCTTTGTAAGAATAAGTTTTAGAAAATAGATTAATAAAAAATCGAAATTACACAACTAAAGTAAAAAATATTTAAGTATAATGAGATTATTTCATAGCGATTACTGTTAATAACAAAATAATAAATTTTGTGTTATAAAAGAAAACAAAATTGGTGGTGGGTATAAAAAATTCGACACAGGCGAATATATTTAGTGCTCTTACTTGTTTAAAATAAAATTCATTCTATTAAAAACTCTCATCGTTATTTGTTATATTTTACTTTAATTTATATATATTTACATAAAAAATTTTAATTAATATTTAAATTTTTTTTCTTTTTAATAAGGAATTTAATTGTAATTGAAGAGTAATATGAAAAAGTATATTTATTGGAACAATTTATTAGAATTTCTTAAAAATAAAATTAAGAGCACTTTGTTTACTTAAACACACTCACTTATTACACTGCTCTGCAAAAAATAACTTTTTGTCTTCCCATTTAATAAAACTATGTGGACTATATGGATTTTGACGCTATGAACTCAAATCCGTTGTCGGTTTTTTTCCATCAGATCGGGATTTTTTTTTATGGGCGTGGCAAATTTTTCCCCCTAAATTAGTCAGGTACGGACACATATTTAATCTAATAATATTTAATTTAATCAGTGGAATACAATTTTTCTCTATCTCCTATCGTTTTGGAGTTATTTAAAAATTAATGGAGAAAAAAAAATTATTTCGTGCAAAATTCGTAATATTTTTCAATTTAAAAATGGAATTAAAAAAAATATAAGGCAAATATTCAACATTTTAAACTTTTTTCTGAGAGCTACTTATCTTGGAAATAAAAACAAAACCATAAACCATAAAAATCGGTTAAAAAATGTGGATTTTAAACTTACCGCAGGTACCCAATATTGACCAAATATGTGTAATTCAGCAAACAACGTCAGAGTGGGCGCACTAAAGCGCCTTGTAGCATCAATGAATGGCAACTTTTTACTTCTATATATTTTCGTACAGCAAAAACAAATACAAGCAAAAAAATTTGGCAGATTGTAATTTTGTAGCAACGCCTTGCATAAAGCACCCACCCAGTCGTCACCCGTAGATAACTTCAAATTACAATAAAAAATAAAATATTTACAGCCTATTTTATTTACAATAACACAAAACTTTTGTTAATAGTTATTAATTTTTATTTAGGAAACATTGTTAAAATAAAAAAGTAGCTTTAGCTGTCCATGCTCTTTCTTCCACATCATTCAATTTCGTTCTAAAGACCTCGTCCTTCATAAGCTGTCGTATTTACGGACCTACAAATATGCCTTCTTTTACCTTAGCATCTCTGATTCTAGGAAATTTGCTCTTAATGTATAGAAAGCCTTCACCGTCCTTGTTCATTGCTTTGACAAAATTTTTCATTAGGCCTAGCTTTATATTAAGGGGAGGCAGAAGAGTTTGTTCTTTTTGATTTAAAGACTCTTCTGCTACATTTTTTTTCTCCTGGAATAAAGTTTACTCTTTTCGGCCAAATTTTAACAGTGTAGTGTTTTTCTTTTGCGCGGCTATCCCATTCACATAAGAAGCAATAAAACTTAGTATATCCACTTTTCAATATATTTAACATTGCTACGAATTTTAAATCTGCAGATACAATGAGTAATGGGAATATTTAATTTTTTGTAGTATCATCTTCATGCTACAATAGTTTTCTTTCATATTTCTTGCATACGCGAGTGGGACCGCTGGAAATTTGTTGCCATTGCGAAGTAAAATGTCTTTCAAACTTGTCTTGGATCAATCAATAACAAGCCGCCAATCCTCAGATTTATGACTGAAACACAGTTGTCGCAAAAGTCCATCAGCATTATCGCAAAATATCAAATCTTCCTCTTTGCTGAAATATATCAAAAAAGGTTGTTCTTTATTTCGAAAGTGCGAGACGTTAACGTCCGTTTGCACCAAACTCCATTCTTTTCATTGGGATGCAAGAAGCTCAGACTTGTTTTTTTAAAAGCCCTAATTTACGAACTAAGTGATTCATATCAGTTTAATTCGGAAAATAAGGTGTACTCGTTGGACTTCCAAATGAATGCGAAGAAACACCCATGCTGGCGTAAGTGGATTCAGTTGCTGCAGAAAGCCCATCTTCTTCATCGTCTGTAGGAGGCAATGGAGGTAAAAATTTACCTATAAACTGCAAAAGTGGTCGTTTGACGCATGAAGTATTTGGATATGTAACTTTGTTCTTTGTTTTTTCGTAAACCCACGTGTTTTAATATGGCAAAAGTAGAAATCATTTTGATGATTTTGTGGTTCACTCCAAATCGCTGGCTTCACAAACGGCTTCATAAAGACTTATGACTTCCTTTTAACCAACCTCTTAAAGACTTACCACAGCTACTACAACATATTTTCGGCAGCCAATTTTTATCTATATCATCGATAAGAAACCCATAATAACGGCGATAAGCATCTTTAAGCTTGGAAAATATTGTCTCCCGTTGAGAACTTAAAGTTAGATCGCCACAAACGTAACAAAAAAAATTGGAGATTGGTTACAAATCCTTGACATTTTGTAATATGAAAGCATTTGTGGATTCTTTAATTGCTTTATTTCTTTACACAATAACAAAGTACACTATAAGATCTATTTACTGTTGCCGATTTTAACCGCACGATATTCAAATTAAAAGTGACTCACTTATTGTCCATTAGCTTCTATATATACAATAAATACCAGAATCTACCCTAATGTTCTTAATTTGAAATCACAGGTAATTGAAAAATACTGTTATAAATATTAATTCCAAGAACTATGTAAAATACCGTTGTACTTTAGTTCCATTACCTGTTCACCTAACGAAATGTTACATATATCATATGTAAGGCTGGTTGCATTACAATATTGGGTACCTGCGGTAAATTGACAATAAAATCTACATTATTTAACCAATTTTTATGGTTTATGGCTTTTTTTATTTCCAAGATAAGTAGCTCTCAGAAAAAAGTTTAAAAAGTTGAATATTTGCTTTATATTTTTTTTAATTCCATTTTTAAATTGAAAAATATTACGAATTTTACACGAAAAAAATTTTTTTTCTCCATTAATTTCAAAATAACTCCAAAACGATAAGAGACATAGAAAAATTGTATTGCACTGAAATAAATAAAATTTTGTTACACATTTTTTGGTGTTTTATTTTTGAAAATCGGATGACTAGTTCTCGAGTTAGGATTAAATATGTGTCCGTACCTGACTAATTTAGGGGGAAAAATTTGCCACACCCATAAAAAAAAATCCCGATCTGATGAAAAAAAACCGACAACGGATTTGAGTTCAGCGCATCAAAATCCATATAGTCCACATAGTTTTATTTAATGGAGGATTTTGCTGTTGAGCAGTGTTATTATAAGTACAAAAAGTAAAAATTAAATGCGATACAGATCCTTAGCTGTCCCGTAGCCCCTTGTTTCACAATTTGGGCTTCATAAAAGTAGAAAATACAAAAAGTACATTAAGAATTAGAAAAAGTACTTTCTTGGTCGCCCATAAAATATTCAGTCTCACCCGGAATCAATAATTCCTTATATTACAATTCTAGTGTCATAAACATAGAAAAATACAAAAAGTTCTATAAAATTTAAAAAAAACGAACTTCGTGGGTTGCCTTTAACATTTTCGGGCTAAGCTTGGATCAATTGATTCTAGTTGCAAAAAACTATGTTCATAAGTGTGGAAAATACAACAATATCAATAGTCATCAATTTTAAGAGTTGAAATACAAAGATTACCATAAAATAAGAGAAAGTACTATTTTGGTCGCCCATAACATTTTCATTCTTTCCTCGTATCAATAGTCACTAATTTCGCAGTTCCAGCTTCATAAATGTAGAAAACACAAAAAGTTTTTTAAAAATCCAAAAAGCACCTTCTTGGTTGCCCTTAAAATTTTCGGACTCACCTCGTATCAATAGTCCCTTATTTTACAATACTTGTGTCATAAACATAGAACACACAAAAAGTATCTTATTTAGTTTCATTAAACATTTTCAGTTCCACCCGGAATTACAATGCTAGCTTCATAAACGTAGAAATAAAAAAAGACCACAAAAATTCAAAAAAGTACTTTTTCGCCCATAATATTTATTTTCCGTCTCACCTCTTATATATAGTCACTAACTTAAAAATTCTAGATTCGTAAACTTTGAAAATATAAAAACTACTATTTTGGTATCTCATAAGATTTTCAGATTCAAAGCGGATCAATAGTCACTAATTTCAAAAATTAAGATTCATAAACGTAGAATATACAAAAAGTACCACCCAATGTGAAAAAGTACTTTTTTTGGATGCCCGAAACATTTTAGTCTCATTCATAATCAATAGTCTATTCTTTTATAAATATTATTGTTCAAATATCTATGATTATTATTTTGTCTGTTATAGTTGTTATTATGTTGTTGGTTTTTTAATGTGCATGCTGGAACTATTAATTAATTTATTTTCATTTTCCACGTCTAGTGCAAGTTCAACTACAGCTTGCAATGTTTTAGGACGAGCTGCAAATAAAGTTGTCTTTAAATTTTCATTAATGCCTCTTTTAGATGAATATAGTGCTAATTTTAATTTATTATTATCTAGTTTTTCTATCCCCAGTTTTCCCGACAGTTTTCCTTGATGTTGAATGTTTAATTTCGACTGAATTTCAGGAATTGTTTTCGTGCTTTTATTTACACCTTTTGCACTTTCTAATAACTGTCGTTTTAGTGTATATCTTCTAGGGTGATCGATTATTCGACTTTTTTAAGAAATCGGTTTTCAAATAGTGAAATTTAGAATTTTAAAAAACCGGTTGCTATTTTGAATATTAAGAAAAAACCGGTTAACCGGTTCGAATATATACAATATAATATTTAAAGAAAAAATTAAAAAATATTGTTCAAAATTATTATAATAAAAATTATATTTATATATAAAATTTTTACAGTGGCTGCACAATAACGAAATAACTGACATGAATGCAGTTGACTAATTTGGTTTTAATTTAAGGACAAAAGGTACTCTTTACTAGTTTAATAAATAAATACAATAAATTAATACATAAATAAATAAGACTCTTTTTAAGGCTGTTATAAAATTTTGTATCTCCTTATGTACATTTGTTAAATGTTAAATAGATTTTTAAGCTAATATGCATTAACGTATTTTGTTTGAAATTATTTCTGTAATTTGAAATACATTTTAAAGGATAAAGAGAAAATCTTTAAAATTTCATATTAATAATTCTTTCTTATACCCCTGACAGACATACAAATATAGGCATAAACTAGTTTGTTCAATGGTTTAATTGAAATTTAAGTTGACAGACACTCAATGTCATTAATTAAAATTAGGATATGAAAGGAGAGATTATTGGTTTTTCTTTATTGTAACTACACTTTTTGCCTAAAAGTGATCGATCAGTTAATTTTATACTTTAGTTACCTTTAAATTTTAACACTAGATTTATATCCTATAAAAAAAATATTTAAGCTCAATTTTTTTACTTATTTTACATTTGTTTTTTTAAGCAAGAAATAAATTTCTTACAATATTATAGAAGAATATTTAATAGTTTTTATTTTCTGATTTTTGGAAACTTTTCGCGTACTCAATATACTATGGTACGATTGGTTAAAAATATATATGAAAATAAACTTAAAAATATAAAAAAAACCGGCTTTTTCGGATAAAAAAACCGGTGTATTCGATACTCGAAAAATCAACATTAAAAAAAAACCGCCAGCAAAAACAGGAAAAACCCGGGTTTTCCACCTGTTGTAAAACCGAGTCGATCACCCTAATATCTTCCCTGAACTCTTCTTTAAAATTCTCCAAAATTCCTTCAATTCGATTACAATTTTTTCCATTTTTAAATAACTCACATATATTCGACATTTCTCTTAAATTTTATCTATTTACTAAAATTTTTCTTTCATCTATAATATACTTGTATAATTGTTTCTTATGCTCTAAACACATAGACGACAGCAGACAGCAAGCAGCAATATGTCAAAAATAAAATCCATGTGTTTAAATGAAAACGATTATTTTGACGGCAGCACAGCAGCACGACTGCACAACAGCTTTTGCTGCTGCTGCCAACTTAGGCTATTTTCTATTTTGACGGGCAGCAAGAACAAATATAGTGTTGCCATTACATATATTAAATTGGAAAAAAATAACAAAAACTTATTTTTGATATTAAACATAAAAGAACATTACAGAAATACAATAAAGAAACAAATGTATGTGTTTTTATAGTTTTTCGTGATATAATTACATTTTTTTTTTATCAATAACTTTAATTTTATTCATTATAAAATATATATGCGGCATCCCTGAAATTTGTATTGCTAAAATGCACATCAGCTGATTATTATGTTGTTGCTGTCTTCAAAATAATTATGAAGCTGACTTCAGAGCAGCATTTGAAGTTGGCAGCATTTGAAGCCATGAAGTTGTGAAGTCTGCTGGCGTCTATGTGTTTAGAGCTTTAATCTACTGTTTCTTATACAATAGTTTTTATATTTTTTCTATTTCTATGTCTTAAAACATAGTTCCTAAAGTACTTGTTTTTTCTATAGCATATATATAATATTATTATATTTATTGAAGTACAAAATTCTGGAATATATGGAATATGGTTTATCTCCAATTGATTGTTCGTTAATTTTCTTCTACCTTAATGCCATTTTGGGATTTTCCCCAAATTTAACCTACCATTTTTATACCCTTCACCTGTGGTGCACAAGGGTACATATAGCTTTGTCATTCTGTTTGTAATTTCTACAATTTTTATTTCCGACCCCATAAAGTATATATTTTCTGAAAGCTTATGAACAGAGGAGTCGATTAAAAATTTTATTTTATCTACATTTTGAATAAGTTTTAATTTTGTATTATATGCAAAAACATTTTTTTTATAAAAACTGCTGTTTGATTTGAGGCTCAAATAGTTATCCTTATATGTATATATTTTTTTACATTTTTCTTTTTAAACCCTCCAACAAAAAAATGGTGGGGGTATATTCATTTTGTCATTCCGTTTATAACACATTGAAATATCCATTTTAGACCCCATAAAGTATATATATTCTGAATCAGGGTTTCATTTTATCCAAAAAAGACAGCAGGCTCAAATTTTGCCAGAATGTTTCTAATACACAAGGTTTATTTGGTATTGAAAATGGGCTAAGCCGGAATATTAGAAAGAGAGTTATGGCTTGTAATGCAAGAGTATGTCGAAAAAGCCGTGTCCTTCCAACACCGAATAAAATGGAATTGTGTCCAAACTCATTAACGTAGAATCATGAAACTTCGAATATATATTTCCTGAGTAAAAACAATATCTTTCTTTGAAAACTGCTTAAATCTATGCATTAGGAAAAAATTTATAGATCAAAATGTACGAAAATTTATACCGCACAGTGTATATATTAAATATAAAACGTAATTAAACTGACAAAATAAATTGTACGATTCTGAAATTTTTTCTTTTTGGTCAAAGTCTTTGTTCTAATGGAAAGTAAAAGCGACACGCCCACCTCCCATTTAACGTTTTATCTCAAATTCATATAATTTCTCTATGAATAAAGATTTTGGAATAATAATGAACTAAATTAATAAATCTTAGTTGTATCATTAGCAGAAACAACTTTGACACGCCTACTATAACGCCCACTTTGCACGTTATCTCCCGTTAATGAAATTTAAAAGCTCATAAAACCGCCAAAGTTAGAGGTATGATGATCAAATTTAGATATCCTTCTAGTCAATGGCACTGTTATTCCAGAAAATAACGTTTATCCAAGTTCATATAATTTCTCTATGAATAAAGATTTTGAAAAATAGAGGTCTATAGGTATATTGAAATATCTAAGTAGTATTCATTAGCAGAAACAACTCTGATACGTCAACTATAATGCTCACCTTATTAGCAGAAAAAACTTTGACACGTTTACTATAACGCCCACTTTTCACGTTACCTACTGGTTATGAAATTTATAAGGTCATGAAACCGACAAAACTAGAAGTATGTTGATGAAATTTAGATATTATTCTAGACAATGTCACTTTTATTCCAGAAAATTTAGGTGACACGCCCACTTTAACGCCAACCTCCCCTATAACGTTTTATCTCAAGTTCATATAATTTCTCTATGAATAAAGATTTTGAAAAAATAAAGGGCTATATTGAAATATCTAAGTTGTATTCATTATCAGAAACAACTCTGATACGTCAACTATAATTCTCACTTTTCATTAGCAGAAAAAACTTTGACACGCTTAATATAACGCCCACTTTTCACGTTATCTACTGTTAATGAATTTTAAAAGCTCCTAAAACTGAGAAAATTAGAGGTATGATGATGAAATTTGCTGCAGATATCCTTCTAGTCAATGTCATTGTTAGGTGACCCGCCCACTGTAACGCCTACCTCGCATATAAATTTTTGAAGAATAAAGGACTATATTGAAAAATCTCAGTTTTATTTATTAGCAGAAACTATATTCACATGCCTACTTAAGCGCCCACTTTCATTAAGAGACTAAATTTACGGAAATATCAATTTCATACCACATAAAGTATATATTTTTCGAATCCTGGCTTCAGTTTAAGACGATTTAGATATGTCTGTCCGTCTGTTGAACGCACGATAGAAGTCGGACCGAAAAAGCTAGGAGGCTTAAATTGCTAGAATATATCTCATACATAAGGTTTATTTGGTATTGAAAATGGGCTAAGTCGATATATTAGGAAGAGAGTTATAGCTCGTAGTAATTTAAAAACAATGTTCTTCCTACTTTAAAAAAAATGCGATTGCCTCTAAACGCGTTGACGTAGAGCGAGAAATTTCAAAGGTATATTTCCTAAGTAAAACAATATATGTTCTTTTCGAAAGTAGTTATAGATCAAAATGTATGAAAAGTTATACCGCATAGCGTCTTTTTCGATATATTTAAAACGTAATAAAACTGACAAAAATAAGATGTATTATTCTGAAGTTTTACAAACGTTGATTTTTGATCAAAGGACGTATAATAAAGAAGAAGGTGACCCGCTTACCTCCCATTTAACGTTTTATCTCAAACTCATATAATTTCTCTATGGACAAAGATTTTGGAATCTTTGTCGAATTTATCAGCATAAACTGCTTTGGGAAGCCTATTTCAACGCGCACACAATTAACTGTTAATGAAATTTAAGCTCATAAAACCGACAGCATTAGATGTATGATGATGAAATTTTGCATACCTATGCATAAGTATACATTCCTCGTCAATATATAAGTATAATATACTATGACACCCCTTACTCTTACGCCCACTTCTAACTTAATATACTGTTAATGAAATTTTAAAGCTCTCAAAATGGACGGAACTATATGTAAATTTAACAATGCCAAAAAAATAGAAGTCGGAAGCTCACATTAGCACCCACCTCCCATATAACGCCTTATCTTCAATTGATATTGTTACTAATTTATTTTTAAATAGCTTAATTTACATTATAATTTTATTGTATGTAGTTGTAGTAGTTTAAGTTACAGTAGTTTTGTTTGTATTATTTTATTTCGCTGGTTGTTCGAACATGATGTTAAGTTGTGTGCAGCCGATGTAAGTGACATGATCAGTATTACAGTAGAGCTTGTAAAGTGCGTATCAAATTGAGTTTGATAATAAAAGTGTAAAACCATAAGTGAAATAAGTAAAGCGGCATAAAATCAATATATAAGTGTGTTTAAATAAATAAAGTGCTCTTAATTTTTAACCAATTTCAACTGTTTATTTTCAATACGAAAAGAACTTAAGGTGTATTTAAAGGAAGTTAGCCAACGTTTATTAAAGGTATAAACGCAACAATATTATTTATTTTATACTTATGGACAAAATTAAAAAAGAAAGAATCTGTTTTGGATTATCTAAGCTGATTTCAAACATTATTTTTATAATTTTAAAAGTAGAAGTGTCTTTCCTACACGAAGCTAATAACTTTTTTAAACTAAATCTCGGTACCAAATTATACTCTTCGGTTTCCCTAAAAATACAACACTGTAGTAAAAAGAGTCTGTCTTATAATTTAATTTTAGCCGAATATAGTGCTCTTACTTGTTTTCTTAGAGATTTTTATTATTTATAACTGTCATTAAAAATTTCATTTGCCATTTATTGTATATAAATATATAATGTATATTGGTTGGCATGTATGTGCATTCTACTTTTTGATAGTGTTTATACTATTACAGATTTTATTACTTTTAAAGCTTTTTAATCAAATGTCAACATTCGTTAGGTATTTTATACCTCTGCTCCAATCGTAACAATTTTTAGTTGCAATAAGGAAATTGTCGCCTAGAATTACTTGTACAAAGTTTCAACTAAATTTCGCTTATAGTTTCCTATTTATGACAATAAATGCATTTTTTTAGTATGTGGGATCCCATGGTCTCTGCACCGATCCTATGTATTTTGTTCGCAAACAATTGTAATCAGAATAACTTGTACAAAATTTGAAAAGAATATCTAGTAAAGTTCTCAAAATATGTCATAAATTGTATGGGAGGTACCACGCCCACTTAAAAACAGAACATAAATATAGTTTATTACCATTCGGAGAATAGACATAGAGCATTGGTGAAAACTGTTTGAAATAGTTTTTTATATGAGGGGCTATTATGTGAATTCCGGGCTGGTCGATGACTGTAGGAGAGCTCAACGAGAGATTTTAAGGGAATACAGGTTGAGACTATGCTGGGTGCCGGGTCACTCGAACATAAGCGGCAATGAGATGACTGATGAGTTGGCAAGACTGGGCTCGGAAATAGCGTATCCTGATAGGCTGGAGGCGGTTAGGCCTCCTTTGGGTTTCTATTTTGGTAGGATCAGGGAATGGGTTCTGAGCGAGACTAATCAATACTGGAGTAACCGAACGGACTGCAGAGTATCACGGATGCTGTGGCTGATACTCTGCAAATCTGATTCTAATTTGCTTCTAGACAGAGATAGGGTCTGCGTGAGGACCATGATAGGGATGATTACGGGCCACTGCATGCTGGGCAGGATGGCGGTAAGAATGGGGCGGAGCCTTTTGAATTTGTAATGGGAATGACCTGGCTTCGTGACTTGAGACTGGGAATAGGTCGATTGTGGGGTCTTGGCTCTTTTTTGGCATTAGCTTGTTATCCACTTCTTAACCTTTTTCTGTCTTCTCTCTTTTTTACATTCTCTTCTATTCGTATTCTAATTCTGATCTCTATTTTTTATTTTTAAGGCGTCACAATGGACCGTATTGGCCTCTTAATGAGGGTGTGAGGGTTACTTCACATCGGCCTTACCTACCTACCTTGTCTTTTATTAAGAGGTGTCTACCTAAGGAGAGGTCTAATAAAAACTACATAATATTTTTTTTTGTAATATAAAATTGCTTTTAAAAAATTGTTTATAGTTTTCTGTTTTAAATGTCAGCAATAACACGACATTGCTATATACATATGTATATATTTATTATATATGTATATAGTTATATGCCTTAAAATCCGCCAATAAGAATTGTTTTATAATATGAAGATATTTAAGAGCTTCAATAGTATTTGTGATATTGCTAGGTATATCTACCCAGTTTTCTATTTCAGTAACTTCTTGTTCCGATTCTCTCTCTGTTTCTCCAATTTCAATGGAGATGGTTTCATTATCGGCGCATTCAGTTTCGCATTACAATTTGTAGTTCTGTTAAAAGAGTTTTTTCTTCGTCATCAAAGTTAGAAGAATTGTAAGAATTTTTATCAAAATCAGCTTTGCAAAAACAATTTTGAATTGTTTCATCAGTAACTTTTTTCCATGCATTTTCCACGAAAAATATAGATTCAAGAATGTCGACTTTTTTTCGAACCATTAAAATTTGCTTTTGAAATTTTTCCTTTTTTCTTTACCCATTTTACAATATACTTGCTGTAACCAACCAGTCGTTCATAATATTGTTACGTTTATACCTTTTATAAATGTTGGATTATTTCCTTTAAATACACTTCTTGAGTTCTTTTATTGCAATTAAAAACACTTGAAATTCGTTCTAAAATTAAGAGCACTTTATTTACTTAAATACACTCAGATATTGTTTTTATATGACTTTACTTATTAAATACACTTATGGTTATACACTTTTATTATCAAACTCACTTTGATAGACACTTTACAAGCTCTATTGTAATACTGATCATGTTAGCTGTGTTGTTCGGCTATTTATAGTAACATAGTGGTGTTCGGTAACATTCGACAAAGTTCTCTTATGTACATTCTAGTACATTCGAAAACCGTTAAATTTAAATTAAGACGTTAAGTAATATGAAGGAATAATATAAGTGCCTAAAAGTATGCTACACATAACAACAAACATCATGTTCGAACAACCAGCAAAATAAACTAATGCAAATACAACTACGGTAACTTAAACTACTACAACTAAAATAAATTATAATGTAAATTAAGCTTTTTAAAAATAAATCTGTAACAATATCTTTTGTCATCCAGGCCTGTATGTATATAAGAAAAACAAAAAAAATGTAAACTAATACACAGAAATAAAATAGAATAAGATATTACTATGTAAGAAAAAAATATATGCATACTGTCTTATTCATATGATTTTTAGAGTGTTGTAAAGGGGTTATTGAACTGATTTTTTATGTAAATTTAATTCACGAACTCTTTAAAAGCTATTTTAAATTATATGAACTAGACAGAGAATATACATATCTATGTTAAATAGAATAATGAGTGAAGTAAGAAAAATGTAACTTATTTGTATTTATTATATTATTTACATATGTATATCTTAATAATCAAAAATAATTTCTTAAAAAGGGCGAATGTAATGTGAGACATAAAAGATACGAAAACACCTATTGTAAACAATAATAATATTGTCGTGACATCTAGTTGCAGTTTAGATATTAAATGTCAATCTAGACAATTTCATACGAATATGTTATTCTTACTTGCTTCTTATCTTGGATGGCGACACGTGAAGTTATATATTTTAATCTAATAAAGTTTTATTGCAAAACAATAAAGTTGTAAAAGTATCTTGGCAAGCTCCATTGGCTTACAATACGTGTTATTTAGCAGAAATAACTTCAACACCTTACTAAAGGGTCCGCCATCTAACGTTTTTTTTTTCAACTAGTGCTTATTTCGTGAATGGTAACACTTAGCTCATGCCTGATTTGACAGATAATTAGTCTTATCCTTCCGCTGAACGAATATGGTTGTGTACACGCTTGAACAACGCTGAGAAATATTGCGACATTACTTTAAAAATCATGATAATGTTGCAGAATGTGTGCGAAAATTGCTTATGGATTTTGGAAGAAGAGAAGTACCGTCAGCTCCGTATGTTCGTTTTCTTGTGAAAAAAGTAAAAGAAATTATTTCTGCTGTGGCAGAAAGTACACGTGAAGCGCCATTAACATTAGTTCATCGTCGTTCTCAACAATTGAACATTTCGGAGACATCATTGAGACGAATATTGCATAAACACCTTGATATGACGCCATACAAAGTCCAATTGGTTTAGAAGTTGAAGCCAACTGACCATCCAATGCATTTTCGCTTCGCTAAGTGGGCCTGCGATCGACTTACAGCAGATGCCGATCATCTTTTCAGGTGAAGCTCATTTTGATTTTCGGCGGGTATGTAAACAAGCAAAATTGTCGCATTTAGGGCACGGAAAACCGGCACGCATACATTGAAAAGTCGGTACACCCAAAACGAGTGACTGTTTGGTGCGGATTTTTGTCATCAGGCATAATTGGGCCATTTTTCTTCGAAAATGAGCAAGTAGTAGCCATTACAGTCAATGGCGATCGTTATCGGGGCCATGTTGAACGAATTTTTGTTCACAAAAATTAAAGAGGAGATATTGGCAACATTTGGTTTAAACAGGACGGCACTACGTGCCACACAGCCGAAGCTACACTCGATGTTTTGCGCCCTGTTTTTAAAGAACGCATTATCAGCCGCAGAGCTGATGTCGTTTGGCCTCGGAGCTGCGATTTGACACCGTTGGACTATTATTTGTGTGGCGACGCCAAAGATAAGTGTTACGCCAACAAGCCAGAGACAATTGACGCTTTAAAGGATAATATTCGTGAAGCCATTGGTGAAATACAGCTGCACACAATCGATAATGTGCTTAAAATTGGACCGATCGTGTAGGCTACTGCATGGCCAGCCGAGGCAGCCATTTGAATGAAATTATTTTGCATAATTAACCGGAAGGATTGTACTTTCGAATAAAAAAAGAAATTTGAGAAAATATTCAGTAGCTTTTTTTAATAGCATTTGCAAAAAAAAAAAAGTTATTTGGCGGACCCTTTATAACGCCCACTTTTCACGTTATCTACTGTTAATGAAATTTAAAAGCTCATAAAACCGACAAAATTAGAGGTATGATGATGAAATTTGCTACATATATCCATATAGTCAATGTCATTGTTATGCCAGAAAATTTAGGTGACACGCCTACTTTAACGCCTACCTCCCATATAACGGTTTATCTTAAATTTATATAATTTCTCTATAGACAAAGTTTTTGAAATAATAAAGTACTATATTGAAATATCTCTTTTGTTTGTTAGCAGAAACTATGTTGACGCGTCTACTTTAACGCCCACTTTCATTAAAAGACTAAATTTACGAAAACATTTTACTAGCATATCACAGTTATACAAAGAAAGTAATACATATTTTAGGATAAAGACATTATTCCATAGCGATTACTGTTGATAACAAGAATGAATTTTGTGCTACAAAAGTACACAAAAACGGTGGTGGGTACTTTTACTTGTTTTTCAATATGTTAACCACTTGAGATTTTCCGAAGTGAAAGCTGAAAGAACATCAATATAAATTTAATCTAGGTGTATAGCACATACAATTTTATAATTACAAAGCTTTCCGCTAATTTCCGAATCGAACAGTTATCTTTTTTGAGGATTCAATAATTTCCACTTTTTCTTTTAATGTTAAACACTTTCGCTGTGAAGCCATTTTTGAGTGTCCACCTATTGGAGGTACATTCACATGAAAATTGTTTTTTGGTGTTACGTTTTAGAGTTTTTGTCCACTATAGGGAGTGTTAGGGTCAGAGGCCTTTCCTCTTCCTAATGTACGGGGTGCTTTTTTAAATTAAATACAAACAGTTTCGTTTTAAACTAAAACTAAAAGCTCCTTGCTTTATTGACTGTTAACTTATAACTAACTTGACAAACTTCATAATTTTCTCTATACTAAAAATAAATTAAGTAAACCGCTATATTCAGGTAAATTTAAAGTTCTTAATAAAACAAAATATACATATATATGTATGTATATATAAAAAAAGAATAACAGAAAACAGTTGAGGGCAAAATTATAACACTTTCAAACCAAACAAAAAAAAAGATTAAAATTTGATGAACGCAGTTCAACAGGGAGTTTTCACTGTATTAGTATTAATATATTTGTATTAGTATATTGGTATTAGTATAGATAAGTGAAATAGAATTTAATTCAAATGTTTAAGAGAAAATGCTTCTGTAGATGACGTTGGACGTTTAAATTGTTTTTCGCCAGGACGTGTAATTTTTGGACATTCGAAGACTATGAACAACAGACTGAATACAAAAAAAAAAAAAATTTCCATATATCCGCGAATTCCCTTAAATGTTGTGATAAAAGGTAGCCTATGCGTTAATCTAGGTTGTTGCCTGTGTGCCAAATTTCTGTTTTGCGTGATTGAGTAACAAACACCCACATTTGTTATATACATATGCAGGATGGGATAAATGTTAAGTTCTAATACAAAAATGTTGCTTTATATTCAATATAAGTGTGTACAAAATGTAAGTATATGCAGAAAGAAATTTTAAAGAAATAATTTTTTTTGTAGACTTATTGTGCAGATTTTTTTTTTCGTGAGATTAATAAACAAATATCGTAATGTTTTTAAAATTTTCGTAATAATATATAAAAAAATTTATGATATTTCGTTCAATGCAGAAAACCAAATACCTATTAAGCAAAAATAATGAATATCATTTGTGCATAGCACAAAGGCGTTCAAATAACGAAGATTGTCGTGGTATATTTTTTTTCGTGGAAGATTTTCGTTTAATATACCATACAAAGTTTTCAGTGCCTTAGAATAAACTGAAACTAAAGGGTGTTTTTTTAAGCCCGATAGAACTTGAAATTGTAAAAAATAACACAAAAAATTAAATTGTAATCAAAATTTTTTTTTATTCGAAAGATCAATATGTGACATTAACATTTGAAAATGTTTTCGGGCATATGGGCACCGCGGCTGTTATTGACGAAGCGCATTCTGAACGTCCGTTGTTTTATCGCAAAATTGTGTTCAGCGATGAGGCGCATTTTTGGCTTAACGGGTTTGTTAATAAGCAAAATTGCCGCATATGGAGCGAGACCAATCCACAAGAGACCCTACAGACTCCATTACATCCAGAAAAATGCACCGTTTGGTGCGGTTACCACGCTCGTGGCATCATCGGACCTTATTTCTTCAAAAATGAGGCCGGAGCTCGCGTTACGGTCAATGGAGATCGTTACCGCACCATGATCAATGATTTTTTGTTTGAAAATATGGATGACATTGATCCGGAGGAGATGTGGTTTCAACAGGATGGCGCTACGTGCCATACGGCGAACGCAACCATCGACTTATTGAAATCAAAATTTGGCGATAAGTTGATTTCGAGAAATGGACCTGTCAATTGGCCTCCAAGGTCGTGCGATTTGACACCTCTCGATTATTTCCTGTGGGGCTACGTGAAGTCACTGGTTTATGCTGATAAACCAGCAACAATTGACGCCTTGGAGGCCAGCATTGTTCGTGTTATTCGTGACATACGGCCAGCAGTGCTCGAAAAAGTGGCCCAAAATTGGACGTCCAGAATGCGCTTCGTCAAGAACAGCCGCGGTGCCCATATGCCCGAAATCATTTTCAAATGTTAATGTCACGTATTGATCTTTCGAATAAAAAAAAGATTTTGATTACAATTTATTTTTTTGTGTTATTTTTTACAATTTCAAGTTCTATCGGGCTTAAAAAAACACCCTTTACCTATTATAATTTAAAGTTAAGAATTATTGATATACTGATATTTCATATGTTCATAATTTTTCTATTACTTAATTTTTTTTATATAAAAATTTTCTCTGAACGTACGCTTAAAATTATTTATAATACATATAATTTTCTTTTTTATCAGGAGTTAACAAAAAATTGTTCAGCATCAGTGATATCGAAATACAGATTTCTTTGGTTAAACCTCAGCGAACTATTGCAATCCTTGGGAAATGCCTACGCTAGAACTTATTCAACATTATGTATTTTTATGTAAGTATTCTTATTATGTGCTCATGTTATTTATATATGTAGTTAAATAAAAATAGTACATACATACTTACGGTTTTAAAATGTCAGAACTTTTAGCTAAATGAAGTAAACAAGTAAGATCACTATATTTGGATGTGCCGAATTTTTGATACCCACTACCATTTAAAGCACAAAATATATTATTTTGTTACTGACAGTAAACGCTGTGAAATAATCTCTTTATATTAAAAACTGTATCACTTTCTTTGTGTAATTTCGATTTTCTTTTAATTTATTTTCTAAAATTTATTCTAACAAAGAGACCTTAAGTATTTCCGCATTTAAAATTATACTACTGACTCTTTTACTACAATATTGTATTTTTACGGAAGCTGAAGAGTATAATTTGGTACCCAAAGGTAGTTAGAAAATAATATAAGCTTTGTGAGGGCGTGGCACCTCCTAATTTTCACGTTATATAATTAATGTTTGAATTCAAATTAGATAATCCATTACAGGTTTTTATACCCTTCACACAGTGAAAAAGGGTATATATAGAATTGTCATTCCGTGTGAAATTTCTACAATTTTGATTTCCGACCCCATAAAGTATATATTTTCTGAAAGCTTATGAATAGGGGAGTCGATTAAGCTCTGTCAGTCTATCAGTCTGTCCGTGTGTATGTTGAAATCAACTTTTTGAAGCCCCCCGACATCGCTTGGACCCGGGTGAGGTATTAAAATATCAGAAATATTCGGGAGTAGATCGCTATTGAAAATCAGAAACATCGGTACATAAACAACTGAGATATGAGCAAAAACCCACGACCACCACGATTTTTTTTCACAAAAACAACATGACAACAACAACATACATACATACAAACGTGTATACTGGTTAGAGAAAACGTGGCATCGAATCCCAGCTGAGCCAAAAAAAAATTTTTTTTATATATAAAAAATTTTTTTTTAAATTTTTTTTTTTAAATTTTTTTGTATTTTTTTTTTATTTTTTATTTAATATATTATTTATATTTTTATTATTTTTTTTTTGTTTTATATTAATTATATATATTTTAATTATTTTTTTTAAATTTTTTTTTTTTAATTTTTTTTTTTAATTTTTTTTTTTAAATTTTTTTTTTAAATTTTTTTTTTTATTTTTTTTTTTAACATACATACGTAAATTTATAATTTTACAATGGGATGTTTTTTATATATGTATATTTTATATGTATGTAAGTATTTCATATTTGATGAACTACTGTTATTGCATGACTACACGTTGTGAAGGGTATATAAGATTCGGCACGGCCGAATATAGCGCTCTTACTTGTTTTAATTAAACTTGCAAACAAATGCAAGAAATTACATGCCGTTGGGAGATTAGCGGTTACATCAATGAACTTAAAAATCGTTGTTGTGTAAAAATTATTTTTTTTTTCACATAAATACCTAGATACATTCATACAAATGTCCATATAAATTACATTTATTTATTTGCATTAAAAAATAATTTTAAATGTAATACCTTATGCTAAATGTAACAACTCTTAAGGAAAATAATAGATTTTTTCAATCTTCCTCTGGTAACTCTGCTCACAATATTTTTCAATCTTCCTCTGGTAACTCTGCTCACAATATTTAAAGAAAACAAAATGTCACCGTGGCTTTCGCTGCTAGAGATAACAGCGTAACAACAGCTATAACTTTGATTCAACGTAGAGTGTGTGTGTGTAAAAAACCTACATATACATATTCATTCATACATATTGGTAATACTTAAATAGTATGTATGTATGTATATGTTTTTTTAATTTTTATGTACTTCATATAGGTTGCAAGTACTTTTGTATATTTAAGTTGCACAAATATTCACAGGATGGTAGTGCAGTGGGTACACCACTGAACTATGAAGCTGGTGGTACGCAGTTCGATACCATTAAAGTGTTTGCTTAATTTTTTTTTTACATTTCAATGTTCAATGGTCAATATGAGTAGTATATGAAATATCATGACTAGCAAAATACGATGCACTATGAAAAAAAAACTAAACTAAATACATACATATCTATTTTTATGTATTTTTCCCATTGAGTACCTAGTATACATTAATACATATTATATATTTTAAATTTCAATAATGTATGCTCTATTACTCTTTACTTTTTATACCCTTCACCAGTGGTGCACAAGGGTATATATAGCTTTGTCATTTCGTTTGTAATTTCTACAATTTTCATTTCCGACCCCATAAAGTATATATTTTCTGAAAGCTTATAAATAGAGGAGTCGATTAAGGCCTGACCGTCTGCCCGTCTGTCCGTGTGTTGGTTGAAATCAACTTTTAGAAGCAACTATATGTTCCTCAGATCTGTATATGGTATCAATCTCTTGGAAATATCCAGGAATGAATCGCTATTGAAATTCAGCACAATCGCCCCATAGCTTTCTGAGTTATGAGCAAAAAACCACGACCACCTCGTTTTTTTTCACAATTACAACAACAACATACATACATACATGTAAAAAGCATACCAAACAAAAAAAAATTACAAAAAAAAAATATTAAAAATAAGAAAAAAACTAAAAAAAAAATTTAAAAAAATTTAAAAAAAAATGTTAAAAAATTTTTTAAAAAAATTTAAAAAAAATTTAAAAAAAATATAAAAAAAATAAAAAAAAATAATAAAATATAAATAATATATTAAATAAAATAAAATTTTTTTGGCTCAGCTGGGATTCGATGCCACATTTATTCTAACGTATGCACGTATTTTATATGGGATGAATGGTGATACAAACAGTTGTTATTGCATGACTACACGTTGTGAAGGGTATATAAGATTCGGCACGGCCGAATATAGCACTGTTACTTGTTTTTTTTATTTTTGTCCAAATAGAAATTAAATGAATTGAAAATAAAGCATTATATGTATGTGAGGTGGGTGTGTCACCTAAATTATTTGGAATTATGCTTATATTGACGAGAAATGAATATATTCAAAATTTCTTAATCACATCTAATTCTGTCAGTTTTATAAGCTTTTATATTTCACTAACAGTAAATTATGTGAGAAGTCGGATTTGAAGTAAGCGTGTCAAATTAGTTTATGCTAATAAATCCAACTTAGATATTTCAATATAGATTCCTTTATTCTTTCAAAATCTTTGATCATAGAGAAATTATATGAATTTTGGATAAAGCGTTATATGGGAGACGTTAAAGTGGGCGAGTAACCTTAATTTGCCGATATTCCAATAACATTGACGAAGAAGCTATATTTGCAAAATTTCAGCATCGTACTACATACGTGATCAAGTAAAGTTTTTCGTAATTTTTGTCTTTGGTATTACCGCATTCGTTATCGAACAAGTACAATCGAAATTTAGGATTATAGCATACGATAACGAATGTGTTGCGAGTACTACCTGTTTATATTTGACTCGTTAGCTCTACATCAATCGAAAAAAATATTTTTTTTATTTTTTAATTGTAAGTGAAAACAAAAACGAAAAAAATATAAGTTTTTAAAGGCAACTAAAATTTAAAACAATAAAATAACATTATAGACATTTTGTAGGACCAATAGTGCATTCCAATTTGGAAAAAAATATATTGCCAAATTGAAGCCAATGTAGAGCAGCCAAATGATTATGGGAGGAACTTTCTCTTATGAATTCTTATGGATCACCAACAAAGGCTGCGAAATTATGGAGAAGGATAAAATCATTAAACGATTACTTTGAACACGAACGTTTATTAAATAATGTTAAAACTCCAGGTTTTTGGTGACCAAAAATTTAATTAAAAAAAAATTTTTTTAATAAGGCATCCGGACTAAAAACTGGAGGTGGACCTTGCCAGGAGATGAGTTTGACCTCTGCAGAAGAACAATTTTCAAAGCCACTGGTGTAGACATTCAAGTAGAAGGTCTTCCTAGGATTAAAACTTTTGGTACACTAAACACAATTAATACATGTGAGTTAGATAAAAAAAATGGACTAAAGTATTTAGTCGGTTTTGGAGGATAAAGTTGTCGATTATGTTATGAATGAATTTGTGGAGAAAGAAAAGCCAAGGTCATATTTAAAAAAAGAAAAAAACTCTATTGTGTAACAAAAACAAAACTCTCAAGGACTGGTTGTGTTTTGACACTTTTAATCTCACAAACTAAAAAGATGGAGAAATAAAAACACGAATAAATTCTAAAACTACATAGATCGTTTGCTAATACTTAAAAAAAGATCTCGAAATATTAAAGAAGAGGAGCACAGAAGCAATATGGAATTCAAACAAGTAAATTTTAAAATGAAAATACTCGAAATAGATGCTTAAACAAGAAATAGCATAGTTTTTCGGCCCTTCCATACTTAATATAATAAGAAATAAATTGAAATGTAATTTTTGTTATTGTTTTTTATAATAAGTCCATTTAGTTAATGATTTTTTTTGTTTAATTTGTAAATATGAAATATAATAAAAATGAATGTGTTAAGTACTCGCCCCATTGTGCATTTGGAATTTCGTCTTTACTCTATTTAACACACACACACACATCATATTAACAGAATTTAGAATACATTATGTCAGTTACGTTATACCTATCAACAGCGACACACATTAATATTATTTAAGCAAATCAATTATATTTTTACAATAATATATGAATAAATACGAATTGAGTTATAACTGTTAAGCGATTTCATAATGAAATCAAGTGGGTTTAATATTGGCGACGAGGATGGGATATTCCCAAAAGAGTTAGTCGTTATGCAGTTCGTATCAGCAATTTCGTGGCAAGAAAAAGGAAAACTTTATTTCACAAAATTCTGGCAAGAACGCGTGTTCAAATAATTTCGACAAAAAGAGTCAATGCCACTGAAAACTGAAGGACCCCTTGCTCTAGGAACGTTGCTTGAGAATATTGTATCGAATTCCGCAGCTTCGACGGCGGCGTACTCCTCTAGTCAAACTAATAAAAAACACATAATGGCTTCTATGGGAACAATGGAACCGTTTGACATTAATCATCCTGAAAATTGGTCAACATACTACTCAAGGTTCGAGCTTTTCCTTGTAGCCAATGACATACAGGATGACCGTCAAAAGGCAATATTCTTGACGTTGCCAGGTGCACCACTTTATGACCTCCTGTCGTCACTGGCATTTCCCAAACAGGTGAGTGAACTTAATATTATTGAAATCAAAACATTACTGACGAATCATTTTTCTCCGTGTCCATTGGAAATTTCGTCATATTTCAAGTTTCACAAACGCGACCAACTACCGAATGAGAGTTTTCCGAAATATTTTTCCACTTTGAGAAAACTCACTGCTGACTGCAAATTTGGCAATGCTTTAGAACGGATGCTCGTGATCGTTTGGTGTGTGGGTTGCGTGATGAGGCTCTATAACGAAACTTTCTCGCTGAACCTGACTTGCAAAGGGTCATAGATCGGGCAACATCCGCTGAAGCGTCGTTAAGGAATGCAATGGTAAATCGCCAGCCAGAGCAAATTCATCAAACAGGTTAACGTAACCAGCAACAAAACAGGCAACTGAGAAAAATACTTAATCAACGCGGGACTGGTGATAAAAAATCGTAATGGCTGTGAAGGAAATCATCCCCGCTCACAGTGCATTCACAAAGAAACAGAAACAGTCAGCTTGTTGTATCAAAGGGCATATACAGCGTGTCTGTCGGTCATCGAAGCAAGGTGTTGCGACTACAGTACTATCACAAACGTTTAACAAAAACAAGCAAAAATTAAGCAGAGTCAATTAATCACATTTTGGGGTCGGAGACAATTATAAAAATTAATGGTCAGCCTTGTAAGTTTGAAATCGATTCACGCTCGGATTATACAATAGTGTCATCACAGATTTTTAGTCGATTGTGGCCGACTTTACATCCAACGCTATATAATTGCAATTTAAAATTGACAGATTTTCAACATAACAGTATACCAATTAGAGGTGTTATTGATGTTGATATTCGGTATAACAAACGATTAGTCAAGGCTTTACCTCTTATGGTTGTGGATGCACTCAAACTAATATATTGGGCTGTAACTGGTTTGATCCACTGGGTATAAGCATTCAAGGCGTCCACATAATTGAAAAATTAAATTCTATTAAAACGGTTTTAGAAAAATTCAATCATCTTTTTTCTAAGGAGCTTGGGAATTTTACTGGTAAACCGGTTTCGTTACGTTCAAAGGAAAACGTCCAACCAATAAGACTATCCGTTCGTCGTATTCCAATTGCACTTCGAAGTCGAGTAGAAGCTGAGCTTGACCGATTGTGCATTCAAGGCATTCTACAACCGGTTGAGTATTTAGACTGGGCAACACCGATCGTACCAGTTCCTAAAAGTGATGGTTCCATTAGAATTTGTTGTGACTACATGTCAACATTTAATAAAGCACTTTTACCAAAAAATTTTCAAATTCCTCCAATTAGTTCCCTACTTTCATCAATAGAAGGTGGAAAATTTTTTGCATAATTAGACCTTGCCCGAGCATACCAACAGCTTGTAGTTGATGAAAAATCTGCTTTGATGCAGACTATAATAACACATAAAGGAGCATTTAAAGCATAGTACGCAAATCATTCGAATAGATATTTATCACGAATGATATTAATTCGAATGAAATAAATTTTCCACATTGTGACGAATAATTCTTTTTGTTTTCCGAATTTTTAAAATAAAATTGGCGAGACAAATGAAATTTAAAAAAAAATTTAAAATAAATTTCTCTCCACAACTTAAAATAAAAATTCCTTACTGGAATCATTCATTCAAAGTACATAATCGAAAAATTAATAAAAAATCGATTCACAAATATAATTTTTATTTTCCTTGAAGAAAAGTTAGCAGCGTTGCCATTGTAGTTTTTTATTTGTGTTGTGTTAATGGGGACACCATTTTAGGAATTAAAGAAAATATGTTAAGAACTTTAATTTTTAGTTTTTCTAACTTTTATTTCTCCCCAAATTTTTGTTATACTAGTAAATACATACATTGAAGGCAATTTCATTTAGTATTGAACACCAGACAATATGAAATTTTAAAGAATTATTTTATGTATGTGTGATTAGTGATAATAAACATAAGTATAAACGGGTTTCAAACAAGCAATTCGGATTAAATATAATTATATCTGTTGTTTTCATGGGCATGGTATGTCTTAAAATCAAATTTTTCAGGAGAGCCATAAAACCGTTTTAAATAAAACAACGGGTTAGGTATTGAACTTTTTTTTACAATTCATGCCAATAAAGATCTTAATAATAGGTCTGTCTGCGTACTTTTCCAGTAGCAAATACTCAGTAAATTTGTTTGGGAGAGTAAGACCAATTTTACTCTGTCGGCTAAAAATATATCAAAAACTACGCAGACAGTATCCAGTAAAATCTTGCAAGAAAACAGCTGATCGGTGTGTAAACAATTAAAATAACAAAGCAAAAGAATTTTAGCATGTGTGTACGCAAAAGTGAATTCTGGCGGTAAATTAAAAAATTATTATTTAAAGGGAAGCCTATAGAATATTGTAAATTAAAAAACTTGTTTATAACACTGTTATTAATTTGGTAAGTTCAATTTCTTCTTAGTTTTTAGTTTTATTTGTCGGGTTTTTTATAAAAGTTATTTTGCTTACATTGCCCAACATAGTGCAAGATTAACAATGGAGAAAAATAATTTGGAAGTGAAATGCTCGCCAGGAACGTTAAAAAGGGTTGAAGATGGTAAGTATAATGAAATTGCAACTTAAATATTTGAAAATATATTTTATGCTTACAGACAAAGAATATAGACAGGTTCTGGCAGCCCAAGTGGCGGGCATGAATGAGTACAGGTATCCCTTCTACAACACGGTCGATAGGTTCCTATAATAAGACGTGTTATGTGAAACCGTGCTATAGGAGACTAGAAGCTGGTACAAAACCATGGGTTAAGTTCCAAAAAAATATTTTAATGCCGCAGGAGATACCTTATTTCTATTAAAAATAACAAAATAAATAATAATCCAATTGAACATATAAAAAAACAAATATAAATTCACGTAAATACATAAAAAAACAAACAAAAATCGGCAGACGATCTAAAATTTGTATTTTTACTTCTAAGGAAATAAACTTTCTCTTCCGAATTATTTTTATATTTTCACCAGACATATTTAGTTTAGGACTGAAATTTATTTTTCAAAAAATAGTCTTACTTAATTAATAAAAATTAGCTCCTTATTAATTACCTCAAAAAATTTAATAAAATCGATTCCCTTTAAATTAAAATTTATTTAAATATTTTTGTTTACTATTTCACAATTCGACACAATATTTTTTTTTCTATTTTACAAAATATGGTCTGCGCTCATGCGGTGGCCTCCACAAAATCCTAAAATATATGTTATTACAAATTTATATGTACGTTAAAAAAGAATTCATAACTATGTATGTATGTATGTATTGGATAAAAAAGCGACTGCATAGCTGAGATTTTTTTTGTAACAGCGAATTTGTGTACATACACAAAAATAATAAAATAAGGGTATTTCAAAATTGTATTTTATGTCTTAAAAAAAAATAGTGTTGTAGAAGTGCCGTGTTATAAGAGGTTTTTGGAAATTTTTTTAATCGTGTTAGAGTGAAACCGTGTTGTGTGATACCGTGTTGTAGGAGGGATACCTGTACAACGAAATAATATTTTCACAAAACAATGGCAATGAGGTGGTTGCTAAAAAAAACAGTTTGGATGGATGCATCCACCAAATTGTTAATTAGTTTGGTAAAGGAGATGCGTCCAAAAGTGGGTAAGTCGCTGCACCTAAATAACAAACGGCAAATGTGGATGGCCATTGCTGCAAAACTTTGTGTTAATGGCCACAATTTCAACGCCTCCCAGGTGGAGGGAAGATATTTTAAGTTAGAGCGCCAATATAAAAAGGCGCAGCTTAACAATAAGCAAACTGGAAGAAGTAGACAAACATGCCAAAGTTAAATATAGATTAGTAAATATTTGATGATTATGTAAGTTATTTTGTTTGCATTTTCGTAGCGAATTGGATGACCTGCTTCGGGAGAAAAGATCGGTAAATCCTGAATACGTTTTGGATAGTGAAACGGAGGTCAACTCATATAACGGCAGCGTATCTGAACCCCCGAATTCTCCGCAAGGTGGTTATTTGTTATTCCATTATTTATTTTTCATTTACTTATGTATGTATATTTTACATTTGCATTTACAGAAAATCTGGATATGACGGCTTCATGCTCTAAGCGAAGGAAAACGTCTTTACAGGAGTACGACGAAGTATCCAGAACCATCATTGCAGTAACTATTGTGTGCTTCCTCATGTCATTGTTTCCACGACGAACGCACTGTTTCTTTAAAGATTCTAGCATCGACAATAAAGTACTGTTTTTAATACTTTGATTACACTAACACACATATAACGCAATTCCAAATACTCGTCTCTTCAATTGCAAAGTTTGTCCTACAAAATTCTGTTTCATTATTAGTACATTGTTTCATAATTAGTACATAAAAACAGCTGATCAAACTAGTTGCAAAATCTTGCAAGCAGAAATTTCTCCAGCTACATTTTGCAAGTTCTTTAACTTCCAACTGTCAAAAATTTTCTTTTTGGCTCTCTCGCTGCAAGAGCTTTGGATTACGCAGACAACATTTTGAAATATTTTATAACATTTAGCATAAAATGATACAAAATATGTGCACGCAGACAGACCTATTTTCTTATAAAAATTAAAATTATATCATAGCGAATACGAAAATAAACAAAGTGGTATGAAAACTAAAAGTGTGTGCAGAATGTTGTGTGTTTTTCTAGGTTAGGTTAGGTTAGATCCGGCAGCCGCCCGAAGGCATAGCTCACTTGGGTCCTCCGAGGGTCCCGTTGTGATACCGTAGGCACCATCGCCCGTTTGTCTATATCCTCTGGCCGTCGTTCCTCAGCCATCCTGTCCTGTTCACGAAGGTATGGATCTTTCCCAGATCAACTGCGGAAAGACAAGTTTTACGTACAAGTATTGGTTGACCCAGAATCTGGCGTCTTAGGTCCCCGAATGCAGGACAATTGCAGAGAAGATGTTCAGTCGTCTCCTCCTCTTCCTCGTTATCGCAACTTCTACAGAAGTCGTTGTAAGGGATATTCAGCCTTTTTGCATGTGTGCCTATAGGCCAGTGTCCGGTAATGACCGCTATGAGGTTCCTAAGGTAGATTCGGGGCATATTCACTGCATATTGCGTCCTATGCACATCCATGTTAGGCTAGATTTTTCTGGTTTCCAAACAAGTGGGTTCTCTCACCCATCTTTCCTTGGCATCCAAATATAATCGATGCGAGATTAGCTGTTTACCCTTCGATAAGGGAATACCCAAAGCACAACTGGATTCAGCCGAATCTAAGGTAGTACCGGCTTTTGCAAGTGCATCAGCTCTATTATTACCATCAATAGCCCCATGTCCTGGAACCCACACAAGGGTAACCGTCGAATGTCTCGCTATCTCCTTAAGAGACACCCGGCATTCCTGGGCAATTTTCGATGTGTTGTACACACTCTCAAGGGACCTAATAGCCGCCTTACTGTCAGTATATATATAAATATCCCTGCCAGATATTTCATTATACTAAATCTGTTCCACGGCTGTCTTAATAGCCATTAATTCGGCCTGTATCGCGCTTCAATAATCCGGTAGCCTAAGGGACAATTTCAAACCCAACTGAATCGAAAAGATACCACATCCGGTTCCAGCATGTGATTTCGATCCGTCAGTAAATATCTGGATGGCATTCTCCGGAGGTCGGAGGCCGTTGTCGTATTCAGATCTATCCGGTATATTCGTCACGAAACCCGGATCGAATGCTGGTTCAGGTACGTTGTAATCAATAGGAGAAGCAATATTGATCATACCCAAAATTCTTGCATGTCCATAATTCACATACTTCCATGACCTTGTGGCATTCAGCATCAGTGCGGTGTCCGCAGCCAACTGCCTAGCCATGATGTCTGGTGGTAACCAGTTTAAAATAGTGAGCAGTGCCTTAGATGGTGTGGTCCTAAGAGCACCTGTTATCATAATCGCAGCCATTCTCATAATACGTCCGAAACTGTCTTGGTGGATTCTCTTCTCCAGCGCCACCCACCAGACTGCCGCTCCGTAATAAAGAATTGGTCTGACAACTGAATCGTATAGCCAGTATAAGTTCCTAGGGTTAATGTCCCAACTGAGGCCAATTGCCCTCTTGCAGCAGTATAATACAGTTGCCGCGTTAGTGGTCCTGGACTTTGTGTTCAGGTTCCAGTTTAGTTTGCTGTCCAATACGAGACCAAAATATTTGGCATTATCGGATAGCACTTGTGCCACCCCGTCTATCTTAGGCGTAGCAAAGGTCGGTATTTTGTACCTCCTTGTGAACAGTACTAGTTCCGTTTCGGCAGGATTGACTTCCAGCCTACATCCCTGGCACCATCTAAGTATTAACGTTAGCGCAGATTCCAAGAGCTCCGAGAGCAGTCCAGGATCTTTGCCCGTAGCTGCTACAGCCACATCATCTGCATAAGCAACATTCATGCAGGATGTATTCTCCATAGCCCTAAGCAGGATATTAATGTTGATGTTCTATAGTAGTGAAGAAAGTACGCCACCTTGCGGTGTGCCATTTACAGCCTCCTTGGAGATGCTAGAGGCGCCCAAAGTTGATTCTATGCGCCTATATTTCAGTAGTTTTCCTACAAAACCGGTGACCGCAGGATCTATGTCCAGTTGTCTCAAGGCGTTCAGAACCGAATCCGGTTTGACATTGTTGAAGGCGCCTTCAATATCAAGGAAGGCGACCAAAGCGTAGTCCCTGTAGTTCAAAAATTTTTCACTATGGCCAACCAGCGCGTGTAGCGCCGTTTCCGTAGATTTGCCTTTCGTATAGGCATGCTGTGCCCCTGACAGAGCCTCTGGTCCTAGAGACGATCTGATATAAACATCAATAATCCTCTCCAGAGTCTTAAGTAGGAAGGAGGAGGGACTTATTGGCCTGAAGTCTCCGGCCCTTGTATGCGAGGCCTTACTTCCCTTGGGAATGAAAATAATCTTATAGGATGTCCACCTTGATGGGACATGGGATAAATGCAAGCATGCCCTGAATATCACCAGAAGCCATGGCATTAAAATATCGATGTTCTCCTGTAGATCCGCTGGGATTACGCCATCAGGATCTGAAGACTTGAAGGGATGGAAACTTCCAACTGCCCATTTTATGCGATGCTCAGTGATCGGTAGATTCGATATGTCATATGCATCCGTGTGGTCAACAGCAGGAGGATAGTCCTGCTCTAGACAGCCTGGGAAATGTGTCTCCATGAGAACCTCCAGCGTTTTCTTGCTACTGGTGGTCCACGAACCATCCGCTCTCTGTATGTATGATGGTATTGTTGGATTCGATGATAGAATCTTTTGTAGCCGAGTTGTCTCCGAAGAATTTTCCACCTCACTGCAGAATTTTCTCCAGGATAGCCTCTTGGCTCTTCTGATAAGGTTTTTAAACCCATTTAGGGAGGATTTATATGTGGCCCAATATCCACTCCTTTTAGCCTCATTGAATAGTTTTCTGCATTCTTTGCGCCTTTCCGCAATTTCGGCATTCCACCAAGTGGGCTTGGCCTTACCTTTCCTAATAGTTTTCCTACAGGAGTTATCGGTTGCCTCAGCCATTACATTACTCAAGAACTCAGTTACGTAGTCCAGAGTGGACTTATCGTCAATGGAGTCTGGACATGAAGAGAGCTTTCTATTCAGCACCTCAGCATAAACAGACCAGTTTGTCCTTCTCCTATTCAAGAAATGACTTTCAGAATCCACTTCGAAAAACAAATCGAAATCAATATATAGGTGATCGGAAAAAGAGCAGTCCTTCGACACCCTCCAATTTCCTAACAAATTCATATACCTATTGCTAATAAGAGTAACATCCAAAACCTCTCTTCTGTTAGTAACTACAAAGGTGGGTTCATTACCCCTATTAACTACTGTTAGTTTATTTTCAATTATAAATTGGAGGAGTGACTAACTCCTTTGGTTGGTATCCGAGCTACCCCAGACGGTATGGTGCGCGTTGGCATCCGCGCAGATTATGAGAGGGATGTTCCTTATGTTTGCGCAAGACATCGCCTTCCTAGTGATGGAGTAAGGTGGGTCCCCTCCATGATCGTACGCCATGTAACAGCTCATTAGCCAGACTATTCACCTCTTGTTCTCGATGGCTATAGTACAGGTGTCCTTATCACTGAAGTCGAATAGAACAAAAGCTTTAAGATTGTTTTTGGACATAATGCAAGATCTGGTCCTACCTGGTCCGGCTGCATACAGAATGTAGTAGCCATCCTTGTTTAGCCCGCAAACCCTGTCTTTGTACAACAATGGTTCTTGGACACATATAGGATCCTCCGTGCCTGAAGACAGTCGGAGGAGTAGGGCAGCTGACGCCGCTTTTGAGTGATGAAGGTTAATTTGAGTAACCTTCAATGTAGCTGATCGCTGTGGACGACTGTGACATCGGCGTCCTCTGAACCGTCGTCAGATTCTAGAAGGGCGTCTTCATCTTCTGCCACATCCATCATATCAAAGAATTCCCCCAATAGTCCTGAGACCGATTAGGTGTCATCAATGTCCGATGAAAGAGCAGATTCATCGTCACAGCTTATGGAGAGATCCTTAGAAGAGTCCTTACTCTCCCGAGCTTGAGGCTTCTCCTTGTCGTCACCCTTATAGACCCGGAGAAAGATAGTACCAAAACCATAGTATATCTTTCCCTGAGTATTTCGAAGTGGAGACAGGGAGTCACTGTTTATAATAACAGTGGCCTTCCTGGAGCCTTCTACAGCTTCAGTAACCTTGGCTATTTTCCAGTCTTTCGTGGGTAGCTGAGGATAACTGACCTGCATAATCTGCAGTATCTCCTTTGGGTCGGATGGTATTGCGGGAATCTTGGCAATAGATCTCGGCCTTTGTGGAACATCGGCGAGAGGTATTGCCTCGAGCTTCGCGCCAGACCATACTTCCCCGAGGGACTCTATGGCGGTCTTGTACAGCTGCGCTGAACGCTCGTCTGTACAGGCTATGAGCTTGATGTGGCCTTGGTACCAGCCAGCATTTTCGCACTGGGGTGGTGGTCCCGGGTTGTCCCGAACAACTTTCAAGAACACCCCATTGAGAGCCATGACAACCAATTTCCAGTTGCTGGAGGAAATGGTGCCATCGCTGGAGTTGCGGTCAATGATCGCCCAAATAAGGTGGTCCTTAGCCACGTCCTTGTAGGATCTTGGTTGTGGCCGTGGAGGCATATGTTTGGAACGTTTTGTTCTGGAAGAGTGTCCTCCTCTGACCGTTGCCTTTTAGGCACTGCAGAGGATGCCGTCCGTTTAGGACTGCCTACACCTGCATTAGGAGGATCACTTTTTAACCCCTCAATAAGGGTTTTCGCCCACCGGAGAGAGTTTTTCTCTTGCTCCGTGAGCTCGTCAGTAGGTTTTTCACCAAGCCGACTTATTATTTTATAAGCGGAACGCTTTGAACTGAAGGCCCTTTTGGATTGTTTTTTGTGCCTTGGGGAATGTATTTTAGCAGCTGTGGAGGTCGAGGGTGGTGCTACAGGGATCATCGAATCATTCTTCGCATGATCCTTCTGCACAGTGTTTGACACAAGGGATCCAGGTTTAGTGGCAGACTGAGTCTTAGCCACCTCACCGGCACCTGAAACTGGTGTTTTGACAGGAACTAGTCCCATCCGGACCTTAGGATCCTTAGAGGTACCTGGTTTCGAAGAACCACGCTGTACCAAGCTCGGGTTTCGGTCGCCTATCGGCTTGATCGGGCATGTTTTTAGCACACTAGTAGCTAGTCGGCTAGTGGAGCCTGGCGCTTCCACTCCACAAGTCAAGGTTTCAGTAGCCAACAACTTACTGCAGCCTGATACCGACACTGCAGTAGTTGGGTCTCCGGAGATTATGAAGCCCTTTACCGGATACGCAGGGCTTGATTTCTTCGACATTTCGGACGATTGGTTGTTTGCATTTTATGCCTACTGCCAGGCTTATTATAAACTGCCGCCCCACTGGAGACAGACGCAGACCAACAGCCGCTCACTCTGAGAACAGACGATGGTGGATTTATGGTTGCGGACCGACGATTTAAAAAGGCGGACGCATTCTCAACAGCCTATGTGAAGAGGGTGTTGAGAAGTTGCCTGCCAGCCGCCCCAATTAGGAGAAACAGACGCTGGTAGGCAGGAAGTGGGTAGTTCTTAGTTAGTGTAATTTACACTTAAGCCCTCGCATCGCGACAAGATGACTACCCCTTCGCGAGGGTGTGTTTTCCTACAAAATTAAATAATTTGAAGTTACGTTGTTATGCAATTAAAAAAATTGGAATGGGTCCATTTTAATTCAGATATTTTTAGAACCAAGGAAAGGGCGTTAAGAACCAAACAATATGGCATTATTAACTCAAAATCATTACAAATGAACATACGCGGTTCCCCATGAAAAACACAGATATTACCTTTTAGGATTTTATGATAATAATCCTTTTTGGATTTATTATAAAAAATTTTATAACAGATTTGGAGATTTTTTCTGAAAAATTTTTAATTTTTTGCGACATATGTACCGTACATGCCGCAGAAACAATGTTTCCCAGCCAGCATTTACATATAAAAATAAGCGTTTTGTAAGTGTTCAAATGTAAGAAAAACACTTATAAAACGCTGCTGTGACCTTTACAAAAGACATCAAAGCAAGGGGCTTATAATCGAAAAGGACCCAACTTTATAAGCGTTAAAAAGACGATTGCAAAACATGTTTTTTAAGTAACGTAATTACACGTTTTCTAAATGCTTAAAAAACACATTTTGAAAATGCTTAAAAAACACGTATTTGTAATGAAATAAGTAAGCGTTTTAAACATTTACTTTGTTTTGGGTATGTTTTTTTGTTGATACATTTAAAAAATCATTTCTAGTATTAATTTTTTTCTTAATAAAAAAATATTAAATAAAAATATAAAAATAGGAACTTCATTTTTTGTTTCATTAAAAATCAAACACAGAGTCCTATTCCTTGCATCGTTTTCAGCGAAAGTTTCTGCAATAGAATTTAAATATGAGTATAAAAATGTAACTAGAAACCTATTAAACGTATTTCACTTACCACGAATGACAGTGGCGACAGTGAAGGCCCTAATACACTTCTTATCTGCAGTTTCTCGCTAGGAAAAGCTCTCAGCAACGTTGTCAGTCATGATCTTCTGCCACGCTTTCGTAACAAATTTTCTCGAATTGGATTTTGACAATCTTTTCAGATCTGCCTTCTAAAAATAGAAATATAATCGACATCAGTATAAAGTCACCGGACATTTCAAATTTAAATTCTTACCAGCAAGGAAAATTTATCTATATCTTCCAGTATAGTTTTCTCAAAATTGAGGAAGTCTTCAATATTAGCAAACGGCTTGCTTGGTATAATAGTAGCGTTATTATTATTATTTGTGAGGATGCGATATCATCATTAATGGGGTCGACAATGTAATTGAAATTGTCCTGCGACATGATCTGCTATGAGTGGCACAAATATGTATATAAGACGATCTGGTGTAGAAGCATATAACTTTTGATGTTAATCCGTCAAGCGTATGCTGATCTGGTGTTTCGACGCGGTAAATATTAAAAAGTTATGATTGAAGCGGCAACAAGGATCTAACTTATTTTGTGCATCAGGCACAACCTCCTGTTCCACAAATTCACTCTGGGTACTTACAGAACTCGCAGCCGCACCGTTCCATAGATGCTCAAAAATTTCGGTGCTGCTGCGCATAACACTTTTTTTTGCTGCAGACATTAAATAAGTAAATAATTACCTTTTTTAATAGCAAATGATAATTAAAAGTATCAAAAACACTTAATTTAACAACTTTAATAACAATTTAACACAATTTATTAGCACAAAGGTGAATATTACACGTTTGGCTTAAATTTATGAAAAACTTGTATTTGCAAGCATATTGTCAAAGACGTTCGCTAAACAATTGCATTTGCAAGCAAATTGTCAATGACGTTCGAAAAACACTTGCATTTGCAAGAAAATTGTCAACGACGATCGCTAAACACTTGCATTTGCAAGCAAATTACTAAAAACATTCGCAAAACTCTTATTTATGCAAGCTTGCTGCCAATATGTTTGCTGGGTTCATATGCAGGTTTTGTTTTTGTATTTCTTGCATTTATAAACGCAATACTTCTTATTGTACCCTTCACACAGTGAAAAAGGGTGTATATAGGTTTGTCATTCCGTGTGAAATTTCTACAATTTTTATTTCCGACCCAATAAAGTATATATTTTCTGAAAGCTTATGAATAGGGAAGTCGATTAAGCCCTGTCAGTCTGTCCGTCTGTCGATTAAGCTCTGTCAGTCTGTTCGTTTGTCCGTGTGTATGTTGAAATCAACTTTTTGAAGCCCCCCGACATCGCTCGGACCCGGGTGAGGTATTAAAATATCAATAAAACAACTGAGATATGAGCAAAAACCCACGACCACCTCTATTTTTTTTCACAAAAACAACATTACAACAACAACATACATACATACAAACATGTATACTGGTTAGAGAAAACGTGGCATCGAATCCCAGCTGAGTCAAAAAAAAATTTTTTTTAATTTTTTTTTTATTTTTTATTTAATATATTATTTATATTTTTATTATTATTATTTTTTTAACTTTTTTTATTTATTTTGTTTTAAATTTTTTATGTATATTTTAATTATTTTTTAAAAAAAATTTTTTTTTAATTTTTTTTTTTTGTTTTTTTTTTTATTTTTTTAACATAAAGGGTGTTTTTTTAAGCCCGATAGAACTTGAAATTGTAAAAAATAACACAAAAAATTAAATTGTAATCAAAAATTATTTTTTTTATTCGAAAGATCAATACGTGACATTACCATTTGAAAATGATTTCGGGCATATGGGCACCGCGGCTGTTCTTGACGAAGCGCATTCTGAACGTCCAATTTTGGGCCACTTTTTCGAGCACTGCTGGCCGTATGTCACGAATAACACGAACAATGCTGGCCTCCAAGGCGTCAATTGTTGCTGGTTAATCAGCATAAACCAGTGACTTCACGTAGCCCCACAGGAAATAATCGAGAGGTGTCAAATCGCACGACCTTGGAGGCCAATTGACAGGTCCATTTCTCGAAATCAACTTATCGCCAAATTTTGATTTCTATAAGTCGATGGTTGCGTTCGCCGTATGGCACGTAGCGCCATCCTGTTGAAACCACATCTCCTCCAGATCAATGTCATCCATATTTTCAAACAAAAAATCATTGATCATGGTGCGGTAACGATCTCCATTGACCGTAACGCGAGCTCCGGCCTCATTTTTGAAGAAATAAGGTCCGATGATGCCACCAGCGTGAAAACCGCACCAAACGGTGCATTTTTCTGGATGTAATGGAGTCTGTAGGGTCTCTTGTGGATTGGTCTCGCTCCATATGCGGCAATTTTGCTTATTAACAAACCCGTTAAGCTAAAAATGCGCCTCATCGCTGAACATAATTTTGCGATAAAACAACGGGTCAGTTGCCAACTGCTCTAGAGCCCAATCGGCGAAAGAACGACGCATATAATGGTCTCGTGGCTTCAATTCCTGCACCAGCTGGATCTTATACGGGTGAAGGCCGAGATCTTTGCGCAAAATTTTCCACGTAGTGGACGGACAGAGCCCCAATTCCTGCGACCGTCGACGAATCGATTTATTTGGATCTTCTTCCACACTTTCGTTTACAGCGGCGATATTCTCTTCAGTACGCACATTCCTTCGACGTGTTGGTGTTACTGCATCCTCTAGAGAGTATGTGGTACGAAATCTATCCACAGTTCGACGAATGGCTTGTTCAGATGGACGATTATGTACGCCATAAAAATGACGGAGTCGTCTATAAGTTGCGGGAATCGACGACTGATTTTCAAAGTAAATTTGGATAATTTCGTAGCGTTGTTCAAGCGTGAGTCTATTCATGATGATTTGTCAGAGTATACTAAAACGATAAAAAAAAATATTTCATCAAAATTTAATTTTTTGTGTTACTTTTTACAATTTAAAGTTCTATCTAGCAAAAAAAAACACCCTTTACATACAACTTAAGGCGACAGCACTATATTGTTCATTAACCCGTCTCAAAAGTTAAGCGACAGCACTATATTTTTTATTATTTTCATACACTCAGTAAACCGCCTCACATTTCAGCAAGAAATTAATGATTTTGCTTACATAGTCTGTCTGCAAAATAAAATTGTTTTTATAGAATTAAAATATCATTTTACTTTGCACGCGCAAATTGAATTGTCTTTTATGGAATTTCTGCTGAATGACAAAAATCATGTTTGCTACTGGTAGAAATAAATAAGAATATTTTACAAAAAACTTAAACTTTTAATCTTTGGAAGTGAATGGTGACGGATGAAATTGCTAAATAAAGTTATATTTTTTAAAATGAAAAACTAACCAATTATTAACTGGGGGCTCAACCGGGATCTAGTTGTTAATATGTTCTGAAAAATCAAAGTAAGAACGCAGCTACGATCCTGCCAAAAAACACAAACAAGTATCCTTAAATAGAAAAGGAGAAAAGTGAAAAAAAACACAAAAACACAAGCAAATATCCTTAAAAAGAAAAAGGAGAAAAGTAAAAAACCAAAAAAAAAACACAAGCAAATATCCTTAAAAAAACGGAGAAAAGTGAAAAATAAAACCACACAAAAACGTTTCGTTGGAAAAAGAAGAAACTAAACTAAAAAATTTTTTATCCTGTGAAAAGAATTAAAAAACACAGTAACAATAAGACTAAAAGCAACGAAGAGAATTGAAAATATTAAAAACAACAGAGTGACATTAAATTACATAACTTTCTAAAGGTGAATAAAAACCCAACTAAAGAACATTTTGACGAAGCTGATACAAGTCTTGAAGAAGTGAATTTAAATTTATTCAACTGTAACCACGCTGGAAGAAGATCAACAACAATTACAGACGCAGGAATATGTTAGAAATGTTACAAATTATTAAAGTACCACCTACACATCGAATTAATTATAAGACTGATACAGCAAATGTTGCCCAAAATTATAGATATTTAGTTGATAAGATATGAAAACGGTAGTCTTAGTACTTGTTTTTAGTATTTGTTATTTTTGTAAATTATTACTATGTATATAATATGTAAATGAATTATTTTCGTTTGTTTTGTATATTTCAAAAATTGTTTATATTGAAAAAATATTTTCCCGCCTTTTTTACAAAATAGTTTTTTGTCAATTTGTAATTGTTTTTGAATTTGTTTTTTGTTAATATAATTTGTATACATGTTTACCCTGAAGAAGCTATCCATTGTTTGGTAGCGAAATATTGGTTAATAAATAATTTTTTATAAAAAAAAAAAAAAGTGATCTCAAGCTTAAATAAAAATCAAATATATTTTTAAGTATAATAAAAAACTGTAAAACACTGGAAACGAAAATAGGCTATTTGCCGGGGGAAGGGATCTTGAATTGTTCGATAGAGGATTTGACAGGTTCTTTTCAGGCTTTTAGTACTTCAGCTTCCACCATGACCACTCCTGCCCAAATTTTTTAACTAATTCGTTTACAGACCGCTCCATTGCAGGAGACTATAGACAGATTAAGCCAACAATTATCACAGTTAGTTAGTGTAAATACGATTGTAGAATATTGAACACAGACCATAGATGAAAATATTCGTTGTGATGAGACCCTAGATGTCATAAAATCATTACCCAATTTCGATGGGAAAAACTCCTATGTTAGTTGGCGGGAAGCCGCAGGTAATTCTATGCAATTATATAGGAATGGTAGTAGAAAATATTTCGCAGCATTAACTATTTTAAGAAATAAAATTGTCGAAGATTCAAACGATATTCTCACCACTCATGGCACGGTCCTAAACTTTGACGCAATCATGAGTAGATTAGATTTCGCTTACGCCGACAAACGGCCACTACATATAATAGAACAGGAGATGGGCATTATGAGACAGGGTTTTTTGTCCATTATTGAGTACTATAATGAGGTCAATAAGAAACTTACTTCTCTCATAAATAGGACCATAATGACCCATGGTTCTGAATCGGACTTAACTAGGGAACTTAATGTTAGAAATAGACAATATGCTTTGAGGGTGTTCATCACTGGATAAAATGCTCCATTGGCCAACATATTGTTCTCATTATCACCGAATGATCTACCAAACGCAGTAGCCAAAGCTTAGGAGCTCGAATCAAACAATATTCGCGCAAATTTCGCTTCTCAGTTCATTAGGGCAACACATCAGAATAATAATCACCAAAAGCCCACGAATTCGTTACGTTTTCCACAACAAAACCAAAATAATTTATCGCGAAATACGACAACCACAACCTAAACCCGAACCAATGGAGTTAGGAACTTCAGCTGGCGTTAAACCTGCACGAAATGGGTATTACAACCAAAGGCCAAACTATTTTTATAACTGTTTTGGGTCACAAAATCGAGCTAGTAATTTTCGACAGGGTAACAAACGTCCACATTCTCAAACGACGTATCAGCACAATCAAAAAGCTCAAAGAATAAATAACCTTAATGAAGACGCTTTTTTAGACATAGAATTGCATTATCAGGACAGCAAAGGATGGAAGAAAACTCAAAATTTTGATTGACAGTGGTGCAACGAGCAGCTACTGCAAACCTGGAGTTCTTGCGAACGGAAAGGACTTAGTTATTAAGAAGAGAGTAAAAACTGTTAACGGCTATACTCTTATTACACATTATTGTGAAGCAAGCATGTTTGGAATAAAACAATTGTTTTACGAAATCCAGGGACTTGAGATAGACATGCTTATCGGTTATAATTTTCTTAATAAAGCAAATGCAGTATTAGACTTTCAGCAAGGAATAATAACTTGTGGAAAATATTGCGAAAAATTTTTGAATTTTGAGAAAAACATATGCTGCTTGTAAAAATAATCTAGATAGAAAACCTAATGAAAATAATCTCAAAGACATTGGAGAATATGTCTTGAATAAAATTATTAATGAAAAATATCCTGAAGGTACTAACAAAAGTGTTTCAACTTGTTGATCATGAATCACAAACCTTGGAAAACTCCGCAAAAACATACAAGAAAAAGTTACCAGATTACACTCTAATATTAATTTAAATCTGCCTTTTAGAATGGATATTAGGGCAGAAATTAGAACAATAGATAATGATGCGGTATGGAGCAAACAATACCCATATCCGCTATCCGCAAACTCATTTGTTAACAATGAAATAGAAAAGTTATTGAAAGCGGGCATCGTTCGTGAAAGCAGGGGCCCTTATAATTCACCAGTGTGGGCGGTCCCAAAAAAGGGAACGAATGAAGACGGGACACAAAAACTCCGTTTAGTCATCGATTACAAGAAATTAAATCAGAAAACAATTGCATATAAATACCCTATACCAGACTGTAATGTCATATTGTCCAACTTGGGCAAGGCGAAATTTTTTTCAACCATTGTTCTTGAATCTGGGTTTCACCAAATTCTCATGAGAGAGGACGATGTGGGAAAAACCGCATTCTCCGTCAACAATGGGAAGTATGAGTTTGTACAAATGCCATTCGGATTGAGGAATGCACCAAGCATTTTTCAAAACGCGATGGACGACATTTTGAGAAATTTCATTGGTAGATTCTGTCATGTTTATATAGATGACATTATAGACTTACAAGAACATATAAAACATTTGGATATAGTAATCAAGTAAGAGAAGCAAATATGAAAATATCCTTGGAAAAGTCAAAATTTTTTGAGGAAGAAGTGGAATTCCTGGGGTATGTAATAGCACATGGAGTTATAAAAACAGACCCAAATAAAATTGAAACAATCAAAAATTACCCACAACCCAAACTCTAAGACAGCTTAGAAGTTTCCTTGGTCTTACGGGTTACTACCGTAAATTCATTTGTAATTACGCCAATGTGACAAAACCTTTGACTAGATTTCTTGCCGGAGAAAACGGTAGAGTATTTACTAACGCTTCAAAGAAATTAAAATTGAACTCGATACTGAGGGTGTCTCAGCATTTATTAAATTAAAGGACCTCTTGGCTGGTCAGGTCGAACTAACCCAACCTGATTATCAAAACAAATTTATTCTAACGACCGATGCATCAAATGCAGCCATTGGTGCTGTATTGACACAACAGAAAAAACCAATAATATTCATATCAAAAACTCTCAATTCAACTGAACGTAACTACGCCACGAATGAAAGAGAGTTATATGCCATAGTCTGGGCAATAAAAACCCTTCGAAATTATTTATATGGTGTGACAGATCTAGAAATACATACCGATCACCAACCTCTTACATTTGCAATTTCAACTAAAAATCCCAACGCGAAAATTAAAAGATGGTTGTCTTTTATCGAGGAGTACGCTCCTAAGATTGTATATAAGCCTGGTGCTACCAACGTAGTAGCCGACGCACTTTCTAGACAGGTCTTGAATAATATTTCCGATGATGACTCACTACAAAGTACCCAACATTGTATTGAAAGCAGCGACAGTTTTAATATCCCTGAAATTAACAAACCTCTTAACGAGTTTAAACAACAAATTTTGCTTTATAAAACTAATTTCACAAAACATGAATCCCTCATAACTTTTGGTAGAATACGCCACATAATAGAGTTCGATACGAGGGAAAATTTGAAAAACATATTGTTGGAATTCCTTAAGCCTAACCTTGTTACAGCAATTCATTGCACCGCAGAAGATATCTACGAGTTTAAAGAGACTATAAAAAATGTATTTAAAAACAAATTCGTTCATACTAAGAGAAAAGAGAGCAAACTCATGTTCGTGCTCATAGAAACTGTAAAGAAAATCTTGGCCAAGAATGTTAAATAGCATAAAGCAATATATCAGACATTGCAACATATGCAATAAAGTCAAATATGATAGGAAACCTGCTAAACTTCCAATTGGCAAAGCTCCAATTCCCAACAATGAGGGGGAGTTTCTTCATATCGATATTTTTTACGCACAAAGTCATAAGTTTATAACCTGCGTAGACGCCTACTCAAAATTTTTAGTAATAAAACATATAGAAGATAAATTGAATCTTGGGGAAAAAGTCCAGGAAATTTTGCAAAGCTTTCCAAACGCGAAAAGACTTACGCTTGATAATGAACCGTGTTTTACAACTCCACAATTTAAATCATTAATGCAGAGATTGAAAGTTGAATTATATTACTGCGACCCACGCCACAGTTCGACAAATGGTCAAGTGGAAAGGGTACACTCAACTTTGGTTGAAATCGCTCGTTGCATTAAAGGGGAATTTCACATAATTGATATTAAGGAAACATTTTACAGAGCTGCTCAGCAGTATAATTTAACCATCCATTCAGTAACGAATAAAAAACCATACGATATATTTCACAACAAAGTGCAACATGATGACGTACGAGATAAACTTCGTCAAGCACAATTGAATCTGATAAGTAGAAATAAACCTACTGAAATAAAAACTTATGAACCGAATCAGGAGGTTAATGAGATACTTATTGGTAAGAGAAATAAATTAGATGATAGGTACAGGAAACAGAAAATTAGCGAAGATTTAGGAAATAAAGTAAGAATATTTAGTAGAAATAGGATTGTACATAAGGAGAATATAGAATCATGAATGTTTCTCTTTTCTGCAGGAAATGTCACTCAAAATTTTATTACTATTCACAATTCTTGATGTCTGCCGACCTGAAGTGCAGATATTGGATTATTCAAATTCCCAACTTGTTCCTATACATTTAGGACAAGCACGGTTGCAAAATGGAAACTTCAAATTAATACATGTTCTAAATTTAACGCAGTATGAGTCAATAATTCAGGAAATAGAATCATGATGACCATAAAATAGTAGTACGAAAGATAGAAGGACTGTTGGAAAATAATGAAAGACAGAGGATAATAAATAAAGAAGTTTAGGAAAGAGTCAATCTGTTGACGAATTCCACGAACCACATTATTAAGACCATCCAATCCTTGGAAGAAGTTAGGAGAATACAGGAAGAAACAATAACGAATAAATTAAGGTTGCTGAGAGAGGAGATTGTTAACGTACAGTATGCCTTGCAGTGGTCAAAGGTAGGAGTTATAAATTCTTTTATTTTGTCCGAAAAGGATATTAGTGAGGTTAAACAGTTTTTAGATCAGGAAAAATTCCTATGTACTGATCTCGAACAAGCATTAAGCTTTGCAACAGTAAGATTAGCAACAAATTATAGAGCTATCATTTCCATAATAAATCTTCCTGCAATAGATAGTAAGGTTTGTGAAAAATTATTGATTATACCAATAAAAAAGGGAAACAGAATTGTAAAAATTAATACTGAAAATATAATAAGATGTAATAAAGAAATTTATGAATTAAGAGAAAATTGTAAAGAATATAATAAATTATATATTTGTAGCGAAGAACAATTAATAGATATAACTAAAACAAATTGTATAATTGTATAAATACGGTACGAGAATTATATCCGGGAACTATTTTGCTAAACCAATTTGAAGGTGTTGTCGGGACTTCAAATAACGAAACAAATGAATTGCGCGGGACATACTTACTTCAATTCCATAATGGTACTATTACAGTTGCCAGTAAAACATATATTTCAAAAGAAATATCTGAATGGAAACCGCTTCCTGCTTTATTGCAACCAACGAAAAATGGTGAAAATATAGAGGAGGTGCTTTCTTTAGAACTTATGAAAGATCTGCAATTAAATAATATCGAGCAGATAACTTCAGTTTCGACTGAAGAAAAAGTTATGTTCTCACTCAATTTGGGTCTTATGACCGTATTAACGTGTTTTATATTGGCAATGGCTTTTAAACTTCGTAAGGAACCTAAAAGTGCTTTAACGGTCACAAATATAATCAAAGAGGACAAACCGCCGGTAATCAAAACTCCTGAGGAACCGTCTGGCTCTCCTGAACAAAAATGCGAATTTCGCAGTATAAATGATCTTCCTATTCATTTAGTATCGGGACGATCCCACTAAAAGAAGGGGGAATTAAGGCGACAGTACTATATTGTTCATTAACCCGTCTCAAAAATTAAGCGACAGCACTATATTTTTTATTATTTTCATACGGTCATTAAACCGCCTCAAATTTCAGCAAGAAATTAATGATTATGCTTACATAGTCTGTCTGCAAAATAAAATTGTTTTTATAGAATTAAAATATCATTTTACTTTGCACGCGCAAAATAAAAATGATGAGTTGCATTTGAATTGTTTTTTATGGAATTTCTGCTGAATGACAAAAATCATGTTTGCTAGTAGAAATAAATAAGAATATTTTACAAAAAACTTAAACTTTTAATCTTTGGAAGTGAATGGTGACCGATGAAATTGCTAAATAAAGTTATATTTTTTTAAATGAAAAACTAACCAATTATTAACTTACATACATACGTAAATTTATAATTTTACAATGTATGTACGTATTTCATATGGGATGAATGGTGGTAAAAACTACTGTTATTGCATGACTACACGTTGTGAAGGGTATATAAGATTCGGCATGGCCGAATATAGCGCTCTTACTTGTTGTGAGTTGGTTTTTTAAACTGCTAAGTCGATGTTCACACACGACGATTATAGTTGGGCAATTCTTGAGTTAATAGATGTTTTTACTGTTTTAGGTGAGGAGAAAGCAATTTTTTTTTTAAATTTGACATTTCTTTTCATCTGGTGTTTCGCTTCTTGGTGTGTAAGTAATTTAAAATTTGAGTTAAAAACGTCACAAATTAAACGTTTAAAATATTTAAAAATAAAAAAACAGAAAGAAAATATTTTAGTGAAAACATTTTAATTAAAAGCGTTAATAAAAATCAATTATATTATTTTATGTATGTTTTTATTTTTCTTATTGCTATATACGGGTAAAGCAGCGTTGCCAGAAGCTTTTGGAGGAAAAAAAATCATAATTTGATGAACAAAATCTTCAAATTATTTAAATTCCAACATTTTTTTACAATCGCAAAAAAAAACAATAAAAATTTATTATTTATTTATATTAAAATAAATATACATATTTATGCATATAGAAACCTGTGAATAAAATCAAATTGACAGATACTCTGTAGTAACAATCATACATTTAACAATTACATATGAATTAAAGTATTTTAGTTATCATCATTGTTATTATACAGAGTAGGTTTCATATTTGTATTTATACCTTAATATATTTTTAAATTATAGCATGAACAATCGTTTAACTTTAAGTATTCTTTTGAATATAATATACCCTTAAGAGTGCTGTTATCTAATATATTTCTATCTTTTGTTTTATTTAAATTTAAAACTTAAAATATTCGTTCAAAAATTCGTTCTTCGGAAAAGCTAAGATTTTGTCAGTTCGAGTTATTTTTGAGACTTCTGACCACAATTCTATACAACTTAGATTATCTATAGTTGTAAAGTGTTCGTTAAAGTGGAGAAGACGTAGTTATCTAAACTCGTCTTCTAAGTCAATCAATTGAATAAATTTGAAAAGTTTTGTATTAAGCCTGCTAAAGAAGCTACTTTTCTATTAATTATTTTTAAAGGGTCAAGAAAAAATAGTGGAAAAAAAGTTCTTTAAAATAATTATGGTCAAAATCAAATCGTTTCAGTATTTGCTTACACAACTCAATGTAAAATGAAGTACAATTTTCAACAAAGTTTTTATTTCATTATCTCATTATTAAGATTGGAAATTTTTTTGTTTTACAAACACGCCCAAATAAATATCTTCGTTTTGTAAACGTAACAATTTATTTTAAAAGTCAAATTCATTAATTAAATTGATGTTAACGTAATTTGGTTTTATAAAAATATCTAAATTTTTAAGATAAAGACATTGCATTTCATCATAAATTCTTTGTATTTGAGAGGATGTGGTTTCAAAAATTATGTTAACTTTGTTTATTATGTTGAGAATATACTTTAAAAACACAGATAGAGTTCGAACTGTTTTTAATAGACCTGTGACAAGCTGATATAAAAATTTATTGGTTTAAAAATTGATTGTTGATAAGAATTGTAGAAAAATTATGTTTCGTATCTACAACTTAAAACAAAAAATATATAATTTCTACAAATAAAAATCATTATATTGGGCGAAAAAATCATAAATCATATTTTAGCGAAAAAAAATCCTTAAAAATGTGACAAAATCGTGATTGTGGCAACGCTGGACACAAATGACAAATTGTAAGAAAATAAAAGCTAAACAAAACAGAAAAATCGCCAAAGAAATCGTCGTGTGTAAACATAAAAGCAAGTTCATAAGAAAATATGGAAAAAGTTGGGCAATTAAAATCGTCGTGTGTGACCTTCGACTAAGTGGTACACAAACATTATACGCAGGGTACACTTATACAAGGTGGCGTTGCCAGACCAGAGGCTTATGGAAGATTTTCATTAAAAAAACTTTGGATAAATTGAAACCATTTTGGTTAAATAGATTGTCTTTTTTTTATATTGTTTTAAAACAAAATAATAGAAAATGTTGCACTACAGTGCAACAATTTAGCTGTGGCTTTGTATCTCGTGGTATATATATGATAAATTTTTTCTACTAAGCAGTGTTTGATTTATTGAAGCTTGTAGCCTTAAAAACAAAAAAGCTGTAAAACTGATTTTCCCTTACGCGAACTCATTTTCTTTAAAATAATAGTAAAAATATTTAATTTTAGTTATGTCATTCCTTCAATTAAACGGCGGCAGCTTAACCGAATCCGACTGTATTACATATTTTTTATACAGACATTTTTTTATGTGGCGCCAAAAAATTTTTGTGTTGTATTCCTTGCAAGGGATGATTTTCACATACATATACCTTTTTATACCCTTCACACAGTGAAAAAGGGTATATATAGGTTTGTCATTCCGTGTGAAATTTCTACAATTTTCATTTTCGACCCCATAAAGTATATATTTTCTGAAAGCTTATGAATAGGGGAGTCGATTAAGCTCTGTCAGTCTGTCCGTCTGTCCATGTGTATGTTGAAATCAACTTTTCGAAGCCCCCCGACATCGCTTGGACCCGGGTGAGGTATTAAAATATCAGAAATATTCGGGAGTAGATCGGTATTGAAAATCAGAAACATCGGTACATAAACAACTGAGATATGAGCAAAAACCCACGACCACCTCGATTTTTTTTCACAAAAACAACATTACAACAACAACATACATACAAACGTGTATACGGGTTAGAGAAAAAGTGGCATCGAATCCCAGCTGAGCCAAAAAAATTTTTTTTTTATATTTTTTTTTTATTTTTTTTATATATTTTTTTTAAAGTTTTTTTTTATTTAGTTTTTATTTAATATTTTATTTATATTTTTATTAATTTTTTTTTATTTATATTTATTATATATATATTAATTATTTTTTTTAATAAATTTAATCTTTATTTTATCGAACTTTTCTGTTTTAAACTAATATTCAAATTTTAATCAGGCTCGAGTTCATATTAACATTCTTATTGTTATAAAGAATTTTTATTTGTGATGAATGAAAGAATAGTCTGAAAAATTATATTTTTACCGACAACTAGCCGAGTGGAATGCATTTTCGAAACCAGCTACGATTTCATCATCAGCACTCTTTGATCGGTGGGTGCATGTTGGTTGTAAATATCATCTATTTAACTCACGGGACTTAAGTTAATTGAATTCGGTAACTACTTTAGTTTTTCCTTTTTCATATATTTTTACCACAATGAGTTAGATTGAAATTTTTCTTTTTTTGCCCAACAGCAACCCTTTTACTTTTGTTTGTTATTATCTTTCATTTTTATCACTATTATTGTCCTGCTCTAGCCACCAGTTAGGTAGCGATAAGAACAGATATGATTGTTATTAACAATCAATGTTTATAATCATTTGTTTTATTTTTCTGTGAGGTCAGTATACAACCGAATGTTGATTGACCAACAGTGAATTAATGATTGTTTGCACCGTGCCCTGTGCTTACATAAATTTAATTTTTATTTTATCGAACTTTTCTGTTTTAAACTAATATTCAAATTTTAATCAGGCTCGAGTTCATATTAACATTCTTATTGTTACCTTTAAAAAGGTGTTCGTATTGTAACGAACCTTTTTCATAGCTGGGGTAAAACTCACCGGTGCCAAGGCCCTGTCACAAAAATTTATTTTGTTGGACCGCTTGTGAAAAGAAACACGTGTTATTTTTTTTTCTTTAACTATATTTTACCCCTCGTTTCACTCTTTATTAATTGACTATTTATTTAGACAGGTTTATCATTAGACAGGTCTTTACATGACCTCTTAAAATAATAGAAACAAAACGATGTGTCTTAAATATCGGGTAACGACCGACGGCAAGGAAGGTGGCGCTCGGTGGTAAAGAGAAGTTAGTGACTATGCGGGACACCACGACGTCAACAACAACGCTTTCGTTGAAGTCGCAGTAGCGAACCTGCGGGACACCACGGGAACAACTACTGCGGCTAACGCGCGACGATGGGTTGACGCGTCTGGCTCTGAAGTGTATTGTGAACCTGCGGGACACCACGCACTAATCACACTTTCGTTCGAGGCACAGTAGCGAACCTGCGGGACACCACGGGAACAACTACTGCGTTCAACGAGCGACTTGGAAGAGAATGCCTGTTAGCGAACCTGCGGGACAACACGGGAACACTAACAAAAATTGTAATCATACCCTTTGGTTGTAAAGTAGAGAAGACACCGGGACACCACCAAATTCTCTAATTTACAAACTAACTACCACTACAAATAAAGTTCTTACCGATCCAAGCGCTGCACACCAAATGATCACAATTCATTGCTGTGGCTGCTTTTATACCCTTTGAGCCAGCCAAACATACACACAAACACCGATGGCGTGTTTACATTATGACACATTAATCAAGGTATGTTACAGTGGATGTGCATGGTGCCACCTGGGCTGTTACCAAATGGCAACGTTGTCAGTCGTTAATTTAAATTTAAATAATAATTCTAATATTCTGGGTATTACATACAATTATTCCAGTACAATAAGTAATAAAAAAAAAGAAATAATACTTATTGCCAACAAATTCATTTGATTATCATTATAATAATACTTCAAGTAAGAAAAATAAGAATAATTCTAATAATGATAATATTAATAATAACAATAATAATAATTATAATAAAAGGAACAGAGTTTAATAATTACTAAAATCAATTTGAATAACTCAACAAAAAAAATATAAAATTCTTCATTTCAGTAAACAATAACAAAAAAAAATGCATGCCAAAGAAATATACTTTAGTAATTTTCTATGCTTTGAGTGGGCGACAAAAACGAGGACCGACTTTTATCGTCACAGTATATAGCGACACGGTGAGCCTTTGGCATAAACATATTAGCATTGCATCGCAAGGTTTATAATTGAGGTGCAAGATTGAGAAATATTTTGAGTATATAATGGGACTTTAAAATGAATGCATACATAAGTTATGCAATGCGACATAAACATTTCAAAAATGTACAATTTTTTCCGGGGTATAACGACTTCTTTTTTCATTGCTTACAATTTTCCATCGAACTTTAAGGATTCCTTTTGTTATTTCAACAATACATCGACCTTTTGACTATATCTCATTCAAATGTGATTTCTCCGAGCCTTCTTTAGGATTCCTTTAAGGTGTCATCAACCGGGGCTCAAGAGGATATCCAGAGTCGGCTGCAAAACTAAATGTTTTATAAAACATTTCATATAAAATTTCATGTAAATGCCGAGGCTTTATTAATATTTTACCTAAAAGTCAAAAATTTTTTGGTTTATTAGTATTATACAGTTCTTCTAAAAGAAGTCTTTCCTCAGAATGCTTGTGTGATGCACCTTCATACTTAGAATTAATTGATAAAACTCTGAAAAAATAAAAATATGTACAAACTTATAAAAATACAATTGAATGATGCAATTTTCTTACGCATTAGCTTGCAATGATGCTCACTTTTTCACTTTTTTCGTATTAATTTTCTAATATGTACTGTAGTATTATTATCGTCTTTAGAATCAGATGACGATTGCCACAACAAAAGGAATAATTAATGGACTTCTATTTGCATAATATTTTATTTAACAGAAATAAGTTTAATGAGTGGTGAAAAATTTGATTGTTTTATATAACTTATCTACACTCATGGCACATCAATAACTACTTAGCTAATCTTGAAGCACCACTCGATTATTATACCCACCACCAAAAAAATGATGGGGTATATTCATTTTATCTCACCGTTTGTATCACATAAAAATGCCCATTTTAGACCCCATAAAGTATATATTTTCTGAGACCTGGTCGTTCTAGCTTTGTCTGTCCGTTTCTTGAAAGCAAGAACTGAAAAAGTTAGGTGGCTCAAAAAATTCTAAAAAGAAGAAAACACGTGTTTTTAAAAAGCGCTATTAAAAAAAGTGTTTTTGTTATTTAATAAGCTAATAAAAAAGTTTGGAACATAACAACATAATATATTTTTCGTGGCTGAACATTTGTGTCAACAAGTAATAATCCAAAGTTCTGCTACTAATGTCAATTTTAATAATAATAAAACGAATACTCAAAATAAAAATACTGCATATATTTTTGTTTGTGCACTACAGCTGCTTTCGTTTGTTTTGTTTTACTGCTTAGATTATTTTCTAAATGGCATTTAGTGTGAAAATAATAATAAAAATAAAAAAAACTTATAAACTTTTAAAATAAAGCTTTTATGGAACGTAAAGCTTAGAATCAGCGTTGCCACAACCAAAAAAAGTTACAACCAAATTTTCTTACAAATGTAACTAAATGAGGAAAAAAATAACCAATTGAAAATTATTTTGATATTAACCTTGGAGGCCAATTGACAGGTCCATTTCTCGAAATCAACTTATCGCCAAATTTTGATTTCAATAAGTCGATGGTTGCGTTCGCCGTATGGCACGTAGCGCCATCCTGTTGAAACCACATCTCCTCCGGATCAATGTCATCCATATTTTCAAACAAAAAATCATTGATCATGGTGCGGTAACGATCTCCATTGACCGTAACGCGAGCTCCGGCCTCATTTTTGAAGAAATAAGGTCCGATGATGCCACCAGCGTGAAAACCGCACCAAACGGTGCATTTTTCTGGATGTAATGGAGTCTGTAGGGTCTCTTGTGGATTGGTCTCACTCCATATGCGGCAATTTTGCTTATTAACAAACCCGTTAAGCCAAAAATGCGCCTCATCGCTGAACACAATTTGCGATAAAACAACGGGTCAGTTGCCAACTGCTCTAGAGCCCAATCGTCCAAAATTGGACGTCCAGAATGCGCTTCGTCAAGAACAGCCGCGGTGCCCATATACCCGAAATCATTTTCAAATGTTAATGTCACGTATTGATCTTTCGAATAAAAAAAAATTTTTGATTACAATTTAATTTTTTGTGTTATTTTTTACAATTTCAAGTTCTATCAGGCTTAAAAAAACACCGTTTATTAAATTTGTTTTTTTTTTTTAATTTCATTTTATATTTCAATGCAAAAAACAAAATAGAATTAAAAATATATATAAAGTTTTTAAAAAAAAGTTTTTTAAAACAAAGTTTTGGCAGCCCAGACATAATGGGAATCATTTTGATTTTTGCACAATTCTTTTGATTGCATAACATTGTTAATTGTTTGAAACTCAAGCTTATTTCTAAATTTGCTTTTTATCAAACTAAGCAGTGAAAAAATTCTTTCTGCAGCAGCTGAACTATGAGGCAAAGACATTAAATTTTGAACAAATTAAGTCACGGATGGAAATCATGGTACAATTGTACTTTTTATGGTACATTTTTGACCTTGTTGGTACCTTGGTACTACCGCGAGCTACTTGGTACAATTTAAAAATTTGTCCATGTTCTATTTAATTTTGTTTGTGTGTGTTTTATTTTATACTGTCAGCTTCTCTGTTTTTGTTGCAATGCTGTTGTCAAAGCGAATTCATGTACCAGGTGGTGTCAATTCTGCAACAACAAAATCTGCCTAGTACTTTATTGCAAACTTCTTACAAAAATCCCCTGTTAATTTGGTACCACCTGGTACATGAATACGCCTTGGCTGTTGTTATATGTATTTTAGTTGTGATTCGTAAGCATGTAAGGTGGACATTAATAACGAAGTACTTAAATGGTTCGATAAGTTTACTCCAGAAAAAGTTATTATGGGAGAAACAAATATAATAGTACCTCGTCTGGTGAAAATGTTTCCACACGAACAAACGGACTTTGAAGCAATAAATAATCAGTACAGAGCACTAGCCGTTGTGATTGATCTTAGATCACACAAAGATTCAAATATTTCCTATTTTTGGTCTAAAGTATCTCAGATGAAAAATGAATTAAATGAGTTCATGTTCCCAGATATTTTGTAAAAGGAATTCTGTCTATTCCACATTCCTCGGCCAATAAAAGAAGAAGGAAAGAAATAGACTACACGTTTCTACTGTTTCAAATTTAATACAAACAAAAGATTTATTGAAGTCAACAAATACTTGTTGCTTTAATTTTAAAATAACAGAAACTTTTTAATCTAAAAGTATTTAATAAATAATATTTGTTAAATAACTGATCTCTACGTGTGTACCTATAAATGTAATATTTAATATTTTTTATTGTATACTGGATTTTATACACATTTCTGTTAAGTTTCTGTTCTTTTATTGTATACTTCAGAATTTTTTTAAACATTTTTGTTAAGCTTATGTTTTTTTAATAAATATTCAAAAATGGTACAATCACGGCCTAAAAAGTACATTTTGTTTTCATACTTGATACAAAATCATAAAAGCCATTTTCCTTCCCTGAATTAAGTGTTCTTCGAAACACTTTTCGGTCATTGGATTTTTGATGTTTGGACACTTTATCCCGAAACTCAAAAATACTTATATCACTGTCTAAAATAATATTTGAAAATCTTAATAGTTTCTATTGGGATAAAATATTTTCTTCATTGCCACCTGTTAAATTTTGGAATGATAATAACAAAGGTTCCAAACTTATTTCTAAACTACATACAACTTTATTTGGTGTAATTATCTCAAAATTTTTAAAATCTTTTCTTGAAAAATCGAAGCGTTTCAGAATTTCCTTAAAAAGTTCAATATAAAGCTGTTGTACATCTTTTTTAATTTTATGTTTTTGCAAGCTTGATAGTAGGGTGATCGACTCGGTTTAAAAGTCGGTGGAAAACCCGGTTTTTTACTGTTTCAGCAGGCGGTTTTTTCCAAATGTTAATTTTTCGAATATCGAATACACCGGTTTGTTTATTCACAGAAGCCGGTTTTTTTCATTTTTAGTTTTATGTTCATCTATCTTTGTAACCAAACGTACCATACAATATTTATTACTCAAAAAATTTCCAAAAATCAGAAAATTTATTAAATACTCTTCCTTAATATTGTAAGAAATTTATTTGTTGTTTCAAAAGCATTTGTAAAATAAGAAAAATAATTAAGTTAAATATTATTTGTTTTAAATGGGGAGCAGGTATTTTATACGTTGTTGTGCTTATAAATTGCTGTGACAATCAGCTATTCAGTTAAGTTTTTTGACCAAATTACTGTACTTTGCCAGACTTTTTGATCTCATTTTAAAATTTAATAATATTTTGCTTCTACGAAATCTAGCGACTTGTACTAAAGACTACCCATAGCTTCACTTTTTACTTTGATAACATATGACTTGTATAGTAAAATAGTTTGGCACACAAAGGGTCATTATTACAACTTGCCTACAAAGTTAATGTTAGTTAAAGCCAAATTTGACTACAGTGAGCAGTGACTTTTAATATTTTTCATTACTAGAACCTCCTCGTAACAAAGTTTTTTTTTTATTTTAAATAACGGCATTTTATAATAATGCCATTGAATTTGTGTCAACTTAAAATGCAATTAAACCATAAAACAAACTAGTTTATACCTATATATGTATCTCTGTTATGGGTATAAGAAAGAATTATATTTTATGTATTCGACCGGTTAACCGGTTTTTTCTAAATTTTTAAAAAAGCAACCGGTTTTTTCTTTAATTCTAAATTTCAAACTATTTGAAAACCGGTTTCTTCAAAATGTCGAATAATCGATCATCCTACTTGATAGGCTGCTTTCTTACATACTTGCTTCTTCATTGCAATGTGAAACATTCATATTTTATAGCGCGATTTGAAAAATTAGCATATGAAATACATACTGTATATACATATGAAAATTTTAGTGAGAAGTAACCAAAATCAAAAAAGTACACATCTACACGTCAGAAAAAAAATATCCAATTTTGGTTAAAAGTAACCAAAACGACAACGCTGCTAAGAATTATTATTTTGCATTAACATTTTTGCATACTTTAGGGATGCAAACAATAATAGCAACTTGAAAATAAATCTTATACAAATTAACATTTGCGATCGTAAACCAATTCATTATTTAAATTATTAATGTATAAAACAAAGCGAGATCGGAAGAATAAAGACGATAATAACAACAAAAACGGTATATATCAAAACACAAAAAAAAAAACGAACATAATAAAATAAGTGAGTCATTCGAAATGAGCAGCGTTAGTGAAAATATCAATGATCAAGTAAACAATGAAAACTTAACAAAAGCGCCGAAGAGAGGAAGAGAACCTTCACAAATCTAATTAATAAATAACCCTAACTTTACCTCGTAGATAATAGTTTTGAAAATGTATAGAGGCAATAAGGAACGTGAAGCGCGAATGCTTAAAGAATTTGATAAACGTGTTAATAAAATGAAAACTGATATTTTAGATATCACTCAACGTGTAACGAAATTGGAAATGGTTACCGATGACATTGTCAGGCTTAAGGGTAAGGTTGGTAAATTGAAAGTGCTATTACAACGACAGAAAAATTGATTTATTGTCTCGGATCTTCGTATTAATGGTGTCCCATATCCTGAAAAAGATGATTGTTTCACATTTTTCAGGCAATATGTGAAGACGTAAATATTAACACTCCAGCAGTAAAAGCTATTTATAGACTTCAAAACCATAACAAAGAACGTAAATTTTCACCAAATGCTGTTATAATGGTTAAGCTGTTTCTCCCAATGATAAAAACTTTGTCCTTAAGTCTATTTAAAATTTTCGTAAACGTACAACCAACACCATTGCTTTTGAAACATATTGGTGAAAATTCTGATCGTCCATTCTATGTAAATGAAAATTTGACCTCCACAAATTTTAAAATATTCCAATCCGCGGTTGACTGAAAAATTAAAAACAATTAAAATCAGTTTTTACAATGCGAGGTTTGGTTAACATAAAGTTTAACCCTAATGAACAGCCTATTCGAATAGATAGTATGAAGGAGCTGAATTTTTTTTTTTGATGTGTGTCTTTCTTCTGAAAATAAAAAGCTGTAATTTTTTAACGATTCAAACCAAGGCATATCCATAAGTTACTCGTATACAATCAGCTGACTGTTTTTTTTATATACATTTTATAAGCGTTACCAAGGCATATTCATGTAGGTATATGCAACGGCGAATTGATACAACAAAGCATCTTTTTAGGGAATTTTTTCTTTCAAGGCCAGTTTGTATAACAAGGATGGAAAAGTTGTTTTTATATGTTTAATCCAATAAAATTTTGTTAAAAAAAGGATATGTGCTTGTGAAGCACATTATAAATGGTACAAGAACAACAAGTATACATAAATTTGGTAAATTTATTATCATAAAAAGCACAATTAAGTTAAATGTTTAATTCGGAATCCAAAATCTAATTTTCCATTCCTGCATTAATAAATAGAATCAAGAAGAATTCAAAAAATTTAGACATTGTGTTTCCCCATCATCATGTGCTGATAATTTCACCTGTATGAATTCTCCTTGAGCGTTACCAACTTTTTTTAAAAGTCATGCCTCCATTTGTCTTCGCTTTAAAGTTTTTTAAAAATTATTAAAATTTATGAAAAAAATAATTTTTTTTGATATGCCGGCATATATACAAAAACAAAATACATGTGTTTTTATACCCTTCACCTGTGGTGCACAAGAGTATATATAGCTTTGTCATTCCGTTTGTAATTTCTACAATTTTCATTTCCGACCCCATAAAGTATATATTTTCTGAAAGCTTATGAATAGAGGAGTCGATTAAGCCCTGACCGTCTGTCCGTGTGTTGGTTGAAATCAACTTTTAGAAGCAACTATATGTTCCTCAGATCTGTATATGGTATCAATCTCTTGGAAATATCCAGGAATGAATCGCTATTGAAATTCAGCACAATCGCCCCATAACTTTCTGAGATATGAGCAAAAAACCACGACCACCTCGTTTTTTTACACAATTACAACAACAACATACTTATACACATACATGCAAAAAACATGAAAAAAAAAAATTACAAAAAAAAAATATATTAAAAATAAAAAAAAATTAAAACAAAAATTTTAAAAAAAATTTAAAAAAATTTTTTAAAAATTTTTGTAAAAAAATTTTTTAAAAAAATTTAAAATAAAATATAAAAAAATAATAAAATATAAATAATATCTTAAATAAAATAAGATAACATTTTTTTGGCTCAGCTGGGATTCGATGCCACATTTAGTCTAACCAGTATACACATATGTACGTATTTAATATGAGATGAATGGTGATACAAACAATTATTATTGCATGACTACACGTTGTGAAGGGTATATAAGATTTGGCACGGCCGAATATAGCACTGTTACTTGTTTATTGTTGTGTTTGTTGCCGCGATGCATATATGTACCTTATGGATATGCCTTGATTCAAACTATACTAAATAATTATACCCTTCACCTGTGGTGCACAAGGGTATATATAGCTTTGTCATTCCGTTTGTAATTTCTACAATTTTCATTTCCGACCCCATAAAGTATATATTTTCTGAAAGCTTATGAATAGAGGAGTCGATTAAGCCCTGACCGTCTGTCCGTCTGCCCGTCTGTCCGTGTGTTGGTTGAAATCAACTTTTAGAAGCAACTATATGTTCCTCAGATCTGTATATGGTATCAATCTCTTGGAAATATCCAGGAATGAATCGCTATTGAAATTCAGCACAATCGCCCCATAACTTTCTGAGATATGAGCAAAAAACCACGACCACCTCGTTTTTTTCACAATTACAACAACAACATATATACATACATACATGTAAAAAACATACCAAACAAAAAAAATTACAAAAAAAAAAATACTAAAAATAAGAAAAAAATAATAAAAAAAAACTACAAAAAAAAAACTTAAAAAAAATTTAAAAAAAAATTTAAAAAAATTTTTTAAAAATTTTTCTAAAAAAATTTAAAAAAAATTTAAAAAAAAATATAAAAAAAAATAATAAAATATAAATAATATATTAAATAAAATAAAATAAATTTTTTTTTGGCTCAGCTGGGATTCGATGCCACATTTATTCTAACGTGTACGTATGCACGTATTTTATATGAGATGAATGGTGATACAAACAATTATTATTGCATGACTACACGTTGTGAAGGGTATATAAGATTCGGCACGGCCGAATATAGCACTGTTACTTGTTTTTATTCATGTAAAGTTAGTTACATATATACAAATATTTTATAATTTTTATACCCTTCACACAGTGAAAAAGGGTATATATAGGTTTGTCATTCCGTGTGAAATTTCTACAATTTTGATTTCCGACCCCATAAAGTATATATTTTCTGAAAGCTTATGAATAGGGGAGTCGATTAAGCCCTGTCAGTCTGTCCGCTGACCGTCTGTCCGTGTGTATGTTGAAATCAACTTTTTGAAGCCCCCCGACATCGCTTGGACTCGGGTGAGGTATTAAAATATCAGCAATATTCGGGAGTAGATCGGTATTGAAAATCCGAAACATCGGTACATAAACAACTGAGATATGAGCAAAAACCCACGACCACCTCGATTTTTTTTCACAAAAACAACATTACAACAACAACATACATACATACATACATACAAACGTGTATACTGGTTAGAGAAAACGTGGCATCGAATCCCAGCTGAGGCAAAAAAATTTTTTTTTTATATATTTTTTATATTTTTATACCCTCACCTGTGGTGCACAAGGGTATATATAGCTTTGTCATTCCGTGTAAAATTTCTACAATTTTGATTTCCGACCCCATAAAGTATATATTTTTTGAAAGCTTATGAATAGGGGAGTCGATTAAGCCCTGACCGTCTGTCCGTCTGCCCGTCTGTCCGTGTGTTGGTTGAAATCAACTTTTAGAAGCAACTATATGTTCCTCAGATCTGTATATGGTATCAGTCTCTTGGAAATATCCAGGAATGAATCGCTATTGAAATTCAGCACAATCGCCCCATAACTTTCTGAGATATGAGCAAAAAACCACGACCACCTCGTTTTTTTACACAATTACAACAACAACATACTTATACACATACATGTAAAAAACATACCAAACAAAAAAAAATTACAAAAAAAATATTAAAAATAAGAAAAAAATAATAAAAAAAACTAAAAAAAAAAATTTTAAAAATTTTTAAAAAAGAAATGTTAAAAAATTTTTTAAAAATTTTTCTAAAAAAATTTTTTAAAAAAATTTTAAAAAAATTTAAAAAAAATTTAAAAAAAATATAAAAAAAATAAAATAAAATAAAATTTTTTTGGCTCAGCTGGGATTCGATGCCACATTTATTCTAACGTGTACGTATGCACGTATTTTATATGGGATGAATGGTGATACAAACAATTGTTATTGCATGACTACACGTTGTGAAGGGTATATAAGATTCGGCACGGCCGAATATAGCACTGTTACTTGTTTTTTTTGATTTTATTAAGTTTAACTATATATATAATTCTTTCTTAAATATGATTTAATTTTTCTAATATTTAATTTCCAAAATTACTTTTACATTGCTTGCGTTTATAATAAAATCAAATTTAAACATAATTACGTTTTCTAAGGATAACGTAGTAATTAGTTCCAAAGATGTGACATAAAACATGGTACGTGTATCAGAGTCTGACTTCGGTTATCCGAATATTTACTTATCTTTTTCGGTTATAAGTATAACCATGCATTTATCACAGAAAATAGCTACTCGTACATGCATGAATTGCTACGGTTACGAGTATATTTATTACTTATTTTCAAAAATACTCTCTATACATACGTATTATTCGGATATACATGTGCGAAAACAAATTACTTATAAGTATTGGCAAAATACTTATAAGTATTGGCAAAATACTTATAAGTATTGGCAAAGTCAGATATTAACCTTTCCATCCCTGCTTTTTATGTATAAAAATCTACTTCTCATCGTGAAGTGAGAGGTTCTATTACATCACAAGTGTTGTCAACTTTAAGATTCAAAAAACATCAAAACAGGAAAAAACGTTTGATTTTTAAGAATATGCGTAAAGTTTAAAATTTTGAATTTTCGATTTTATTTATTTTATAAAATTATAAATTTCGTTATTAGAACCTTTAGGCCTAAAATAAGTTTCCATATAATATCATTAATACTAATAATAAATTTTAAGTTAAAGTTGTGACTTTAACTTCACAGTTGGTCATATAATCGCTACTTTAAAAATAATTACTGCTTTTGGTTTTATGCATATCATTATTCTTTTCTTTACTTTTATAAAAAGTTATGTTTGTTTAACCATAGAAGATATCAGAAACATATATATTTAAATTATAACTAATAATAATATAAAATATATAATCTATTTATACAGTTTTTTAAATGTAAGCTAAGGATCTTTATAACAAAAGCATTGTCTATTATTAATTCTTATCATTTTTGTTGCGTTGTTTCGTAAGAAATTTACCTTGCAAAAATTGTTCTTTATTTGAATTTAGTATTTTTACTTCGATAAGAAAAAGAATGCACTAAAGAATTTGAGAAATCACATCGAGCACTGACTCAAATTTTTTGCGCGAAAAAATTTTAAAAAGCACAAATAATATTGCATAAAGCCAAAGTTGACAACGCTGGATAGGAACACAACAAAGAGAGTGTAATTATTTCTGCAAAATATCTGATACCCAGCAAACAAGAACACAAATATTGAAGTATTATGCCGTGTTATACATTCTAAGCTAATATTTTAAGCTGTATAACGAGACAAATCAATTTTAAAAGGTTTTAATCAACCACTAAATAGTTATTTATAAGTAAATAAACATAATGCTATTATCTGATTATTATTTTCCCGCAGAAAAAAACGATATTCTGTTTTTGTTTTTTGGAAAATTAATTAAGAAAAACAAACTACACCTAGACGTCAAATTTGTTTTCTGCATTTCATTTGACATTTCTCAATCTAAGACTACCTAAATTTGAACAGTGGAAAGATACGCAAATGAGCAACGCGTTAAAGTTATTCAGGTTTTTTTTATGAAAATGGGCGTTCAAATCAAAATGCATTTTGTGCACTAAGAGATTCTTTTGGTCATCATAATCGTTCAAATTCGTCCACAATTGGGAGAATTTTAAAAAATATTTAAATTTCTGAAAACAGGTCTGTATAAAATGTTAGAACATCTGTGAATGCCTTATTAGTTCGTTGAATGGGAACCATTGCTGTTTCTTGCGATAGCCTTGCAAAAGAGCAGTAAACCTCGACTTATTATCGTGCCTAACAATTGAGCACCAATATTGTCATTGAAAATTCGGACCATCGGTTGGAGGTGTGGCGCAGAGGTTAGGTTTGGCCGATATTTTGTTCCATACATTATTGAATCATACAAATATTATCATTATAAAAAGAAATGATAATAATTTCCCAAATAATTTGTGATTTATTTAAAATCAACATCGGCCCTTAAAATTTAACCAGCCTTTATAACTTCGATATGCTAGTAAAATACTTTTGTAAATATAGTTTTTCAATGAAAGTGGGCGTTAAAGTAGGCATGTCAATAAAGTTTCTGCTAATAAATACAACTAAGATATTTCAATATAGTCCTTAATTTTTCCAAAAACTTTTTTAATAGAGAAATTACATGAATTTAAGAAAGGCCGTTATATGGGAGGTGGGCGTAGAAGTGGGCGTGTCACATTGATTTTCCGTCACAACAAAGCCTCTCACCAAAAAACACAGTGTGCTAAATTTCAGAATCGTACATATAATTTTGTCAGTTTTATTAGGTTTTAAATTTTAAATATACTGAAAAAAACACTGCACGGTATAAATTTTTGTAAATTTTGATCTATAACTCCTTTCCTAATGCATAAATATAAGAACGTTTTGGAAAGAAATATTTTTTGACCCGAGAAATATATATTCGAAGTTTCATGACTCTACGTTAATGCGTTTGGACACAATTGCATTTTATTCGATGTTCGAAGGATACGGTTTTTTCGACCTACTCTTGCATAACGCGCTATAACTCTCTTCCTAATGTTTCGATTTAGCCCATTTCAACCAACTCAAACCTCAACAAACCTTGTCTATAAGAAAGATTCTGCCGAAATTTGAGCCCCCTAGCTTTTTTGGTGCGACCTCTATCGTGCTTTTAACAGACGGACGGACATAGCTAGATCGTCATTAAATAAAACCCCGATTAGGAATATATATAAACCATTTTTTTGGTGGCGGGTATAAAAACTAAAATTCTTAAAAAAACACATTACAAAAAAAAAAATTTGTTTAGCTATTTTACTAAAATTTTGCAAAAAATATTTGACCTTGTGTCACAAAAATTGGTTTGGTGCTCACGGTCGGATAGTCCCGGGTATATAATGGGGTATAGAGGAAAGTTTTATCTACTAAATGGTGCTAATTTTTTTTTTGTTATCTTATGTTCTCTAGAAGTTATGATCTATTAAAAATGGGAATTTAGGAAAATTTGGACCTAAAAACAAGTAAGAGCGCTATATTCGAACGTGCCGAATCTTATATACCCTTCACAACGTGAAGTCATGCAAAAACAGTAGTTTGTATCACCATTCATCCCATATGAAATACGTACATACATATAAAAAACATACATATATAAAAAACATCCCATTGTAAAATTATAAATTTACGTATGTATGTTAAAAAAAAAATAAAAAAAAAAAATTAAAAAAAAAAATTTAAAAAAAAATTAAAAAAAAAATTAAAAAAAAATTTTTAAAAAATAATTAAAATATATATAATAAATATAAAACATAAAATAAATAATATATTATATAAAAAATAAAATTTTAAAAATATTTTTAAAATATAAAAAAATTTTTTTTTTGGCTCAGCTGGGATTCGATGCCACGTTTTCTCTAACCAGTATACACGTTTGTATGTATGTATGCTGTTGTTGTAATGTTGTTTTTGTGAAAAAAAAATCGAGGTGGTCGTGGGTTTTTGCTCATATCTCAGTTGTTTATGTACCGATGTTTCTGATTTTCAATAGCGATCTACTCCCGAATATTTCTGATATTTTAATGTCTCACCCGGGTCCAAGCGATGTCGGGGGCTTCAAATTTCAACATACACACGGACAGACGGTCAGACTGACAGAGCTTAATCGACTTCCTTATTCATAAGCTTTCAGAAAATATATACTTCATGGGGTCGGAAATGAAAATTGTAGAAATTTCACACGGAATGACAAACCTATATATACCCTTTTTCACTGTGTGAAGGGTATAAAAAAGGTAAAAAAATTATTTCTAAACATAAACAATTTATTTTCATGTGCTAATAACTAACAAATATTAAAATTATACAAAATTTATTTCGTTTGAAAATCTTTTAAAAGCAAACAGTTATAGAAGTTTAAAAATCAAAATCTTACTAATAAATTTCCCGTTTTAGCAAAATGCTGCGAATGTCCATTTTGAATCAACCTGTGGCCCTTAAAATTTAACCACCCTTTACAAAAGAATAGATAGTAAAAAATATAATTTTCGTAAAAAATTTATTTTAAATATTCAAATACTTAATTTGAATCTACTGATGCATATTTCTTTTAAATATTTTTAAATCTTTAATCTCTTAAGACTGTTGGTACACTTTTATGTAGAGTTGGGCGCAAATCATTACTCTGTGAATTTTTGGAAACAAACTTTGGTCATTTTCGTTTTCACAAACCCCTAAAAATTCCTTTGTGGTTTGTGCAAAAAATTAAAGAGGATGTTAGGAAAAATGTCAGTAAAGTCATCCAGTGTTCTACGTGATATTTAGCAAATACATCATCCTCATTGTTTGCAAAATGAAGTGGCGCCTTCAACAGATGTTGCCGTCTGCAATGAATAAATGCTAAAGGCCATGACTGACTATCAGATTTAGTCGTTCGATATGTCAAAAATTGTATGTGTGTTCAGAAAGTGTGATAGTGTGGACACAAAGTGCACATGTGTGAAAGATTTTTTGACAAGTGTGTCCGATTTGATAATCTTTTGGAAATTTTCATAAAATAATAGTTTCTGTGCGATCAGAGTTGCTTTTTCTAAGCAAGTATGACAGTGTGGCATCCAATAACACATTTTGTTGCGATTTTTTCATGTAGGACAGAAAACTATCAGATTTTTATTTGACATAATCGCACGACTTTGTAGGATAGTCAGTCATGGCCTTAATGAATATGACATATATATTTATATAAAAATTTAAAGAAAAATGTGGGCGTGACACATTTATTTTCCGTTATAACGAAGACTTTCACCAAAAAGCCATGTTTGCAAAATTTCAGAATCGTACATATAGTTTTGTCAGTTTTATTACGTTTTAAATTTCAAATATACACTGTGCGGTATAAATTTTCGTACATTTTGATCTATAACTCCTTTTCTAATGCATAGATTTAAGCAATTTTTGGGGAGAATTATTCTTTTGACTCGAGAAATATATATTAATTAGTTTGGATACAATTGCATTTTATTCGATGTGCGAAGGACACGGTTTTTTAGACCTTCCCTTGCATTTGGCGCTATAACTCTCTTCGTAATATTCCGATTTAGCCCATTTTCAAACAAACCTTGAGCCCTCTAGCTTTTTCGGTGCGACCTCTATCGTGCTTTCAACAGACGGACGGACATAGCTAGATCGTCATAAAATGAAATCCTGATTCAGAATATATATACTTTATGGGGTCTAAAATGGATATTTCGATGTGTTACAAACGGAATGACAAAATGAATATACCCAAACCATTTTTTTGGTGGCGGGTATAAAAACGAAACCACGGAACAATTACATATGATATAATATTTATTTTTATATATTTTGTTTTTATTTAGACTCATCAATCTTTTTTGAATTACTGTCCGATGAATAAATAAAAATTAAACTAATACAAATCAATAAATTTGTTAAAATTTTATTATGAGCATTTTTGTAAAGAATCTTAGGTTAATACTTGTGGCAACTTGTTTTTTAATTTTTTGGGACATGAATTCATACACAATTTTATTAAGAATGTTAGGCGCTGGAAGAACAATGTTTCATAGGTATGTTTTTGTATTTCTTGCATTCATAAAAGCAATACTTCTTAATTGTGAGTTGGTTTTTTAAACTGCTAAGCGGTACACAAACATCATACTTACAAACATTACACGTATACAGTCGGATTCGGGTAAGGGAAATTGATAATTGAAGGTTTTTTTTTTGGCTTATGCAAGATTTTAATTAATAAAAAACTTTGGACAAATTGAAACCATTTTGGTTAAATAGATTTTCTACTTTTTATATTGTTTTAAAATAAAATAATAGAAAATGTCGCACTACAGTGCAACAAATTAGCTGTAGCATTGTATTTCGTCGTATATTAATGATACATTTTTTCTACTAAGCAGTGTTTGCTTTATTGAAGTTTGTAGCTTTAAAAACAAAAAAAAAGCTGTAAAACTGATTTTCCCTTAATCGAACTCATTTTCTTTAATATAATAGTAAAAATATTTAATTTTAGTTAAGTGATTCCTTCAATTAAACGGCTGCAGCTTAACCGGATTCGACTGTATTACATATTTTTCTATACACACATTTTTTTGTGGCGCCAAAAAAAAAATTTTGTGTTGTATTCCTTGCAAGGGATGATTTTTACATATACCTTTTTATCGATGTCGTTTGTTTTTTAGGTATTGTTGTTGTTAAAAGAGGCATTGGGTACAGTGTGACACACAACTTTTTACCTATAGGCGCTTGACATATGCTTATATATAAAGTAGCTTTTATACCGAGTTTCAATTTAAGACAAACAGGATTTTTACTTTACTGAGTAAAAAAAATTAGGAATATAATGAATTTTCTGTTTACATTTTCAGGTATAAATGTTTATATATGTGTTTTGCTAATACGCATATCCTTTTAAGACTTTACCTTTTTATATAAATGCCTAATTATTTTATTAGACCTATAAAGTTGTTTTTCTTGCCCGCATCTTTAAATCAATTATAATTAATGCCCCTATTGCGGTTCTCCACTTTTGTAATAGTTTGGTTGTCTTTGGCAAATCGACATTGCCATTATCAACTCAAGTGACAGTTGACTATTCAGTTGTGTATCTATTTTTTCGCGGTAATGCTGTTTTCAACTTTGTAAAAATTTGGTCGACAAAAGCGTTGAATACACACAACTGCTTAAGAGTAGTTGTGTTATTGGCAATTAAAGTTGATCAGCAAAGAATCTAAAAACAGCACATAACTTTAATATAGGGAAATAGCCACCACGCGAACAGGTGTTTTTAGGTGATCTTTAATTTTATCCAGCAAATAACAAAACGCTTCTTTGTTTAGTAGAAAATAACTCATAAGTATATTAATAATAAATTATTATTTAGTTTCGTTGCTTATTAGAAATTAATACTTGGAACTGGGCAGCTCAAGAGGGTTTGAATCATCACGAATTTTTTTTCCTGTACGTAGCACATCTACACAAGAGTTTTTATATTCCTGATCATAACATATGTAAATCGACACTTATATCTATTATAAATACTTTTTATTTGGCACAGCAGTTAAAAACAATTTTAGGATTTTTTTTTCATTTGCCAAACGTAATATTTAAAGTTGGTAGTTTGATATTTTAAGTTGGCAACTTTATAGCAAACTCAACGAAAAACAGTTGAGTATCACAATACCTAAAATGAGTTTGGTTGTGCATAAGTTGGGTTGACTCTCACACAACCAAACTGAGTTGAGTGGTGAACATAGCTGCCAGATTTGACGATTTATCGTCATTTTGACGATTTTACGTGCTAAAATTAAGTGTTGACGATTTGACGATTTATGCTATGTTTTTGACGATTTTCAAGAATTAAAGTTCGCAACACTTTTCATTACTTTTATATCAACCTTAAACTAAATAAAAATAATTTTTAACGGTTTTTTATGTTATTAATAATAGAACAGAGTGAAAGAGATACATCGATCATTATTTAATGTGTTTGTGTGGGTAATTTTTCCACTTTGTATATTTTTAACATAGTATATGCCACATATTATCAACTGATACCTACAACACTAACAAATGTAAATTTGGAAATGCGTTTAAAGCAATTTTTGTTTTTTAAGTAAATTTATTTTAATTATTTAAGTGACAAATTAATATGCTTAAATACTTCAAAAAATTGTAAGTTCTTTTTAATTATACATTAAAACCTTAAAAATCAAACATTATATTTTTAATAGAAAACCAAGATGATGAAAATTCTAGCAGCGCTTCCTCTGTAAGTAGAAATTTCATCCATTTTTTATACAAAACTTTGTAGTAGCTAAAATGAAATTTTAATGGTGTTTTTCACAGGTAACCAACAAGAAGAAGAAAATTAAGGAAGACTGGTTTGCAGATCCAGAAATAAATTTATGGGCTAAAAAGCGAAACGATGTAGTTTATTTTGGCGTTGCTTGCCTCGTCTTACGCTTGTCTAAAGCTACCTTAATCAGTAGAAACTTTAGAAAGAAATGATTATAATTATTTGTCAATTAGTCTGAATTATTAATATTTAGTTTTCGAAATTTATTCTAAATTGTATTATATTTATTGTCATGTTCTTAACTTAAAAGGGTCTAATAAAACCATTGATCTCTCTGGATTTAAAAAGTTTGTTATGTTATGCATTAAATAAAAAATGTTTTGTTTTGAAAAATGCGTTTTTTTATTTTGACGTTTTTATGACGATTTGAGTAAACTATTTGACGATTTTGACGATTGTTTTCCCCAAATTAGACGATTTTGGCCCTATTTTATCTGGCAGCTATGGTGGTGAACCGCAATAGGGGTATAAATTTATGAGCATAAAAATATTATATATGTATGTATGGATATATAAAATATAATATTTATACACGATACAGCTATTTATATACATATAAGCAAAATCCAATCTGTTAAGAACGCATTGTGTTGTTTTAATTATTATGATTGCTACTGTACATTATTTAATGTTAAGATTTTTTTCATACCACAACCAACAACAAATAAAAAGAGGAAATTTTTAAAACAAATTATTCGTTTTTGATTCATTTTGCTTAGAATGAAATATATTAAATTTGTGAAAGGAATGAAACAAGACGAATTTTAAAAATAAAAATTGTATTGCAAACGAAATCAATAAAAAAAAATATTTTTATATTATTTGCGAAAAGAAATAAAAATACTAAATAGAATTTGACTCACAACTTTTATCTTTTTCAATTCAGAGCATAATCCAAAAAACAAGCGAAAAAAATGAAATTGTATTCACAAACATAATTTTTTGCGTACTATGAATAAAACATCTTTTCTCCTTCGACAGCACTATGACAGTTACAAACCTTTTTTGCCCAGTGAGGTTTCCGGCTAGCTTGTTCGTGGCGATAGCTCAGGTAGGTTCCAACCCTCTCACTGGCTACGCATCCGCTCATAAAATAAAACTGAAAAATACAACAAAAACCACTACCGCTTTAACAGAGATACTCTGTTTGCTTATAGATGAAATCTGACACTCCAATTTTTGTTTTATGTATGGACTTTGACGAGAAAAATAAAAAAATATATATAATAAGCTTGTTTTTGTAAGATTACCTTGTAAATTAAGACAAATGAGTTTTTACAGAAGAACTAACTACAAAAATTAAACAACGAAACGGCACGTCAGAGAACGACAACAGAAAGTAAAGACTAATGAAGCCTTCAGTTTTTATTAAAATTTTTTTAAATTTTTAAGTATTTTATGATTTACAAAATTTTTATATATACTTTGATTTTGTAGTTTTTCTGGAATATTAAACGTTGTATCTAATTCATAGCATATGTATATAAAATTATTAAGATAGAATACAATAGACCAGTTTTGTACAACTATTTCATGTGGAAATAGAAATAGTAGGAATAGATTGTTAATAGATAATCTTTAATACAATTTTGTGTTATTATTTTCTCAGCCTAAAGACAGATAGTCATATTTTTTGAATATTTTATTCAAAACTTAATTAAAAAACATTAATACGAAATTATTTCGTTTACTATTTGGTAGTATTTTTATAAGCCTTTCAATTGTTATTAATTATTTTCTTTCTTAGTGGAATACGTAAAAATTTCCAAACTGTAAAAAGTAATGTCACTCTAAAGATTTAACTCCACCAGGATGTTAACGTGCCAATACAATAATACAAGCGGTAATAGTCGTAGATCGGATATAACATCCGAAGCTCTAAAACTTTGCAAAATCAGGCAAACAACTTTTTACCTCCTCAAGAAAAGTAGTATCTTATGTCAGTGAGTTGGGTCCAATACTACATTTAAGTAGTTCTTTAAACAACCCTCATGGGACACATACTGTATAGAATTTATAAAAACATAACCTGTTAATCGAATAGAGGACGACTTAGTAATCGTGGTACTAGAAATTTAAATCGAATGTCACAAATGATACAAACTACAGTTCAGTACAGTTACCTCTGCAACCACAAACTGGTCAGTCCAATCGCAACCTCAATCTTTAGTTTCATTTTGCGAACCAGTTTGACCGGAAAATATTAATAATTCTCCACAATTACGTGATTTATATTATTTATATAAATAATTGCTCTTATCCAGAGCTGGGGAATAAATTTTGATGATTGGGTGTAAAAAATTTGTATATAGGATTACGTGTTTCGTTGAGTAGACGTTTAACGAAAATTTCGAGGACAGTGTTGCAAAAAATTTATATGTATGTGTTATTTACAGGAAAAGCGAAAGATTTGTTTTGATGTTAAAGGAATTCAATTATTCGCATTGAGTGAGATTTACTTTATGTAGAGTGATGGGGTCCAATCTCAAGGGTTCGAAGAGTCCTTGGTATTGTTTGGCAGAGAAATGCAATTAAAGCTTTAATAGTAAAGGACCTTGTTTTTTTGATTCCTTTGATATTTTTATTTTGTTATATTTTAGTTAGTAACTTAAACTTTTCTTTCATTTAACAATGGTTTTAATTTTAATATATTTTTCATATTAAATATTTTTTAATATACTTTTTTATTTTCTTTACTAATTGATGTGTTCACGTTGGGTTTAATTTTTAGAATGCTCTTGTTTTTTATATGGAGAAAACAACTCAACATGATTATGTATGGTGGTTGTTTTTTCAACTCACCATGATTATGTACGGTGGTTGTTTTTTCAATGTAAAAAAAAAACAAGAAGCAAAGAGAGTACACACAACACTCTGGTACATTTAAATAAAGTTAACACTCCAGTGTATTCAAATACGTACAGACAGTGTCGTGCACAAACATCCCGCCCCCTTGCTATATTGCAATTACAACAAGGACGACAGGAGAGGTTCATTAAGTTATTAAAATTCAGTAATAAGTAAAAATACAAACTTAGGGATAAATACAAGATGAGTGTAGAAATTCAGGGAGGAAAGTATAATATAATACAATATAATGAGGAGGATTTATAAAAAAATATACAAATTTTATGAGTATGTATAAGTATATAGGTAGGTTAATGTATAATTCATTTTCATACAACAGTTTGTTTCATACAAAGTAATAAATAAAAAAAAACAATTTATCCAAAAGGGGATAGGTAAAGTAAAAACAGTTTTAAAAAAATAAGTATAGATTTGATGACGGGCTCATACATATTCATATTCCAAATTTTCCTACTATAGTCCATCCTAACAAGGTGTCTTGCGCCATGGGTGTTGCAAACGATTGTAGTTGGATTCCACTGCGAATTAATTGCGGGTATATGTCAGCGCCCAGGATTAGATTTATGTTAGCATTGGTGAAGAAGTCAGGCTCAGCTAGCCAAAGATTTTTATAACACTCGGCGACTCTGTTGTCAAGCTTCCCTTTTGATTGTTGTCGTGGCAAATCAGAAGTGACCTTAGCAGTTACTGATAAAGTGGGTCCATCCTCAAAACGGGAGCGAAAGGTTACGTTACACCATGATTCATTACCAAACGCATCGACAGGTAATTTATAACGCTCAATAAGAAATTTTGCTATACTGCTTATTTCACTGCCTGGATTGAGAAGGCCTCGTACGGCTCCCCAGCCATCAGTTAATCGTATTTTAACGATTACTGTTGGTACCACAGTAGCAACTCCGATCTTAGTTAAGCGATTATCGTGTTTAGCAACATATTTTGAGGGAAAAAGAAGACGCTTATGGCGATGGAGGAGAGAATGGTGTCGGTCTCCACACTGTTTACAACGGTCGAAACTACGACATTTTGGCATTTTATGGGAGTGAGCCAAACAGTTTTCACAATAACGAAAACGTTTTACGACATCACACCTTTCAGACACGTTCATCCTTTTAAATTTGAGACATTTGCGTAAAGGATGATCCTGACGACAGATCCGACAGTCGTATGTGTATCGTTTGTTACGTGTTATACCTGGGTTTCTTTCTTCTATTGTTGATGCATTATGCTGACGGCGACGAGGCATGTTGACTGTGACAAAGAGAACAAAAATTATTGTGGTTAGTTAAGCTAATCGTTAATATTATGGGAGTAAAACTAGTTTTGTGATAGGTCGAGTTACGATACCACTGGCGGTACGTATATCGGCGACTCTAACTCGGTTGTCAGGGCCATAGCGAACTCTATCTATACGACCTATTCTCCATTGATTGGGAGGCAAGTTATCTTGTTTAACAACAACAAGATCGTCGGTAGCAAAATCTCGATGGAGGGTTCCATTTTACTCTCTTGTGGAGTTCAATTAAGTATTCCTCTTTCCATCTGCGAGCCAAGTTATGATGAAGTATTTTTAATTTTTGCCATCGGTTGACATAACTTAAGGAGTGGCTAGACAGGTCAGGTTCTGGTGGTGATAATAGGGGTGAACCAATTAGGAAATGCCCAGGGGTTAAGGCGCATAAGTTAGAGGGATCACTGCTCATTGGACTTATGGATCGTGAATTGAGACAGACTTCAATACGAGCAAGCATAGTACTGAATTCTTCAAAAGTAAAACTTTGACAATGGCATACTTTTTTAAAATGAGATTTGAAACTTTTCACTCCGGCTTCCCAGAGACCACCCATGTGAGGGGCACCTGGGGGTATAAAGTGTGATTCTAAGGGTGAAAAACTATTTCGAGATAAAACATTCTTTCGTATGAGACTTAAAAAGTTTTCCTTGTCGGCCTTTAATATATTTGACGCGCCGGCAAAGGCGGTGCCGTTATCTGAATACATGGCACATGGGGTTACTCGTCTAGAGAAGAAACGTGCAAAGGCAGCCATAAAGGCCTGTGCGGAAATGTCAACGGTGGCCTCGAGGTGAATCGCCTTTGTTGAAAAACATACAAAAACCAGTACATATCCTTTCGTAACCTTGCAACCGCGACCTATATAAGACTTAATGTCGAAGGGTCCTGCGAAGTCTACTCCGGTATTATAAAAAGGGCGAGTTAGATTAGTACGTTCCGGGGGTAATGCCTCCATGATTTGTTGACCAAGTTCACGTTTATGTTTTGTACATATCAAGCATTGAGATATGACACTTTTAATTAATATTTTGAGCTTGGGAACATAATAGTGAACTCTCGTTAGTCGATAGAGAAGTGAGTTCTGACCATGAAGTGAAGAAATATGTAAATGAGTAAGAAAAAGTCTAGTAAAACGGGCACGATAGGGCAGTAAAATTGGGTAGCGTTCATCATAACTAAGGGTTGGTGATTGCGATAGTCTGCCGTTTATTCTCATTAATCCGTTAGAGTCAATGAAAGGATTAAAGGTCAAAAGATGACTTTTTCGTGGTAATGGCAAATTTTTAGACAATTGATCATATTCATTATGGAAATAAAAGTTTTTACTTGCAAGTATCAAACGCGATCTTGCAAAGTTTAGTTCCTTTGAAGTGAGCTCCTTATAATTAACATCATCAGACTGTACGTTGTCTTTAGATAGATTGTAAAAACGAAACATGTAACATTTTACTCGCAGGGCACGAGGGAGGTCTGAAAAATCCTTAAGAATGTCATCATATTCGATAGTTGTCAGAAGCACTTGAATCGTCCTAACTTCAGTTGCTGTTGAAAAATTGGAAGTTCGCGTTGGCCATTCTGCGTGAGGAAGTTTTAACCAACGGGGCCCATGCCACCATAGATCATTCAAGGCGAGTTCAGGTATGGTGATACCACGGGATGCTATATCAGCGGGATCATCTTTTGAAGCGACGTGAGCCCACGACTCATTGCCTACCTTTTCTACAATTGAGGACATTCGGTTTTCAACAAAGGTTTTCCATTTATTGGGGCATTTTTGCAACCAGGCAAGGACGATAGTTGAATCTGTCCATAAGAAAAGTTTATAGTCACTCAGGGAGAGTTGCGGTTGAATAGATTCGACCATTGTAGCCAATAATTCAGCTCCACACAATTCTAAACGGGGTAAAGAGACAAATTTAACGGGGGCCACTTTAGTTTTGGCGACCAAGAGATGTGTGGATATAAAACCTTTACTTTCGGTACGAATATATAGCGCAGCTGCATAAGCCTTCTCTGACGCATCACAAAACCCGTGCAGCTCGAGAGTATATGAAGGATCGTAATCGACGAATCGGGGGATTTTTATAAGTTCTATTTGGACATAATCATCCAAAAAAGCATGCCATTGTTGCAGTGTGGAAATTTTAAGTTGTTCGTCCCAATCCGTGCCGTCCTTCCATATCTGTTGCATAATGATTTCGCCACTATGATCTTGGGGGAAAGCCAACCAGCGGGGTCAAATAGCTTGGCGATTTCAGACAGAACAGTTCTTTTTGTTATTAAGGTTTTATCCGGATGCCTTTTTAAACTAAAATAGAAATGGTCCTTTCCGGCATTCCACCTTAACCCTAGTGTTTTGGTAATGCTAGAGTCAGACAATTTTAAAAATTCTTCACCTAATAAATAGTTTGGAGGGATATCTTACGGCGGATGACAGAGTATGGGAACCTGCTAACACGTCGTCGACATACATATAATTTTCAAGGACCTTAGCGACTTGTGGATGTTTTGGGGCACATTCTTTAGCCAGTTCCAACATAGTTCTAATAGCTAAATACGGGGCACAGTTTACACCAAAGGTAACTGTATTAAGCTCGTAGTCTTGGGCTTGCTCGTTACGGGAATCACGAAAAATTATTCGTTGATAAGGGGTTTGAGAGGGGTGTACGCGGATTTGTCGGTACATTTTTTCTATGTCCGCATTAAAGACGTTTCGGAAAAGCCTCCATCGGAGCACAAGAACAGTTAGGTCAGCTTGTAGTATGGGACCGGGGTGAATGAGGTCATTAAGACTTATTCCATTCGCTGTGGGACTTGAGGCGTTGAACACTAAGCGTAACTTAGTGGTGGTGCTGTCGGGTTTAAAAACAGCATGGTGAGGGAAGTAGTAGGTCCCATTATTTTCCGCTGATTGGTTTACTTTGGTCATTTGCCCTAATGTAGAATATTCAGTGATTACGCGATCATATTCCATTTTAAGTTGGGGGTTTTTGGATAATTTTGATTCGTTTCGTAAAAATTGCGATACAGCTATATGTCGAGATTCACCTATATTGAGGTTCTCAGGATAATCTTGTTTAAAGGGCAATGAAACAACGTACCGACCGTCATTATCTCTAAAGGTAGTAGACTGGTATAACTTTTCACAATATGAATCCTCCGGGGAAGGCCTAGACATTCTAGGAAGGTCTTCAAATTCCCAGAAATTTTGGATTTGTTTGGATAATACGAGTTTATTGAAAAAGGAGAGAACTGAGGTTTCATAAGGAAAATTTTGTACCTTTCCAGTGACAATCCAACCAAACACGGTTTTTTGTGCTACCAAAGATTGATCTCTGCTCCATTGTAGGCCATCTTGTATAATTCTGGGATATACATCGCCTCCAAGTAATAAGTCAATCTCGGAATGATTTTGACGGTACGTACCAGCAATTTGAAGGTGTGAGAAACTGTTGAGGCAGCGTAGTAAGGGATTTGACCTGTAAGTTTCTTAACGACAAAGGCCTCCGAATGTATTTCAAAGGATTTATCGATAGGGGATCCAATTCGAATGTAGCAAGCTTTGGTGGATGTAGCTGTCAGTGAGTCATTTAATCCGTGCACATCAATTTGCAATGGTCGAGTCCTGAGACCAAGTCTCATTTGCAGCTTTTTTGAAATAAACGTGGCTTCGGATGCAGAGTCGATGAGTGCGCGAACAGTGCATTTAAAATCATCTCTATAGAAATCAACCAAAGCGGTACTGAGGATGACGGAAGGTGAGGGGGATTGCAATTGGGTCGAGTACGAATGCGTTGTTTGAGTTTCTCTGGCGGTCGTATCCTTGATTGTAGAGGGGGTGTTAGCTAGAGTATAAGGGGTATTGGCTCTTAGTTGCGAGGGGTAAAATTCATAAGTGTTTTTTGGATCAGACGGAATTGAGTTTTGCGTTAAACTGCTTGTTCGACTTGAGGCACCACGACTTGAGGTAGAAATAGGCTCAACACGGTGGAGTAAGAAGTGGTGTTTTTTCTTGCACACGTTGCATCGAAAGCGACTTTTACAATTTTTATATTCATGGGAGGTTCCGAGACAATTCGCACATCTGTTCTGTTGTTTGACGACGTTGAAGCGATTTTCAACTGACATTCCGAGGAATTTGAGGCACTGTCTCAAGGGATGTGAATCTGAACACAAAGAGCATTTATCTGGGTTATTGTTTGACATTCTGGTGTTATAACTGTTAATTTTCTTTTGATCAGTTGGATTTGTTCTCTTTTGGTGATTAGATTTATTAGAATTTGAAGCATGGGGTCTCGAAAACGTGGAGCGAATGTCTGCAACGGATTCCAGGGTTTGAAATCTAGATGTCAAGAAAGCATCCATCTCTTTCCAGGTAGGTAGGTTGGTGGTGTGGGGTAACGAAATTAGTGACGCAATCATTTATCGTACGTTGCAAGCGTCTAATATTGGGCCCAGTTTCCTTTAAGAACGGAGATAAATTAAAAAGGGACTTCAATTGGGCATTAACCAAAACTCTTTTGTTCTCATAGCGATGGACGAGATTCTTCCAAGCCATATCAAAGCCGTCGTTTGTGATTGGGCAGGTTTTAATGAGATCACGGGCTTCTCCCTGCGTCTTTTTCAATAGGTGACACATTTTTTCCACGGGGGTGAGGCGTTTGTTGCTTCCGTAGAGGGCCATATCGCGGAATGTTGGTCATGACTTGTAGTCACCATAAAACACTTCAGTGTCGCATGGAGGCACAGATATGTGAGGAGTGGGGTCGGGTTAAATATGCGAAATTCTGGCAACTGATACATCCTGAGACTTTTGTGACAGATTTTCCAAGAGTTCATTAACTTTCGCAAGTAATTTAGTATAAACTTCAAAGGTGGAGAAAAAACGCGAAGACAAAGTTTCCAGGGGAACTTCCTCCTTAAACTTCTCGGACTTTTCTAATACAGTGTCATATGCTGGTTTGAAATCAGACCAGAGACGTACAATTTCCTCCTTGTGAATTTCGAGGGTATGAATGTTATAATCCTCTAAAGGGCGGCCATCAAAATAGGTTTGAAAGTCCACCATACGGTCAGATGCACGAACTAGAGCTTTTACTAGTGCCATTTTTGTGAGAAAAAAAGTATTAAGCTGAATCCAGCAAGATTACGGGGAAAAAAAGAGATTTTTGATTGCAAGGAAAGTGATATAAATCCAAGAAACAGTTGTAGGAGGTTATAATGCTGCTACTAACGAAAGGAAATTGAATGCGCTCTTAAAGTTTTCAACTTGTAATTTTGTGTGCATTGGGCACACACAAAATGCTAAATAATCAGCTTTAGATTGCCAAAACTGCAGGGAATAAATGGGGGTGGGTTTCTAAAGCGATTATAATTATAATAACTCTCAGAGAATTATTATAATTGTAGGGAATTATTGAAATGAACAAAAAAATTTAAATAAATTACAACGAGTTACTTTCGTATTTCAATTAGTGGGATTTATTATAAAGTGGGGTATATATTCACCTTTTAGTATGTATGTTTTCGACAATGTATATGTAAATAAAATTAACGGATGTATAATTAAATTGATCCAAAGACAATTAAATTACTTTAATAGATGTGTAGTTCACTTTTCAAAAATTCAAAAGGAAGTGAAGTTACGTATGTACTTTAACAATATTTTATACTATACAATTATTTGTTTTTTAACGAAAATGTTATGAACTATTGGAAATTCTACATGCATAAAAAATCTATTTCTTATTGAGCAACTTTATGAGATTTACGATCTCTTAAACTTAAGATGAGTGAGTTACAATAATACGTATGTTATAATGGTAAGTATATTACAATGGTAGGTTTTTTACAGTGGTAAGTAGGTTTTAGTATATACGTTACAATAATAAAAATTCAAAGTACTAAATATAAATTGGCAATAATATAATATTCGTAAGAGTTTTAAATATATGTCCAATCAAACTTGGACACAACTCATTAAAAAAGTGTTACTTTTTCGACCTTTTAAAAGTATAAGGGCTGTATTATTTAATAAAAAATTAACGCACCTTCAAACGAGCTACGTATGCAAAAAATCCAAAAAATTTTATCGAACTATAGGGGGTTTATATTATCCCAATGAAAGTTAAACACACCTTCAGAATGAATCACATAAGCAAAATTTTTAAATTTTATAAAAATATAAGAGGGTTTATTTTTTCTTTTTTATTATTATTATTTTGAAAAAATTCCGAAGATTATAATGTATATGGAGGTTCTATTATTTCAATTAAAACGCTTCCAGAACGAGCCACGTATGAAAAATATTTAAAATTTCATTAAAATATTTACGGGGTTTATTTTCTTAATCAAAGTCTAATCACTTTCAGAACGAGCCACGTAATCATAATCTCTAAAAGATTTTATAAAAAAAACAAGGGGTTTATTTTTTATGTCGACGAAAATTTAATTATTTTCAGAACGAGCCACAGAAGCACAATATTTAAAAGAAATGTAAGGGGTTTATTTATTTATTTATTTTTTTAAATTCTATAAAAAATATTGGGGTTTTATTATGTCGACAAAAGCTTAATCACTTTCTGAACGAGCAACGTATTCATAATCTTTAAAAGATTTTATAAAAATGCAAGGGGTTTATTTATTATGTCCACGAAAGTTTAATTATTTTCAGAACCAGCCACGTAAGCACAATACTTAAAAAAAATGTATAAAAAATGTAAGGGGTTTATTTATTTATCTTTTTTCCAAATTATTTTTTAAAAATTCTATAAAAAAATATTGGGGGTTTTTTATGTCGACAAAAAATTTAATCACTTTCAGAACGAGCCACATATTCATAATCTTTTTAAGATTTTGTAAAAATGCAAGGGGTCTATTTATCTTTTTCCAAAATATTTTTTAAAAAATTCTATAAAAAATATTGGGGGTTTATCATGACGACAAAAAGTTTAATCACTTTCAGAACGAGCCACGTATTCATAATCTTTAAAAGATTTTGTAAAAATGCAAGGGGTCTATTTATCTTTTTCCAAAATATTTTTTAAAAAATTCTGTAAAAAATATTGGGGGTTTATCATGTCAACAAAAAGTTTAATCACTTTCAGAACGAGCCACGTATGTGAAATATTTTAAAGTATTGTTGCAATATAATATAAAGCCAAAAAAATGTGTATATAAATGCGTTATTGTGCATGTATATATACACATGACGTTAAAAAAGTAACCATCCAAAAGAAAACAAGTAAGAGCACTATATTCGGCTGTGCCGAATCTTTTATACCCACCACCAATTTTGTGTACATTTAAAGCACAATATTTATTATTTTGTTAATCGCTATGGAATAATCTCTTTATAATAAAATATGTATCACTTTCTTTGTAGAGGGTGGTTAATTTTAAGGGCCCATGTTGAAGGTGAACCACACCTAAACTTCAACTTTTTTCTTGCATTTCATTTGACATTTCTCAATCTCAGACTAACTCAATTTGAACCGTGGAAAGATACGCAATCGAGCAACGCTTTTAAATATTAAAGATTTTTATAAAAATGGGCGTTCAAATCAAAATGCATTTTGTGCACTTCGTGATTCTTTTGGTCAACATAATCGTTCGAATTCGTCCACAATCGTGAGAATTGTAAAAAATATTTAAATGTCTGCAAAGCAGGTCTGTATGAAATGTGAAAACATCTGTGAATGCCATCTTAGTTCGTTGAATGGGAAACATTGCTGTTTTTCACGATAACGTGGCAAAAGAACAAGCAACCTCGACTCATCATCGTGCCCAACAATTGCGCATCAACACTGTCATTGAAAATATGGACTATCGGATCGAGGTGTGCCGCCTAGGTTGGGGGGCCATTTGGCCTATATTTTGTTCCATACATAATTGAAGCATACAAATATTATCATTATAAAAATAAATAATAATAATTATATAATGATTTTATTCAAAATCAACATAGTCCCCTAAAATTAAACCACCCATTATAACTTCGGTATGCTAGTAAAATGTTTTCGTAACTTTAGTCTTTCAATGAAAGTGGCCGTTAAAATACGCGTGTCAATAAAGTTTCTGCTACAAAACATAACTTTAGTTATGTTATGTTATATATAACATAACTATAGATATTTCAATATATTTAGTCCTTTAGTATTCCAAAATCTTTATTCATAGAGAATTTACATGAATTTACGAAATAGCACTATTTATTTTTGTTATCTTATGTTCTCCTGAAGTTATGCTCTATTAAAAATGGGAATTTAGGAAAATTTTGACCTAAGTAAAAAAAAATTATCTCTAAACATTATAAACAATTTATTTTTATGTACTAATGGCTAACAAATTTTAAAATTATACAAAACTTATTTCGTTTGAAAATCTTTTAAAAGCAAAATGTTATAGAAGTTTAAAAATCAAAATCTTACTAATAAATTTCCCGTTTTAGCAAAATGCTTTGAATGTATATTTTGAATCACCCTGTGGCCCTTAAAATTTAACCACCCTTTACAAAAGAATAGATAGATAAAAATATAATTTGACTAAAAAATTTATTTTAAATATTCAAATACATATTTTAAATATACTGATGCACATTTTTTTTATATTTTTTAATCTATAACCTCATAAAACTGTGGGAACAAATATGTATGTTTAGAGTTGGGCACAAATTGTTACTCTAGCTAATTTTTTATCAACAACCTCGGTCATTTTCGTTTTCACGAACCCTCATTAAAAATCCCTTGTGCTAGTAGTCATCTATTTTATCATCTTTATCTTATATTTAGCTACAGTACAATAAATGACGCAGTGTATGATGAATAAATGCTAATATATATGACTAATATATTTTTATAAAAATTTAAAGAAAAAAGTGTGCGTGGCACATCTATTTTCCGTTATAACGAAGACTTTGACCAAAAAGCCATGTTTGCAAAATTTCAGAATCGTACATATAGTTTTGTCAGTTTTATAACGTTTTAAATTTGAAATATACACTGTGCGGTATAAATTTTCGTACATTTTTATCTATAACTCTTTCGTTCAGGGAAAAATATTCTTTTGACTCGATAAATATATATTAGAAGTTTCATGACTCTACGTTTATGCGTCTGGACACAATTCAATTTTATTCGATGTGCGAAGGACACGGTTTTTGCGACCCACTCTTGCTTTAGGAGCTATAACTCTATTCCTAATATTCCGATTCAGCCCGAATCGGTACCAAACCAATACCAAACAAGCCTTGCCTATAAGAAAGATTCTGGCAGAATTTGAGCCCCCTAGCCTTTTCGGTGCGACCTCTATCGTGCTTTCAACAGACGGACATAGCTAGATCGTCATCAAATCAAACCCTGATTCAGAATATATATACTTTATGGGGTCTAAAATGGATATTTCGATGTGTTACAAACGGAATGACAAAATGAATATACCCCCACCATTTTTTTGGTGGCGGGTATAAAAACGAAAAAACATACATACATCCACACGTGAAATTGCTGTGTTGTGTTTATGTTTGTTCTTTTATTTTACTATACATGTATCCAATATGGAGAGAGTATAAAACACTATATGATTCAAAAACAATGTTGAGGAGTCCACTTTGCGCCAACAAAAACATCAACAAAATAAATGTGGATTTTGTTGCGTTAAACTTATGTATATTTGTATATTCTGTATTTATGTTTTGTATAAAAAAACAAAAATTCATAACGGTACATAACCGTTCATAAATGCTAAGTATGTACATATATTGATATGTAGTTTATTTTGCATGTAAGTATGTATGGATTTGTGTTGCGGTAAAATTTACATACATACATGTATTGAATTTACATACATTTACATGTATTTGAACAATACGTGTATGTATGTACGTATTTTTTATTAAGATGATATAAAACTTACTTTGCTGGTTGATACTTTTCACAGGTGTCCAAATGAGTCAAAAGGAATTTGTGGTTTATTATGAATGTCCAATGTATTTTGTCTTTATTCCTGGTTTATGTGGGGGTTTCGACCAGGTATCCAAAAATGGGTCAGTAAATCCTTGATTCCTAAGGTTTTTGCGGGGTTGTGACCAGGTATCCAAAAATGGGTCAGTAAATCCTTGATTCCTAAGATTTTTCGGGGTTGTGACCAGGTATCCGGCTCGAAGGACCAAAAATGATGGGGTCCAATCTCAAGGGTTCGAAGAGTCCTTGGTATTGTTTGGCAGAGAAATGCAATTAAAGCTTTAATAGTTAAGGGCCTTGTTTTTTTGTTTCCTTTGATATTTTTATTTTGTTATATTTTATTTAGTAACTTAAACTTTTCTTTCATTTAACAATAGTTTTAATTTAATATATTTTTTATATTAAATATTTTTTATATTTTAATATATTTATACCCTTCACACAGTGAAAAAGGGTATATATAGGGTTGTCATTCCGTGTGAAATTTCTACAATTTTCATTTCCGACCCCATAAAGTATATATTTTCTGAAAGCATATGAATAGGGGAGTCGATTAAGCTCTGTCAGTCTGTCCGTGTGTATGTTGAAATCAACTTTTTGAAGCCCCCCGATATCGCTTGGACCCGGGTGATGTATTAAAATATCAGAAATATTCGGGAGTAGAACGGTATTGAAAATCAGAAACATCGGTTCATAAACAACTGAGATATGAGCAAAAACCCACGACCACCTCGATTTTTTTTTCACAAAAACAACATTACAACAACAACATACATACATACAAACGTGTATACTGGTTAGAGAAAACGTGGCATCGAATCACAGCTGAGCCAACAAAAATTTTTTTTTTTATATTTTTTTTTAAATTTTTTTTATACCCTTCACCTGTGGTGCACAAGTGTATATATAGCTTTGTCATTCCGTTTGTAATTTCTACAATTTTCATTTCCGACCCCATAAAGTATATATTTTCTGAAAGCTTATGAATAGAGGAGTCGATTAAGCCCTGACCGTCTGCCCGTCTGTCCGTGTGTTGGTTGAAATCAACTTTTAGAAGCAACTATATGTTCCTCAGATCTGTATATGGTATCAATCTCTTGGAAATATCCAGGAATGAATCGCTATTGAAATTCAGCACAATCGCCCCATAACTTTCTGAGATATGAGCAAAAAACCACGACCACCTCGTTTTTTTTCACAATTACAACAACAACATACATACATACATACATGTGAAAAACATACCAAACAAAAAAAAATTACAAAAAAAAAAATATCAAAAATAAGAAAAAAATAATAAAAAAATCAACAAAAAAAATTAAAAAAAAAAAATTAAAAAAAAAAATTTAAAAAATTTTTTAAAAAAATTTAAAAAAAATATAAAAAAAAATAAAATATAAATAATATATTAAATAAAATAAAATAAAATTTGTTTGGCTCAGCTGGGATTCGATGCCACATTTATTCTAACGTGTACGTATGCACGTATTTTATATGGGATGAATGGTGATACAAACAATTGTTATTGCATGACTACACGTTGTGAAGGGTATATAAGATTCGGCACGGCCGAATATAGCACTGTTACTTGTTTTATTTTTATTTTTTATTTAATATATTATTTATATTTTTATTATTTTTTTTTTAATTTTTTTTTTAAATTTTTTTTTATTTATTTTGTTTTATATTTATTATATATATTTTAATTATTTTTTTTAAATTTTTTTTTAAATTTTTTTTTAAATTTTTTTTTAATACGTACATACATACGTAAATTTATAATTTTACAATGAGATGTTTTATATATGTGTGTTTTTTATATGTATGTACGTATTTTATATGGGATGAATGGTGATACAAACTACTGTTATTGCATGACTACACGTTGTGAAGGGTATATAAGATTCGGCACGGCCGAATATAGCGCTCTTACTTGTTTTCATATTAAATATTTTTTAATATACTTTTTTATTTTCTTTACTAATTGATGTGTTCACCACAAACTAATACAGACTGGTAAACTTTGACGTTTCAAAAATGCCCAAATCATATGTTCATAACACGATTATTGAAAGAGAAAGAAAATATCGTGATATGAGGGCAAGTACATGTAAGTACAAGCGGGTATACATCACCTCAAACAAAAATAAAATAATGAAAACAAAGAAAATATTTTGTTAAAAAAATTGTAAAAATATTTTATTTTTGGTATTTATCAATTAAAATTGTATAAAAACTTCAATATAAAAATAAAAATAAGAAGGTTGTTAGTGTTCAAGTGGGTGTGATATAAAATAAATGTGTATTAATGTTATTTGTTTGTGTTTTGTGTGTGTTTTAATTTTATAAATGTTATTTGTTTTTGATAAAAAATTGATGCTGAGCTGCGGGAACTGGACCAACTGGACTGAATCCTCCGGGAATCAACGGTAAGTACCCTCAAGTGCCTGAAAATGTAAAAAAACTAAAAATAATTCAAATTTTTAAAATTTTGTAATTTTCTTTTAGGGTGGTGTTTTACTTACGTTTTCTTAAAAATTGAAATTGATGCTGAGCTGCGGGAACTGGACCAACTAGACTGAATCCTCCGGGAATCAACGGTAAGTACCCTTAAGTGCCTGAAAATGTAAAAAAACTAAAATTAATTCAAACTTTTAAAATTTTGTAATTTTCTTTTAGGGTGGTGTTTTACTTATCTTTTCTCAAAAATTGAAATTCATGCTGAGCTGCGGGAACTGGACTAACTGGACTGAATCCTCCGGGAATCAACGGTTAGTATCCTAAAGTGCCTGAAAATGTAAAAAAACTAAAATTAATTCAAACTTTTAAAATTTTGTAATTTTCTTTTAGGGTGGTGTTTTACTTATCTTTTCTCAAAAATTGAAATTCATGCTGAGCTGCGGGAACTGGACCAACTGGACTGAATCTTTCGGAAATTGAAGCACGAAGTCTTTTGCTTTATAGGACAAATTAAATATTTTAATAATAATATAATAAAATGTGTAATTATGTATTTTTTCCGGCCACAATATAACATAATACACGAAAATGCACTGAACTTACCTGTTTGCAACGACCGGGAACTTGTGAAGTTTCTCTCCTGCTGGGCATTTGCGGCTCCTAAATAAAATAAAAATAAATAAAAAAGATAATTATATATGAATAAAAATTTTATAATTTATTAAATACTTACATTTTGATTTTTAAATAATTTTTGTGCACCAAGCGTTCACCAAACAACCACTTCCTTTTTTTTTCACAATATACACTTTTTTGACGTTGTTGGGAAAATAGAAAAATCTATATAAATGAAGAAAATTGCGCCAAAATTTATAATAATTTGTGCGCCAAATTTCTTCATTTAATTTTTCTATTTAAGCGCCAATTAATAAAAAAATTAAAACTTTATTGAAAAATTTACTCAAATAAGTAAACACAGAAAATGCTTAACACCATCAGAAAAAAGGGATAACAATATAAATAATTCTACTATTGCTATCTATTTTATATAATCGTGTTAAGGAGTGATGCCATTTTGACAGTTCTGAGCAAAAAAAAGAGCCTACGGCAACTTTGGTTTCGTGTCTGTATAGTTTGTGGTGTTCACGTTGGGTTTAATTTTTAGAATGCTCTTGTTTTTTATATGGAGAAAACAACTGAACATGATTATGTATGGTGGTTGTTTTTTCAACTCACCATGATTATGTACGGTGTTGCCATTTCAGCTATTTTCTCGTCAAATCTAGCGATTTTTAAATATTTTTTCCGGGAAAAAATATGATTTAGCTATTAGCGGGAAATCTAGCGATTTTTGTGATGTTGGATTTTAACGTGTTTTAAATACATTTGATGTTAATATTCTTAAAGAGTATCTACCAATTCATTTGTAAGGCGAATACTATTTTCAATACACTTTTTTATACAGATTTTGACATCTGAAAGCCAAAAAGCACATACAGTTAAATTTAATAACCAATTTTATCTTGCAAAGTTTATAGCTCGAAACATTTTTTTGTATAAAGAATATGTTAAATAAACGTTCCTTTCTTTAGATGAATTTGTGAATTATACAAAAAAAACTATTTAAAAATTTCTTGCAAGAAATATTGCAAAAATTGTACATTGTTAAGTCATTAAAAGTTTAAGTCCTGGGTAATGCAAGATTAAAAAGACGATACAAAGGGATATTGATGCAGGTGCTCCCTCTTTGCAAAATTGTACAAATAAAAATACAAGTCATCTGCATCGGTGGGAGAGTTATATTGGAGATAATTTAATTTTAATGAAGGCTTCATTAATAACTCAACATACGTCAATCAATTCAATTGATCACCTTAGTGATTTATGTAAAAAATATTTCGATAGAACGAATGAAACCCGTATTTATAGAACTAAATGCTTAGCGATAAATAAAAATGTTTTAGTGACCCATCTCTTAATGGAACTTAGAAACGATGTATGAGGTTCTAGGTATAGTGTATTTGAAGATAAATCAATAGACGTTTGTATCATCAAGTTATTAGGCATGTTTTTTAAAAACTAAAAACATACGTGGTACATAAATATAAAATAAATATTTTTTTCAGTACGGAAAAACAACAAATTGTGAAGTGGCCGATGCGTCAATCTAAAGAATTGGCTTTAGACTTTTAGTGAATAAATCCAAAAATGTTTTTAAATAGGAGTTAAGTATGGATATTATAAATATAACGTAATTAGCAACACTTAGTAAACGTTATTTTTTTGAATTGATATATAACGTACATATATGTACGTATATTTCTTGAATTTTTTCACATACCGTCATACATATGTAAATTATGTATTACAATGTAACTAATAAAAGGTGCCTTTATAATAAAAATTACTGTACTTTTCTTTTTTTCTTTCGTTGTTTTAGAAAAACTTAGCGATAAAACGCTAAATTTTCCGCGCAATAAAAAATATCTACGAAAACTTGGCTATTTTTTGTTAAATTTTTTCCAGAATTTGAAGAAAAAATAAATATTAGCGATTTATCGCTAAAATTTTGACAATTTTTAGTTTTTAGCTATTTTCTAGCTATTTTTCTACATATTTTAGCGATATTTTTTGGGAAAAAGTTGGCAACAGTGACGGTGGTTGTTTTTTCAATGTAAAAAAAAACAAGAAATAAAGAGAGTACACACAACACTCTGGTACATTTAAATAAAGTTAACACTCCAGTGTATTCAAATACGTACAGACAGTGTCGTGCACAAACATAGAGTTAATAAAAGAAATACAAAGATTTTGAAACAAATTATGACATTCGCGAGGAGTTGCCAAATCGCAAGAAGAGGCCAGCAAAAAGCTTTGATAAATTTTGTGATGCTATAAGAAAAATTTTAGATGGATTACCAGTTCCAATAGAAAATGAGGAATTAATAGAAATTATTAATCGCTATTTGAGACCAGAACTTCGTCATGAGTTTTTATACACTCAAGTTAGGTCAATTGTAGTGTGTACATGTCGCGGTGTTTATCATAGCGAATGTATATGGCACGCGCCATAACAAATAAACACACAAACATGTATCGTGTGCCAAGAACTTATGTACAATAAACAAATAAATATTGTATACAATAAGTTCAAAGCGCTTACACTCAAATGAATATTTCGCTGCGCTGAACAAAATATAATATCATATTACACACAGCAATTAAACAGTCAGTACTCAATACATGAATCAAAGAACTGATGTCTTCTACATTAGTTAAGTGCAATTGTTATGTTGATGGTTCCACTGTTAACATAATCATACAGGCAATGCTTTGATTACTGAACTCTTTAGTGTTCAATAATAAGTAAAATCTATTAAAACCATGATACACATTCCTCTGTAACCAGAATAGCCAATTCTTGCTTAACACCAATCGCCGCTCTTTGCAAGAATAAAATAAATAGTAGTTTTATTATTTACACAATATCGCATCTAAAAATCTAAGCCGATATACCGATACCGAACACAACGTAGACATCTGAAAATTTAAGATGTCAAAAAAATTAATTAGGTGTTGGAATTGTGGAGAAGGTCACTTTGTCACTGATGTGGTTTCAAAAACGTGTATAAGCCCCATTACGTAAAGTGTTTTAACAACTGAAAAACTTACAGAAAATTTGTCCCAACCACAATCGGATACAGTCAAATTAGATACAGAATAAGTACAAAAAAGGAAATAAATATTAATACGAACACCAACCTTAAAATAATAATTTTAATAATAATAATGAATATAAGATAAGTATTTTTAAGAATTATATAAATAATTATAGAGAAAATGAATTTACTACTACTGAATTATTTACTACAGGATTATATTAAAGTTATATTTTAGATTTTTAATAATAAAAAAGTAAAGAATTCGGAAAAGAATGGTAAAATTTTTACGTAAAATATAATTAGGTCTATTAGATACAGAAACAAATGTTAGTTGTATGGAAAGTAATTTATCCACAGAGGATTTTAAGAAACAAAAGGATTTTAAATGAATTAAATTCACGATCAACACTGTTGATGGTCAAATACAAAATATTATTAAAAACAATAGTTTTATAAATTGTACTCTCTATTAACCAAAGGTTGATACTATGATTAGACTTCTGGAGAATGTTTGGGTTGATCAAATAAGTCATCGAAACTTACTAGATTCAGACCTATTTCCTCTAACTAAACTACAACAACAACAATTATAATTAGTTAAAAAATTATTCCTAAGTTTTAAACAACAAGGCTAAGGGCAAAAACCGTTGATTAAGCACAGCATTGCTGTTGGAAAATTCATAACCTATTAAGCAGCGATTTTACCCTTAACCCCCGGCTGTAGAAATTTTAATGTATACTGAAATATATCATCCAAATAATAAAGGAATATTCGCTCTTTTACCGAACACTAAAATTTTTTCCAAAATTTATTTTGGTTTATGCTCGACTCCTCAAACAACGTATCGGCTGATTGACTTCATAATTCCTTCAGAAAGAAGAAATTCAATATTCGTTTACCTTGTCGGCGTCTGTGTTGAAAATCATTTTGCTACTTTAGTACGGTTAGCTCAGCAGTATTATAAAGCAAATTTGGCTTTAATTCTTAATTAAAGTGGATTTTGTGTCCAACGCGTACAATACTTAGGGTATAATATACATAGGTAATGGAGGAATTTCTACAGATCCTGGGAAAATTAAATCAATTTTAATTGTTCAACATAAAAAATCTAAGACAGGTTAAAGGATTCTTAGGATTAAAGAGATGGTATGGGAAATTTAGCTGATATTACTTATTCAATTCCCGAGGTACTATCCACCAAAAGAAAATTCGAATGGACCAATCTGTAGCCGATGAAACTTTTAAATAATTTAAAAATTTACTGACATCTGCTTCAGTTCCGAAAATTCCTGTTTTACCAAAAAAAATCTTTATTCACTCTGATACCATCGACTTTGGTCTTGTAGCTGTTTTAGTGGGAGAAAATGGAGAATAATTGCATTTTTGTAAAAAAAAAGCACACATCACAACGTAATTATTCAGTGATGGAGAAAGAATGTGATAGAAGCTATAGAACGTTTTAGATATCACATTTCACTACACGAATCTGAAGTCATAACCGATCATAGCAGATTAGTTTGGTTGATAAAACAACCCACCTTAAAGGGAAGACTTGCGAGCTGGGTTCTTGAATGGAGCGGATGATACGCTCCCTTATGTTGTTAAGCAAGAATTCATTTCTTTATTGAAAAGCTTCGATTTACTTACTTAGCTGTTTTGGTTACAGTGGAAAGTGTAGCATTTGATAACACTTATTTTACTAGATTTTACTTGTAATTAAAATATAAATAAAAAATTTTCTTTACCATATAGGGTGCTTTATATTGTGGATCCAATTTATGACCCGTTTAATTTTTAAGTAAAACTAAATCTCCTATTTTAAAATCATTATCTAATACTTCCTTATCGTAAATTAGCCATATCTAATAATTCCATAGCTCTTGTGAGCGATTTCTATATCTTATTTCCTTAACGTAATCTTCTATATTGTTATGAATGCATGTGTTGATCATATTCCATTGCATTGTACTTTAAATAACAAACATTTCATTTAGTGCATTGCCTCATACGATAAGTAATTCAATTTTATAGTACATATTCATTATTATAAATAAATTTTTAAACGTTGACCTAGATATCTTAAATTTCATAAATATTTAAACATTATTTTTGCTGCAAGTAATAAAATATCAATCGGCATACTTTTAATAAGGTTAATAATTTGATGACACCTGTACCCATGTTCTGTAACTTTAGTGAGAACTTCTCGCATCGAAAAGTCATGAAACAAAATATCCCACCGTTTCTCGATGTGTGAGAAAAAAGTGTATCTGTAACTCATGGCGAAAAATACCATTTATGATTACGTTGTTACGTTAAAGCTATCAAAAATTATACTTAATTATAAGAAGAAGAAGAAAAATAAATAAACTTTAGAAGTGCGGAAATAATAATACATATAAAATTTAGAAAATAAAAGTGTTTAAAAAAATAAGTGCAGAAGAAACAAATAAAATGTACAATGCAGCTTTAGTTAGAGCGGTTGGGGATGATGAAAGGAATATGTTGCGGATTCATCGCAAAAGGTTGTGCGATTCAACAGACTCTTTTGAAATGCCGGAGAATTGATTTAAGGAACTATACCGCTTAAGCAGATCATCAGCAATGGTTCTGCTTGAAGGCACCTTTTATGAGAAAAGGTGTAAGGAATACAAATTTGCCTTCACTTTCCAAGGCATTGGTAACATTGTTTCCTTTTGATGATAAACATAATGATGATGGTGGTGTATTTATGATTTTTGTTTAGGACACACGACATACAAAATAAACAATTTGGTTGAACAATAAACACTTTTTGTAAATATTTAAGGTCTAAATAAAAAAGGAATAAAAAAATTATAAAAATTATTTCGAAATTGAAATAAAAAAAAAATAAATGAAAAGAATTTAGCAATTTTATTTAGTTAGTTAGTTTTTTTAAACTTTAAATGACTTTGATGATTGAAAAAATATAATCAATATAAAATAAAATCTATCTTTTTTAGAAATATAAAAACTTTTGTAAATTAAACAAAGATAGTTACCATAAATTATTTCCCGTAGTAAGAAAATTTATAACCTCAAATTTAAAGTAATTAATTGTTCATTTCCTAATTTCTTTCTTTTACATACAAAAAAGTTTAAAGCACAAAAAAAACATTATTTCAATTACAAAATATTTTATAGAAGGTTCGATAGTATAAACTCTATATCTAATTTTCCTTTTTGTTGCTTTGAAACCCGCATATTTTTCTTAACGATAACAAATTTATAATATTAATACATACATATGTATGCATTAATAATAAAAAAAAACATTTAAACTTTACATTTTCCATGTTTTTGTCACTGATTTTTGACTTTTTATATTTTTTGGCTCAAAGTTTTTGCAATCTCGCGGTCTTTTTGTTTGTGACTTATTTTGACAGTTCAAAGTGAGAAGTTCTCGCCTGAAAACTTTACAGAAACACTTTTTTTATGGCTTACGAGTATTTTTCTTACGTGACAGGTATTTCTCGCATGAATAGTTACAGAAACAGTACAGTGAGAAAAAACAGCTGTTTGTTTCAATTTGTTGTATTTCTGTACCAATTTACATGTTTCAAGTGAAAAGTTTCTCGCAGCGAGAGTTACAGAACATGGGCACTGCATACATGACGGTTTACTCTAGTATAAGTTTTAGTTTTTAAGAACGACGAAAAGCAGTTATTAAAGAGGATTTAACAGACTAACAACACTATTGTTTGAATTTATTAAATAACTGGGAGTCGTTTACAAATGTATTACATGGCGACCGTGACAATGTGACTAAAAATTCGAATTATAAACTATTACAAAATAAATAATAATTAAAGACATTTATGGAAAAAAAGTGTTTAGTAAAAGAAAAACATTTACAAAAAACGTTTATTAAAAAAAAAACAAAATGGGATGGTGGACAAAAATTGTAAACGCAATACCAATTATATTTGCCGGTTGCGAAGTTGGTAAAACGGTTAATGAAAAAGAAAATAAAGAAACCCATACAATCAAGAGTCAACACAGCAATGAAGAAAAGAGCTACTTAAACTTACTACGGAATAGCCAATACCAGATGACTTTCAACAGTATGGAATAATGCGTTACATGGCAGAACAACCAAGACACCAGTCTCAATTAAGCTAAGTAAAATTAAGTTAACATAAACATAATTTTTTTCTTTTCTCTTGTTTAAGTTGAAATAAAATAAATATAAATGTAAAACTAGACCTAAAACTACTGTAATTTTTTTAAAGATACTAACTTAGATGTGTTTAAATAGTTTCAAATTTTCTAAAAAATGGCTGAAACCAAATGGTTATCAATAATTGAGGAGATACAGTCTTATAAAATTGAATTTGAGAAAAGTTTCAAATGTATAAACAAGGCTCAAAAACCGAGCCCAATAACCATTAATAGGCATTTAGAAATTGTACAATTATATTATAATAAAACTATCACTCTTATTAATAATATGAAGGATAAACTCACTAATGATCATTTGAGCGAATGCGAAATAATCGTAGGCAATTTGCAAGATAAAATTTAAAAAATTTCTGAGGAACTTGAATTTTCATTTACATTCCCTTCTAATCACAAGAAGATAGATCTTCCCACCATAGATTTGAACAGCATTGAATCAGTCATGGCCGATCCAATAAAATTTCTGGAAATAGCCAGTAAAATTTTACCAGATTTTGATGGCAATTTTACCAATTTGCGTAAATTCATTGACGCAAATAATCTGTTAGTTTCAATAAGAGGAGATAATCCTGAATCTTCCCTTATAATTATAATAAATACGAAAATAACAAGTAATATCCGCAATAAGATATAAGAAGGTCTCAATTTAGTTGTATATATAGTTGAAAGATTAAAAGGTGTTATCAAAGGGTACTCTGCTGATACTTTAGTAACAAAATTAAACGCGATCAAACAACACGAGAAAGATAGAACACAATACGTAAAGGAGATTGAACTATTTTCTAACGAACTAGCAAATGTATATATATATCGAATGGTATGACTGAAATAGCAGCAAATAAGATCGCTACCAAAGCTGCGACAAAATCTATTATACAAAACACAATCTCTGAACGAGTTAAATTAATGATGAAAGCCGGTACTTTTAATTCTATTGAAGAAGTAACGTCCAAATTTCTTGAAATAGACACACAACCAAACAACTCTGTTATGTCTGTGAAACATCGTAACAGATTGTCACACAATTTTATTAACAACCGAAACTATAATCACGATAATTATCGGAATTATAATAATAATCGTGGCAACAATATTCATAATAATAACAATAACGCTCGTAATAATCGTTACCGCAATAATAGTAATGCAACTAGTTATCGCAATTAGAATAATCACAACACCTATAACAACCGAAATAACGATAGGCGCACTAACTTTAATAGAATTGTGCGTCTTATTAATGGTCATGAGCAGGGAAACGGCGACGACCCCCTAACCACCCATCTGGGGGAAAACTAAATAATAATAATGACAGCATTCACTCCGCAACTTACAATGATAATAAAATTTACCACTTTTATCTTAATTTATCGAGCTATTGCTCCATTAGAAATACCCTAAGCAAAAACGTTAACACATTTTTAATAGATACTGGTGCTAGCGTATCTGTATTGAAAAATTGTTGCATAAAAACTCAAGAAGGTATAAACCCTACGTACAAATGTAAGCTTACAGGCATAGGCGACAACCCAGTTTATACAACGGGAAAAATCACAGGCAATTTAATTAACAAAAACACTCACATCAAACACGATTTTCTCATCGTCAATGATAACTTCCCAATACCCACTGATGGAATTCTGGGTATTGATTTCATAACAAAATTCAATTGCATCCTTGATTTTGACAAAAATAATCAACTTTTGATTCTCAGACCGGACGACTTTCCAACTGAAATTATCTTTGAGCGAAGTCATTAAAAGGTTAAACGTTGAAACCAAACACAGTTATATATTTATACCCAACCAGGAAGTCGCTCCCGGAATATATATAGCTAATTCAATAACTTCAAATAAATCACCTTATGCCCGTGTTATTAACACCACAGATGAAAATGCTTTTATCTCAAACATAAACTATCACTTGGTTCAACAACCAGGAAACTTGAATAAAAACGGTGAAATGAAAAAAAAAAGAAATTTTAGAAACACTGCAAGCAAACTTTCCCAAATTTGCATATGATAAGATGACAAAACTATGTTCAGAATACACAGACGTTTTTGGTCCGGAATGTAAAACAATTTCATCCAATAATTTTTATAGATAAACACTAAGATTAAAGGACGACACACCAGTCTATATAAAAAATTATAGAATTCCCGAGTCTCAAAAGTCTGAAATAAATAGTCAAGTTTAAAAATGAATCAAAGATGGAATAGTAAAACCGTCAGTGTCGGAATTCAATAATCCAATATTGCTGGTGCCCAAAAAATCGCTACCAAATGGCAATGATAAAAGATGGCGTCTAGTCATTGACTATAGACAGGTAAATAAGAAACTTAAAGCAGACAATTTTCCTCTTCCCAGAATCGATGATATTTTAGACCAACTGGAAAGAGCCAAATATTTTTCATGTCTTGACCTTATGTCAGGCTTCCACCAGTTAGAGCTTGAGAGTAACTCTAGGGATATCACGTCTTTCTCGACTAATACGGGATCATACAGATTTAAAAAACTCCCTTACGGACTTAAAATGGCACCGAATTCCTTCCAACGTATGATGTCATTGGCGTTCGCTGGCCTAAGGCCCTCTCAAGCATTCTTGTATATGGACGACCTTGTTGTCCTAGGATGCTCGGAAAACCATATGCTTAAAAATATCCAAGACGTTTTTGAAACATGCAGAAAACTCAATTTAAAGTTACACCCCGGTAAATGCATATTCTTCAAACATGAAGTAACGTTCTTGGGCCATAGATGCACCGATAAAGGCATCTACCCAGATGATGGAAAATTCGAAACAAAAAAAAAATTACCCAACACCTAAAAGTGCTGACGATGTCAGAAGATTCGTTGCCTTCTGCAACTATTACCGCAGATTCATACAAAACTTCGCTAAATATTCAATTCATCTCACAAGATTAACAAGGAAGAATACGCAATTCGTTTGGTCCCAGGAATGCGAGAAGTCATTGCAATATCTGAAGAACTCCCTCTTATCACCACAAATACTACAATATCGAAAAACAATTTTGTATTACAACGGATGCAAGCAAAGATACCTGTGGAGCCATTCTTAGCCAAGAATACAATGGTATTCATCTACCCGTCGTATACGCCTCAAGAGCTTTTACCAAGGGTGAAGCCAACAAATCGGTTATTGAACAAGAACTGACTGCGATACACTGGGCCATAAATTTTTTCCGTCCTTCCATCTACGGGAAAAAATTTCTAGTAAGAAGTGACCATAGGCCATTAATTTACTTATTTTCAATGAAGAACCCTTCGTCTAAACTCACGCGAATGAGATTAGATCTTGAGGAGTATGATTTTTCAATAGAATATATACAAGGAAAACAAAACCGCGGAGCTGATGCTTTGTCACGCATGGATTTCAGTGATATTAAAGATATGGGTGAGAACATAAATATACTGAAAGTCACTACGCGACTACAAAATAAGAACAAAAATATTGATAACACAAATATAACTTGCAACTCTGATCATATAAATAACAAACCGCGCGCATACGAAGTTATTAACGTAGATGAGATGAGAAAATTAGGTCGTTTAAAGTTTCTCCAAGTAGTAGATACATTTAGGTGTTCACTAATAAAAGGGAAATGTATTATGATAAAAACTATAGTGAATGACTTTACTGTTAATGGAAAGATTGATTTAGATCAATTCTTACCAAAGCTCGAGAAGATGGCTAACAGTGTAGGAATTAGAAAGTTTCAACTTTCACTAAATGTATATCATTATATTTGAACATACTCGAGTTAATGAATTTAAGGAAATTGCGAACAATAAATTGAATAATATAGAAATAGCGCTGACACGAAAAATAAAAATAATAACAGATGAAAAAGAGGAACTTCAAATAATAAAGAAAAATCATGATGATCCACATCTTGGTGGCCACCCAGGGATCACAAGATTATTAAATAAACTTAGAAGAGACTATTACTGAAAAAATATGACAAAAAAAGTCACCAAATATGTAAAAAATTGCATGCAATGTCAGCTAAACAAAATTCGTCCTAAACATAAAGAGAGTTTAGCAGTCCCAACTACCCCAGCCAAGCCTTTCGATATAGTAATTATAGATACAATAGGATCATTCATCAAATCAAACGCAGGATATGAATATGCCATAACAATTGCATGTGACCTATCGAAATATTTAATAGCTATCCCTATATCGGATAAATCAGCGAAATCTGTAGCAAAGGCAATATTTACGAATTGCATATTAAAATTTGGACCCATGAAAACACTGCTAACAGATAGGGGCACAGAATATAAAAACGAAGTACTTTCAGAGCTCTGCGAGCTACTGAACATAAGACAATTACACTCAACGGCATACCACCATGAAACCTTATGTACAGTTGAACGGTCTCATAGAACACTCAACGAGTACATAAGAACTTATTTGTCATCCAATAGAACAGATTGGGATGAGTGGTTAAGTTATTTCGAATTCTCTTATAATACAACCCCTTCTTCGGTACATGGTTATAGTCCATTTGAGCTAGTGTTCGGCAAAACGCCCACTCCGCTCAACTTTCTCTTAAAACGGTAGGTAGACCAAATATATAATATTGGAGGTAAAATATAGAGGTAAAATATAGATTACAATTGGCACACCAACGAGCCAAAACCTTAATAGAAAAAAATAAAAATAAACAAAAGGAAGAATATGACAAAACGTCACATCCACAAAACATCCAGGTTAACGACATGGTTTTAGTGGAAAATACAGCTGGCCATAAATTAGATAAATTATACACAGGCTCTTATCAAGTGGTAGCAATAGACGATAAGAATATAGAAATAAAACTTCCGTTATCCATAAGAACAGCGTAAAATTGTTTCATAAGGATTAAATATAATTATATTAATACCTAAATAGACTAAATAACTTTATTAAATAGAACTTTATATTTAAAATATGTAGCACATAAGTTTATTAGTAATTCTTATCCATTAATAATAAAAATATTGTTAAGAATGATCTTTAAATCAACCAAATAATTATAAGATCATTATATTGAAAAGTAAGGTGTTATGAATGCATGTGTCCATCATATTCCATTGCATTGTATTTAGGGTTTGTGAATTCCCGGGAATGAACCACTTAGTATTCCCGGAAAAATTTTTCTCTTATTCCCGGGAAAACGGGAAATAAAAAATATGTAGTATATTAGGAAATATATTTAATTTTATTTTTAATTTCTTATCTGTTTTGGTAAATTTAGAGAATATTTGAATAAAAAGTAAGGTTTTTAATTTGTTGGTGTTTTTTGTTTGTTAAGTATTTACAACTTTTATCAAACACGAATATGGAAAAGAAAAGCAAACATCGTCGGTCAAAAATATTTCACGCCAAAGTTAATGACTTTCTGGAATTATTTTTAATAAGTGCTTATAAATTTCAAGTGAATTAATTATATACATACATACATAATTAATTGTTTTCTTGTACATAAATGTTTTTTATAACAACCGTAGTAAATTCAGCAGTAGTTTCCGTGGTTCATTTTTATAAATATAATCGTATGTACAAATTGTTTTTAAAAGTGGTCACAGAATTTGTAAGTATAATTTTTTTTATTAATGATTGAATTTTTCTAATAATACTTTTTTAAAAAATTCACTTTGTTTAGAAGCAAAATGTCTGAAGTCTGGAACTATTTTCAAAAAGTAGACAACACAGCACAATGTAATATTTGCCCCAAAAGGTTAATATTCAAGGGCGGTAGTACTAATGGTCTCATACGGCACCTTCTTTTGGTTCATAAAATAAAATTTGAAAACGATTCTTCAACACCTGCACCAAGTAAAAAAATAATTCCACCATTAAAAGTTTTTTAGACACCCAAAAATTACTAGAAATTGTTTCAAAATTGGCAGCAGTCGATGGAATATCTATTCGAACAATTACACAAAGTTCTTTTATTAGTCAAAATTTTTTCAGTAAAAATATGACATTACCAAAATTAAACTGATGTTAAAAACATTGTAATAAAATATTACAACGCCGTTAAAAATACGATGGTGAAAACAATATCTTGTATTAGACGAGTGGAGTAGTGTTGCCCAAAAAAAGTATCTGTTTACATGACAATAATTATTTTTATAATTTGGGTTAAGTTTATATTTCCGGAAGATGTAATGCTGACACAATAAGGACTCTAATGGAAAATAAACTATACTAAAACAATGGGTTATTAACGAAATCGTGATGTTAAAGTTAACAAACATTATTTATTTTAAAAGAAATATTATTTTCGGGAACCCCGGGAATTCCCGGGAAGACGATTTCTTAATTCCCGTTTCCAGGGAAAGTAAAAAGACCGGGAAATCCCAAACCCTAATTGTACTTTAAATAACAAACATTCCATTTAGTGCATTGCCTCATACGATGAGTAATTCAATTTTATAGTATTCATTATTATAAATAAATTTATAAACGTTGACCTAGATATCTTAAATTTCATAAATAATAAGTAAGTAAGCAAGTAATAAAATATCAATCGGCACACTTTTAATGAGGTTAATAATTTGATGACACCTGCATACATGACGGTTTACTCTAGTATAAGTTTTAGTTTTTAAGAACGAAGAATGCAGTTAATAAAGAGAATCTAACAGACTAACAACACTATTGTTTGAATTTATTAAATAACCGGGAGTCGTTTACAAATGTATTACAATATTATACAAAGGTGTTATTTTACCTAACTCATTAAATTGGAGAAATCCATTTGGGATTTTTCCAAAAACTAATTCGTATGGACAATACTCGTGCACACGAGAATGGTGTAGTATTGAAACAATGCGTAAAATACTTAAGCCACTCATCCCAATCACTTTTGTCAACGGATATGAAATACTTACGTATTCGTTGAATGTTCTGCGACTTCTCTCCACACTACTATAATGTCTGGTTATCTTCTTTAATCAAACAACATTGTGGTTTGGTGGTAATCTGCCGTCTGTCCTTCTGACAGCTTATGTACTTTATTTATTGGTATGGTGTAACAGTTTAATTACTACAACTAAAGATGTACATTAGGGTAAGAGTGAGTAGGTTAGTTATAGATTAATAACGTATAGTAATAAGAGTAAGTATGATAGTTATACAGGGTGGACCAAAAGTAGCGCCTGCGTGTAAAAATTGAATAACTTTTTTGTTTATTATTATTTTTTATTACATTTTTTTTAATTATAATATTATCTTTGTATGACCTAAATTTTAATTATGAAAAATAATGTCAGAGAGATGACCACCGTTTTCATTGATGCACAATTGGGCTCTTAAACAGGCGTTTTGCATAACTGCACGCAAGGTTTCAGGCTCTATTGCCCTGATCTCAGCTTCAATGTTGTTCTTTAGCTGCTCTATAGTTTGAGGCTTGTTTACATACACTCGTTCTTTGAGATAACCCCATAGAAAATAATCAGGGGCAGTTAAATCCGGTGAACGTGCTGGCCAATTAAAATCTGAATTTTTCGAGATAATTCGGTCGTCAAAAATTTCATTTAAAAACGTCATTGTGGCACGGGCCGTGTGTGCTGTTGCTCCATCCTGCTGAAACCACTTGTTGGCTGCCTCAGGGCGTACAAAATTATTAAGCATAGCGTTCTAGAGATGCCCAGTTATCCAGAACGTCTTCGCGTTGAAGTTACTGAATATTCTGCAACATTGACCCGTACACGATCAATGTTCACTTGATTCTGTATTATTCTTGGTCTTCCTGATCGTGGCAAATCTGACACCTGCACCTTGTTGTCGGAACCGTGCAATTAAACGATTAATTGTGGTTTGGTTGGGTGCATTTCTGGTGTTGAAATAATTTCGATATGCTCGTTGCGTCAGTAAAATTGAGCGCCCATTGGAAAAGTAAAATTCTACCACTTTCGTTCGTTGCTCAGTCGTTAAATTTTGCATGGTTGTGTAACACGAATCGATGAATAAAATCTGGAAAAAAAAAATAAAACATATTAATAAACAAAAAAGTTATTCAATTTTTACACGCAGGCGTGACTTTTGGTCCACCCTGTATATGTAGGTATTTTTAATGAGAATAATATACATATGTATACATAATATACATATGTTCAGATTAATTAATGTTTCCTTATGTTTTATTTATTATATTCCATTTTTGTATTTTTGTTTTTATGATATGTATGTATATATGTATGTAAGTTTTTATTCCTTAAATTAATATGTATCTAACATTGTTTATATTTTTTTCATCTATTTTTTTTTTGTTTTGCTATGTTTTCCACGTCTTATATTTTTCAGATTTTATTATATATATTTTTATACCCGCCACCAAAAAAATGGTGGGGGTATATTCATTTTGTCATTCCGTTTGTAACACATCGAAATATCTATTTTAGACCCCATAAAGCATATATATTCTGAATCAAGGTTTGATTTGATGATCTAGCTATGTCCGTCTGTTAAAAGCACGATAGAGATCGCACCGAAAAAGGTAGGGGGCTCAAATTTTGCCAGATTCTTTCTTATAGACAAGGTTTGTTTGGAGTTGAAAATGGGCTAAATCGGACAATTAGGAAGAGAGTTATAGCGCGTAATGCAAGAGTAGGTCGAAAAACCGTGTCCTTCGAACATCGAATAAAATGCAATTGTTTCCAAACGCATTATCGTAGAGTCATGAAACTTCAAATATATATGTGGCACCCTGTCTAAGGTTTATACAATTTCGTTAACTTCTTTTGTATCATTGTTATTCTTTTTAACCTTGAAGTAACTTTGATTAATTTTTGACATTCATTCATTTTTCCTTTCTTAAATCGTGCACACGAAGTTTAACGCGCGCTAGAAAATATTTTTTATATTTTAGGGATAAGAAATAAATTCGTTTAAATAAAAAACTTAAAAAAAGGCTAAACACCACGGGACTTTTTTTATAATATATTGGTGTCATAAAATCACCAAAACTGGTGACCCCGACGTGATCCCGTGGTATCGCAATAAAAAGACAAAAAAAGGTGTTACGCCCTTAGGGTCTACCTACAACGGGTTTTATAACGGTACCCTTCCACATTCCTGGAATTTTGCGCTGTTCACAAAATGACTGATTTAAACGACAGTGGACATCCATCAACAGTCGTACTATCGGAATCGTCCAACGAAGCAACGCAACCTCGGGCTGCATCACCAATCGCAGCGAATGTTGCTGTGGTTTATGCACGTCTCCCATTACCGCAAATGGCCAGTTCAAACGTTGAATCATGGTTAACAACTATAGATTTTTGGTTTACTGCGTCAGGGATTTCGAGCGAAAAACAAAAAACAGCAACAGTTTTGGCGGCTTTGGACCCGAGCGTCATTTCACAATTGTCAGAAGTCATCGCGGAGATGCCTCAAGGTGATCGATATGATTACATTCGAAGAAAAATAATCTATCATTTTGCAGACAGTGAGCAACGCAGGCTCAATCGCCTCCTGTCCGAACTACCTCTCGGTGACAAAAAACCATCGGAGTTATATTACGAAATGAAACGCGTAGCTGGATCCACTCTGGGAGACGCCGCTCTGAAAGGGCTTTGGATCAAACGACTTCCTGATATTGTACAACCTGTAGTCGCAGCATCGAGTGGTACCGCCGCTGAGTTTACAAGAATTGCGGATTCTATTGTAGACGCCATGTCAGCTAACCATGTTAACACAATCGTAAAACATGGTTCTAGCAAAATCGACAAGTTAAGTGCTGCTGTACATAACCTCACGAAACAGTTTGAAAAATTTACAACGCGTTCACGATCTCGCAGTCGCCATATGCCGCGCAATCCATCACGCAGTCGCCCTCGATATTCACCGCCAAATGATTCAGTTAATAGTGCCAATCCTACCGCAACCACCGACGAATGCTGGTACCACAAAAAATATGGTCGAAATGCACAAAAGTGCAGAGCTCCGTGTCGTCACAACCGTGGTTTGGTTAGCACTGTAACATCCACACACTTTTCCGACTACAGGTAAGGGACCAAATAACAAAACAAAAGTTTTTAATCGATACAGGTGCCGATGTGTCCGTCCTACCCCTTACGACAAATTCTGCCGATGTTAGCCCTACCGTCACGAAGCTGTATACTGCAAATGGTTTGCCAATAAAAGTCCTTGGCCAGAAGCGGATTGCTTTAAATCTTGGCCTGAAAAGGACATTCGAGTGGTCTTTTTTGGTAGCAGATGTCACAAGTCCAATACTTGGCGCAGATTTTTTAAGATTTTACGACCTTTTAATCGACCTACGCCGCAATCGTCTAATCGATACAGCGACCAACGACTGTCCGACCCCGATAGCATTTTCTCAGTTGAGGTCTGCAGAGATTAAATCTTCTAATCCTTTTCATGATATTCTGCGTGATTTCGCCGACATTACAAAGAGAACTCCGTACGATACCACTACGACGTCCACAATCTCTCATCGAATTGACACGACAGGCCAGCCAGTCCACTCCCGAGCACGCCGTTTATCTCCCGAGAAATTAGCTGCAGCACGAGCGGAGTTTGATGCTTTAATAAAAGCTGGTATATGCCAACCCTCTAGAAGTAATTGGTCCAGCCCCTTGCACATGGTACAAAAATCCAATGGGTCTTGGAGCCCATGTGGGGACTATCGTGCATTAAACGCTCAAACCGTCCGCGACCGTTACCCGCTCCCATATTTGTCCGATTTTACCAACAACCTCAACGGTAAGAAATTTTTTTCGAAAATAGATCTCCAAAAGGCCTTTCACCAGGTTCCGGTCCACCCTGAAGATGTCGCCAAAACGGCCATTATCACACCTTTTGGCCTCTACGAGTTCAATTTCATGACCTTCGGTCTGTGCAACGCAGCGCAGACCTTCCAGAGGCTCATCAACGAAGTACTGCGTGGCCTAGATTTCACTTTTGCTTACGTCGACGACATTTGTATAGCGTCAACATCAATCGAACAACATCGAAAAGATCTTGTCGAAGTCTTTAAAAGGCTGCGAGCCAACAACCTAGCCATCAACGTGGACAAGTGTGAATTTGGCAAAACGGAGTTAAAATTTCTAGGACATTTTGTCACCGGAGACGGTATACGACCACTTCCCGAGCGAGTTGCAGCCATCCGTGATTTCCCAAAACCTACTGTAGCCAAGGAATTAAAACGATTCATTGCAACACTTAATTTTTATAAAAGATTTTTACCGTTTGCAACCAGGAATCAAATAAAACTTCAGGCGTTAATAAAAGGTAATATCAAAAACGATTGCACCGTTTTGGCATGGACTCAAGAAGCAGAGGCCGCCTTCGTGAAGTGCAAAGATGAATTGAGCAACGCGGCGCTTTTGGCACACCCAGCGAAAAATGCAGACTTAGCACTGTATGTCGACGCTTCTGACAATGCAGTCGGCGCTGCTCTTCACCAGTGTGTGGATGGCGCCCTTCAGCCTCTAGGATTCTACTCGAAAAAATTATCGAGCGCCCAGCAAAAATATAGCACATACGACAGAGAACTGACAGCGATGTATCAGGGTATTTGCCATTTCCGATACATGTTGGAGGGTAGAAGCTGCTATATAGTTACAGATCACCGCCCGTTAGTCTACGCGTTCCGTCAAAAACCTGAAAAGGCATCACCACGTAGGGCTCGACAATTAGACTACGTCGGACAATTCACTACCGACATTCGATATATAGCAGGAGAGCAAAACGCGTCAGCAGACCTCCTATCACGTATCCAATTACTAAGTAAAACCATCGACTACGCGAAGGTCGCTGCAGCGCAGAGAGACGACGAAGAGCTTCAAAACTTGAGATCAGGTATAACCCCTAATTCGCTTAGGCTAACATCTTTTACACTTTCAGACTCTAAAATCAATTTAGCCTGTGATACCTCGACAAAAAGCGTCCGACCTTACATCCCAAAAACATTTCGGAAGCAGGTATTAGCCATAGTTCACGGTCTAGCCCACCCAGGCGTTCGAGCAACAACGAAATTAGTGAAAGAGATTGCAAACTTTGTTCGCAGTTGCGTCGCATGCCAGCGCTCAAAGGTACAACGCCACACAAAGTCACAGACAACAAAGTATGAGCCGCCCAAGGAACGTTTTACACACATCAATATTGACATCGTCGGGCCTTTCCCACCGTGCGACGGCCAACGGTATTGTTTAACGATTATAGACCGTTTTACGAGGTGGCCCGAGGCTGTACCTTTGCCAGATATGGCTGCGGAAACCGTCGCGAAGGCAATATTGCATAGCTGGATCGCTAGATTTGGTGTTCCTGCAAAAATTACGTCCGACAGGGGAAGACAATTTGAGTCATCTGTCTTTGCGGAGTTAATAACTTTAATCGGTGCCTCCCATCTCCGTACGACGCCTTATCACCCCGAGTCAAATGGCATAATAGAGAGGTGGCACCGAGTTTTAAAAGTTGCAATCCTCTGCAGCGATCCGGCAAAATGGGTTCATAGTCTTCCAGCTATTTTACTTGGACTACGTGTGGTGTTAAAACCCGATATTAACGCCTCTCCAGCTGAACTTGTTTACGGAACAAATTTAAGAATCCCTGGTGAATTTTTCTATAACACCAAACCTTCAGTAGCGACAAGTGACGCTGTTATGCAATTTCGCACATCAATGCAAAGACTCCGACCAACAGACACATCACACCATACTGAACCGAAAACATTCGTAAGTCCTTCTCTAAATAAAGCGTCTCATGTTTTTGTTCGAAACGATTCAATACGACCATCGCTGTCTCATCCTTATGACGGCCCATATCGCATAGTTAAAAAATCTACAAAGTATTTTACAGTCAGCATAGGAAGCCGCAGTGTAAACGTCAACATCGACAGACTCAAACCAGCCTTTATCGAATATTCCGACACAAACGTTTTGGCTCAAAGGAACCAATCTCAAAACAGTACCCAGCTTATTCCCCAACGGTTTCCTAATAATGATGCAACCAAGGTCCAACAACCACGATCTGTTCAAAAACCATTACCAACGCGGAACGTTCCCTTGCAACAGAATGAAGCTCCATCAGTTCAACACAACTCTCCAATCGTACCGACGAAAACTACCCGAAGTGGCCGACGTGTCAATTTCCCGCTCAGGTTCCGGTAGCTTTCATCTAGCCGGGGAGTACTGTGGCACCCTGTCTAAGGTTTATACAATTTCGTTAACTTCTTTTGTATCATTGTTATTCTTTTTAACCTTGAAGTAACTTTTATTAATTTTTGACATTCATTCATTTTTCCTTTCTTAAATCGTGCACACGAAGTTTAACGCGCGCTACAAAATATTTTTTATATTTTAGAGATAAGAAATAAATTCGTTTAAATAAAAAACTTAAAAAAAGGCTAAACACCACGGGACTTTTTTTATAATATATTGGTGTCATAAAATCACCAAATATATTTCTCGAGTAAAAAAAATATTTTTTTCCAAAAAGTTCTTAAATCTATGCATTAGGAAAGAAGTTATAGATCAAAATTTACGAAAATTTATACCGCGCAGTGAATTTTTCAGTATATTTAAAATTTAAAACCTAACAAAACTGACAAAATTATATGTACGATTCTGAAATTTAGCGCACTTTGTTTTTTGGTGAGAGGCTTTGTTGTGACGGAAAATCAATGTGACACGCCTACTTTTACGCCCACCTCCCATATAACGTTTTACCTAAAATTCATATAATTTCTCTATGAATAAAGATTTTGGAATACTAAAGGACTATATTGAAATATCTAAGTGTCATTCATCAGCTGAAATAACTTTGACACGTCTACTATAACGCCCACTTTTCACGTTATCTACCGCTAGTGAAATTTAAAAGCTCATAAAACCGACAAAATTAGAGGCATGATGATGAAATTTGCTACAAATATCCTTCTAACCAATGTAATAGTTGTGCCAAAAAGTTTAGGTGACACGCCGAAATATCTTAGTTGTATTTATTAGCAGAAACTTTATTGACATGCCTACTTTAACGCCCATTTTCATTGAAACACTAAATTTACAAAAGATTTTTACTAGCATATCGAAGTTATAAAGGGTGGTTAAATTTTAAGGGCCCATGTTGAAGGTGAACTGCACCTAGACGCCAAATTTTTTTTTTGCGATAGTCTGGCAAAAGAGCAGTCAACCTCGACTCATCATCGTGCCTAACAATTGAGCACCAATATTGTCATTGAAAATTCGGACCATCGGTTGGAGTTGAAAATGGGCTAAATCGGACAATTAGGAAGAGAGTTATAGCGCGTAATGCAAGAGTAGGTCGAAAAACCGTGTCCTTCGAACATCGAATAAAATGCAATTGTTTCCAAACGCATTATCGTAGAGTCATGAAACTTCAAATATATATGTGGCACCCTGTCTAAGGTTTATACAATTTCGTTAACTTCTTTTGTATCATTGTTATTCTTTTTAACCTTGAAGTAACTTTGATTAATTTTTGACATTCATTCATTTTTCCTTTCTTAAATCGTGCACACGAAGTTTAACGCGCGCTAGAAAATATTTTTTATATTTTAGGGATAAGAAATAAATTCGTTTAAATAAAAAACTTAAAAAAAGGCTAAACACCACGGGACTTTTTTTATAATATATTGGTGTCATAAAATCACCAAAACTGGTGACCCCGACGTGATCCCGTGGTATCGCAATAAAAAGACAAAAAAAGGTGTTACGCCCTTAGGGTCTACCTACAACGGGTTTTATAACGGTACCCTTCCACATTCCTGGAATTTTGCGCTGTTCACAAAATGACTGATTTAAACGACAGTGGACATCCATCAACAGTCGTACTATCGGAATCGTCCAACAAAGCAACGCAACCTCGGGCTGCATCACCAATCGCAGCGAATGTTGCTGTGGTTTATGCACGTCTCCCATTACCGCAAATGGCCAGTTCAAACGTTGAATCATGGTTAACAACTATAGATTTTTGGTTTACTGCGTCAGGGATTTCGAGCGAAAAACAAAAAACAGCAACAGTTTTGGCGGCTTTGGACCCGAGCGTCATTTCACAATTGTCAGAAGTCATCGCGGAGATGCCTCAAGGTGATCGATATGATTACATTCGAAGAAAAATAATCTATCATTTTGCAGACAGTGAGCAACGCAGGCTCAATCGCCTCCTGTCCGAACTACCTCTCGGTGACAAAAAACCATCGGAGTTATATTACGAAATGAAACGCGTAGCTGGATCCACTCTGGGAGACGCCGCTCTGAAAGGGCTTTGGATCAAACGACTTCCTGATATTGTACAACCTGTAGTCGCAGCATCGAGTGGTACCGCCGCTGAGTTTACAAGAATTGCGGATTCTATTGTAGACGCCATGTCAGCTAACCATGTTAACACAATCGTAAAACATGGTTCTAGCAAAATCGACAAGTTAAGTGCTGCTGTACATAACCTCACGAAACAGTTTGAAAAATTTACAACGCGTTCACGATCTCGCAGTCGCCATATGCCGCGCAATCCATCACGCAGTCGCCCTCGATATTCACCGCCAAATGATTCAGTTAATAGTGCCAATCCTACCGCAACCACCGACGAATGCTGGTACCACAAAAAATATGGTCGAAATGCACAAAAGTGCAGAGCTCCGTGTCGTCACAACCGTGGTTTGGTTAGCACTGTAACATCCACACACTTTTCCGACTACAGGTAAGGGACCAAATAACAAAACAAAAGTTTTTAATCGATACAGGTGCCGATGTGTCCGTCCTACCCCTTACGACAAATTCTGCCGATGTTAGCCCTACCGTCACGAAGCTGTATACTGCAAATGGTTTGCCAATAAAAGTCCTTGGCCAGAAGCGGATTGCTTTAAATCTTGGCCTGAAAAGGACATTCGAGTGGTCTTTTTTGGTAGCAGATGTCACAAGTCCAATACTTGGCGCAGATTTTTTAAGATTTTACGACCTTTTAATCGACCTACGCCGCAATCGTCTAATCGATACAGCGACCAACGACTGTCCGACCCCGATAGCATTTTCTCAGTTGAGGTCTGCAGAGATTAAATCTTCTAATCCTTTTCATGATATTCTGCGTGATTTCGCCGACATTACAAAGAGAACTCCGTACGATACCACTACGACGTCCACAATCTCTCATCGAATTGACACGACAGGCCAGCCAGTCCACTCCCGAGCACGCCGTTTATCTCCCGAGAAATTAGCTGCAGCACGAGCGGAGTTTGATGCTTTAATAAAAGCTGGTATATGCCAACCCTCTAGAAGTAATTGGTCCAGCCCCTTGCACATGGTACAAAAATCCAATGGGTCTTGGAGCCCATGTGGGGACTATCGTGCATTAAACGCTCAAACCGTCCGCGACCGTTACCCGCTCCCATATTTGTCCGATTTTACCAACAACCTCAACGGTAAGAAATTTTTTTCGAAAATAGATCTCCAAAAGGCCTTTCACCAGGTTCCGGTCCACCCTGAAGATGTCGCCAAAACGGCCATTATCACACCTTTTGGCCTCTACGAGTTCAATTTCATGACCTTCGGTCTGTGCAACGCAGCGCAGACCTTCCAGAGGCTCATCAACGAAGTACTGCGTGGCCTAGATTTCACTTTTGCTTACGTCGACGACATTTGTATAGCGTCAACATCAATCGAACAACATCGAAAAGATCTTGTCGAAGTCTTTAAAAGGCTGCGAGCCAACAACCTAGCCATCAACGTGGACAAGTGTGAATTTGGCAAAACGGAGTTAAAATTTCTAGGACATTTTGTCACCGGAGACGGTATACGACCACTTCCCGAGCGAGTTGCAGCCATCCGTGATTTCCCAAAACCTACTGTAGCCAAGGAATTAAAACGATTCATTGCAACACTTAATTTTTATAAAAGATTTTTACCGTTTGCAACCAGGAATCAAATAAAACTTCAGGCGTTAATAAAAGGTAATATCAAAAACGATTGCACCGTTTTGGCATGGACTCAAGAAGCAGAGGCCGCCTTCGTGAAGTGCAAAGATGAATTGAGCAACGCGGCGCTTTTGGCACACCCAGCGAAAAATGCAGACTTAGCACTGTATGTCGACGCTTCTGACAATGCAGTCGGCGCTGCTCTTCACCAGTGTGTGGATGGCGCCCTTCAGCCTCTAGGATTCTACTCGAAAAAATTATCGAGCGCCCAGCAAAAATATAGCACATACGACAGAGAACTGACAGCGATGTATCAGGGTATTTGCCATTTCCGATACATGTTGGAGGGTAGAAGCTGCTATATAGTTACAGATCACCGCCCGTTAGTCTACGCGTTCCGTCAAAAACCTGAAAAGGCATCACCACGTAGGGCTCGACAATTAGACTACGTCGGACAATTCACTACCGACATTCGATATATAGCAGGAGAGCAAAACGCGTCAGCAGACCTCCTATCACGTATCCAATTACTAAGTAAAACCATCGACTACGCGAAGGTCGCTGCAGCGCAGAGAGACGACGAAGAGCTTCAAAACTTGAGATCAGGTATAACCCCTAATTCGCTTAGGCTAACATCTTTTACACTTTCAGACTCTAAAATCAATTTAGCCTGTGATACCTCGACAAAAAGCGTCCGACCTTACATCCCAAAAACATTTCGGAAGCAGGTATTAGCCATAGTTCACGGTCTAGCCCACCCAGGCGTTCGAGCAACAACGAAATTAGTGAAAGAGATTGCAAACTTTGTTCGCAGTTGCGTCGCATGCCAGCGCTCAAAGGTACAACGCCACACAAAGTCACAGACAACAAAGTATGAGCCGCCCAAGGAACGTTTTACACACATCAATATTGACATCGTCGGGCCTTTCCCACCGTGCGACGGCCAACGGTATTGTTTAACGATTATAGACCGTTTTACGAGGTGGCCCGAGGCTGTACCTTTGCCAGATATGGCTGCGGAAACCGTCGCGAAGGCAATATTGCATAGCTGGATCGCTAGATTTGGTGTTCCTGCAAAAATTACGTCCGACAGGGGAAGACAATTTGAGTCATCTGTCTTTGCGGAGTTAATAACTTTAATCGGTGCCTCCCATCTCCGTACGACGCCTTATCACCCCGAGTCAAATGGCATAATAGAGAGGTGGCACCGAGTTTTAAAAGTTGCAATCCTCTGCAGCGATCCGGCAAAATGGGTTCATAGTCTTCCAGCTATTTTACTTGGACTACGTGTGGTGTTAAAACCCGATATTAACGCCTCTCCAGCTGAACTTGTTTACGGAACAAATTTAAGAATCCCTGGTGAATTTTTCTATAACACCAAACCTTCAGTAGCGACAAGTGACGCTGTTATGCAATTTCGCACATCAATGCAAAGACTCCGACCAACAGACACATCACACCATACTGAACCGAAAACATTCGTAAGTCCTTCTCTAAATAAAGCGTCTCATGTTTTTGTTCGAAACGATTCAATACGACCATCGCTGTCTCATCCTTATGACGGCCCATATCGCATAGTTAAAAAATCTACAAAGTATTTTACAGTCAGCATAGGAAGCCGCAGTGTAAACGTCAACATCGACAGACTCAAACCAGCCTTTATCGAATATTCCGACACAAACGTTTTGGCTCAAAGGAACCAATCTCAAAACAGTACCCAGCTTATTCCCCAACGGTTTCCTAATAATGATGCAACCAAGGTCCAACAACCACGATCTGTTCAAAAACCATTACCAACGCGGAACGTTCCCTTGCAACAGAATGAAGCTCCATCAGTTCAACACAACTCTCCAATCGTACCGACGAAAACTACCCGAAGTGGCCGAAAAGTCAATTTCCCGCTCAGGTTCCGGTAGCTTTCATCTAGCCGGGGAGTACTGTGGCACCCTGTCTAAGGTTTATACAATTTCGTTAACTTCTTTTGTATCATTGTTATTCTTTTTAACCTTGAAGTAACTTTTATTAATTTTTGACATTCATTCATTTTTCCTTTCTTAAATCGTGCACACGAAGTTTAACGCGCGCTAGAAAATATTTTTTATATTTTAGAGATAAGAAATAAATTCGTTTAAATAAAAAACTTAAAAAAAGGCTAAACACCACGGGACTTTTTTTATAATATATTGGTGTCATAAAATCACCAAATATATTTCTCGAGTAAAAAAAATATTTTTTTCCAAAAAGTTCTTAAATCTATGCATTAGGAAAGAAGTTATAGATCAAAATTTACGAAAATTTATACCGCGCAGTGAATTTTTCAGTATATTTAAAATTTAAAACCTAACAAAACTGACAAAATTATATGTACGATTCTGAAATTTAGCGCACTTTGTTTTTTGGTGAGAGGCTTTGTTGTGACGGAAAATCAATGTGACACGCCTACTTTTACGCCCACCTCCCATATAACGTTTTACCTAAAATTCATATAATTTCTCTATGAATAAAGATTTTGGAATACTAAAGGACTATATTGAAATATCTAAGTGTCATTCATCAGCTGAAATAACTTTGACACGTCTACTATAACGCCCACTTTTCACGTTATCTACCGCTAGTGAAATTTAAAAGCTCATAAAACCGACAAAATTAGAGGCATGATGATGAAATTTGCTACAAATATCCTTCTAACCAATGTAATAGTTGTGCCAAAAAGTTTAGGTGACACGCCGAAATATCTTAGTTGTATTTATTAGCAGAAACTTTATTGACATGCCTACTTTAACGCCCATTTTCATTGAAACACTAAATTTACAAAAGATTTTTACTAGCATATCGAAGTTATAAAGGGTGGTTAAATTTTAAGGGCCCATGTTGAAGGTGAACTGCACCTAGACGCCAAATTTTTTTTTTGCGATAGTCTGGCAAAGGGCAGTCAACCTCGACTCATCATCGTGCCTAACAATTGAGCACCAATATTGTCATTGAAAATTCGGACCATCGGTTGGAGTTGAAAATGGGCTAAATCGGACAATTAGGAAGAGAGTTATAGCGCGTAATGCAAGAGTAGGTCGAAAAACCGTGTCCTTCGAACATCGAATAAAATGCAATTGTTTCCAAACGCATTATCGTAGAGTCATGAAACTTCAAATATATATGTGGCACCCTGTCTAAGGTTTATACAATTTCGTTAACTTCTTTTGTATCATTGTTATTCTTTTTAACCTTGAAGTAACTTTGATTAATTTTTGACATTCATTCATTTTTCCTTTCTTAAATCGTGCACACGAAGTTTAACGCGCGCTAGAAAATATTTTTTATATTTTAGGGATAAGAAATAAATTCGTTTAAATAAAAAACTTAAAAAAAGGCTAAACACCACGGGACTTTTTTTATAATATATTGGTGTCATAAAATCACCAAAACTGGTGACCCCGACGTGATCCCGTGGTATCGCAATAAAAAGACAAAAAAAGGTGTTACGCCCTTAGGGTCTACCTACAACGGGTTTTATAACGGTACCCTTCCACATTCCTGGAATTTTGCGCTGTTCACAAAATGACTGATTTAAACGACAGTGGACATCCATCAACAGTCGTACTATCGGAATCGTCCAACGAAGCAACGCAACCTCGGGCTGCATCACCAATCGCAGCGAATGTTGCTGTGGTTTATGCACGTCTCCCATTACCGCAAATGGCCAGTTCAAACGTTGAATCATGGTTAACAACTATAGATTTTTGGTTTACTGCGTCAGGGATTTCGAGCGAAAAACAAAAAACAGCAACAGTTTTGGCGGCTTTGGACCCGAGCGTCATTTCACAATTGTCAGAAGTCATCGCGGAGATGCCTCAAGGTGATCGATATGATTACATTCGAAGAAAAATAATCTATCATTTTGCAGACAGTGAGCAACGCAGGCTCAATCGCCTCCTGTCCGAACTACCTCTCGGTGACAAAAAACCATCGGAGTTATATTACGAAATGAAACGCGTAGCTGGATCCACTCTGGGAGACGCCGCTCTGAAAGGGCTTTGGATCAAACGACTTCCTGATATTGTACAACCTGTAGTCGCAGCATCGAGTGGTACCGCCGCTGAGTTTACAAGAATTGCGGATTCTATTGTAGACGCCATGTCAGCTAACCATGTTAACACAATCGTAAAACATGGTTCTAGCAAAATCGACAAGTTAAGTGCTGCTGTACATAACCTCACGAAACAGTTTGAAAAATTTACAACGCGTTCACGATCTCGCAGTCGCCATATGCCGCGCAATCCATCACGCAGTCGCCCTCGATATTCACCGCCAAATGATTCAGTTAATAGTGCCAATCCTACCGCAACCACCGACGAATGCTGGTACCACAAAAAATATGGTCGAAATGCACAAAAGTGCAGAGCTCCGTGTCGTCACAACCGTGGTTTGGTTAGCACTGTAACATCCACACACTTTTCCGACTACAGGTAAGGGACCAAATAACAAAACAAAAGTTTTTAATCGATACAGGTGCCGATGTGTCCGTCCTACCCCTTACGACAAATTCTGCCGATGTTAGCCCTACCGTCACGAAGCTGTATACTGCAAATGGTTTGCCAATAAAAGTCCTTGGCCAGAAGCGGATTGCTTTAAATCTTGGCCTGAAAAGGACATTCGAGTGGTCTTTTTTGGTAGCAGATGTCACAAGTCCAATACTTGGCGCAGATTTTTTAAGATTTTACGACCTTTTAATCGACCTACGCCGCAATCGTCTAATCGATACAGCGACCAACGACTGTCCGACCCCGATAGCATTTTCTCAGTTGAGGTCTGCAGAGATTAAATCTTCTAATCCTTTTCATGATATTCTGCGTGATTTCGCCGACATTACAAAGAGAACTCCGTACGATACCACTACGACGTCCACAATCTCTCATCGAATTGACACGACAGGCCAGCCAGTCCACTCCCGAGCACGCCGTTTATCTCCCGAGAAATTAGCTGCAGCACGAGCGGAGTTTGATGCTTTAATAAAAGCTGGTATATGCCAACCCTCTAGAAGTAATTGGTCCAGCCCCTTGCACATGGTACAAAAATCCAATGGGTCTTGGAGCCCATGTGGGGACTATCGTGCATTAAACGCTCAAACCGTCCGCGACCGTTACCCGCTCCCATATTTGTCCGATTTTACCAACAACCTCAACGGTAAGAAATTTTTTTCGAAAATAGATCTCCAAAAGGCCTTTCACCAGGTTCCGGTCCACCCTGAAGATGTCGCCAAAACGGCCATTATCACACCTTTTGGCCTCTACGAGTTCAATTTCATGACCTTCGGTCTGTGCAACGCAGCGCAGACCTTCCAGAGGCTCATCAACGAAGTACTGCGTGGCCTAGATTTCACTTTTGCTTACGTCGACGACATTTGTATAGCGTCAACATCAATCGAACAACATCGAAAAGATCTTGTCGAAGTCTTTAAAAGGCTGCGAGCCAACAACCTAGCCATCAACGTGGACAAGTGTGAATTTGGCAAAACGGAGTTAAAATTTCTAGGACATTTTGTCACCGGAGACGGTATACGACCACTTCCCGAGCGAGTTGCAGCCATCCGTGATTTCCCAAAACCTACTGTAGCCAAGGAATTAAAACGATTCATTGCAACACTTAATTTTTATAAAAGATTTTTACCGTTTGCAACCAGGAATCAAATAAAACTTCAGGCGTTAATAAAAGGTAATATCAAAAACGATTGCACCGTTTTGGCATGGACTCAAGAAGCAGAGGCCGCCTTCGTGAAGTGCAAAGATGAATTGAGCAACGCGGCGCTTTTGGCACACCCAGCGAAAAATGCAGACTTAGCACTGTATGTCGACGCTTCTGACAATGCAGTCGGCGCTGCTCTTCACCAGTGTGTGGATGGCGCCCTTCAGCCTCTAGGATTCTACTCGAAAAAATTATCGAGCGCCCAGCAAAAATATAGCACATACGACAGAGAACTGACAGCGATGTATCAGGGTATTTGCCATTTCCGATACATGTTGGAGGGTAGAAGCTGCTATATAGTTACAGATCACCGCCCGTTAGTCTACGCGTTCCGTCAAAAACCTGAAAAGGCATCACCACGTAGGGCTCGACAATTAGACTACGTCGGACAATTCACTACCGACATTCGATATATAGCAGGAGAGCAAAACGCGTCAGCAGACCTCCTATCACGTATCCAATTACTAAGTAAAACCATCGACTACGCGAAGGTCGCTGCAGCGCAGAGAGACGACGAAGAGCTTCAAAACTTGAGATCAGGTATAACCCCTAATTCGCTTAGGCTAACATCTTTTACACTTTCAGACTCTAAAATCAATTTAGCCTGTGATACCTCGACAAAAAGCGTCCGACCTTACATCCCAAAAACATTTCGGAAGCAGGTATTAGCCATAGTTCACGGTCTAGCCCACCCAGGCGTTCGAGCAACAACGAAATTAGTGAAAGAGATTGCAAACTTTGTTCGCAGTTGCGTCGCATGCCAGCGCTCAAAGGTACAACGCCACACAAAGTCACAGACAACAAAGTATGAGCCGCCCAAGGAACGTTTTACACACATCAATATTGACATCGTCGGGCCTTTCCCACCGTGCGACGGCCAACGGTATTGTTTAACGATTATAGACCGTTTTACGAGGTGGCCCGAGGCTGTACCTTTGCCAGATATGGCTGCGGAAACCGTCGCGAAGGCAATATTGCATAGCTGGATCGCTAGATTTGGTGTTCCTGCAAAAATTACGTCCGACAGGGGAAGACAATTTGAGTCATCTGTCTTTGCGGAGTTAATAACTTTAATCGGTGCCTCCCATCTCCGTACGACGCCTTATCACCCCGAGTCAAATGGCATAATAGAGAGGTGGCACCGAGTTTTAAAAGTTGCAATCCTCTGCAGCGATCCGGCAAAATGGGTTCATAGTCTTCCAGCTATTTTACTTGGACTACGTGTGGTGTTAAAACCCGATATTAACGCCTCTCCAGCTGAACTTGTTTACGGAACAAATTTAAGAATCCCTGGTGAATTTTTCTATAACACCAAACCTTCAGTAGCGACAAGTGACGCTGTTATGCAATTTCGCACATCAATGCAAAGACTCCGACCAACAGACACATCACACCATACTGAACCGAAAACATTCGTAAGTCCTTCTCTAAATAAAGCGTCTCATGTTTTTGTTCGAAACGATTCAATACGACCATCGCTGTCTCATCCTTATGACGGCCCATATCGCATAGTTAAAAAATCTACAAAGTATTTTACAGTCAGCATAGGAAGCCGCAGTGTAAACGTCAACATCGACAGACTCAAACCAGCCTTTATCGAATATTCCGACACAAACGTTTTGGCTCAAAGGAACCAATCTCAAAACAGTACCCAGCTTATTCCCCAACGGTTTCCTAATAATGATGCAACCAAGGTCCAACAACCACGATCTGTTCAAAAACCATTACCAACGCGGAACGTTCCCTTGCAACAGAATGAAGCTCCATCAGTTCAACACAACTCTCCAATCGTACCGACGAAAACTACCCGAAGTGGCCGACGTGTCAATTTCCCGCTCAGGTTCCGGTAGCTTTCATCTAGCCGGGGAGTACTGTGGCACCCTGTCTAAGGTTTATACAATTTCGTTAACTTCTTTTGTATCATTGTTATTCTTTTTAACCTTGAAGTAACTTTTATTAATTTTTGACATTCATTCATTTTTCCTTTCTTAAATCGTGCACACGAAGTTTAACGCGCGCTAGAAAATATTTTTTATATTTTAGAGATAAGAAATAAATTCGTTTAAATAAAAAACTTAAAAAAAGGCTAAACACCACGGGACTTTTTTTATAATATATTGGTGTCATAAAATCACCAAATATATTTCTCGAGTAAAAAAAATATTTTTTTTTAAAAAGTTCTTAAATCTATGCATTAGGAAAGAAGTTATAGATCAAAATTTACGAAAATTTATACCGCGCAGTGAATTTTTCAGTATATTTAAAATTTAAAACCTAACAAAACTGACAAAATTATATGTACGATTCTGAAATTTAGCGCACTTTGTTTTTTGGTGAGAGGCTTTGTTGTGACGGAAAATCAATGTGACACGCCTACTTTTACGCCCACCTCCCATATAACGTTTTACCTAAAATTCATATAATTTCTCTATGAATAAAGATTTTGGAATACTAAAGGACTATATTGAAATATCTAAGTGTCATTCATCAGCTGAAATAACTTTGACACGTCTACTATAACGCCCACTTTTCACGTTATCTACCGCTAGTGAAATTTAAAAGCTCATAAAACCGACAAAATTAGAGGCATGATGATGAAATTTGCTACAAATATCCTTCTAACCAATGTAATAGTTGTGCCAAAAAGTTTAGGTGACACGCCGAAATATCTTAGTTGTATTTATTAGCAGAAACTTTATTGACATGCCTACTTTAACGCCCATTTTCATTGAAACACTAAATTTACAAAAGATTTTTACTAGCATATCGAAGTTATAAAGGGTGGTTAAATTTTAAAGGCGGGCCGATGTTGATTTTAAATAAATCACAAATTTTTTGGGAAATTGTTATCATTTCTTTTTATAATGATAATATTTGTATGATTCAATTATGTATGGAACAAAATATCGGCCAAATGGCACCCAACCCCTAACCTCGGCGCCACACCTCCAACCGATGGTCCGAATTTTCAATGACAATATTGGTGCTCAATTGTTAGGCACGATGATGAGTCGAGGTTGACTGCTCTTTTGCCAGACTATCGCAAAAAAAAAATTTGGCGTCTAGGTGCAGTTCACCTTCAACATGGGCCCTTAAAATTTAACCACCCTTTACAGAGAAAGTGATAAATATTGTATTATAAAGAGATTATTCCATAGCGATTAACAAAATAATAAATAATATGCTTTAAATGTACAAAAAATTGGTGGTGGGTATAAAAGATTCGGCACAGCCGAATATAGTGCTTTTACTTGTTATTTTTATACCCTTCACCTGTGGTGCACAAGGGTATATATAGCTTTGTCATTCCGTTTGTAATTTCTACATTTTTAATTTCCGACCCCATAAAGTACATATTTTCTGAAATCTTATGAATAGAGGAGTTGATTAAGCCCTGACCATCTGTTCGTCTGACCGACTGTCCGTGTGTTGGTTGAAATCAACTTTTAGAAGCAACTATATGTTCCTCAGATCTGCTTATGGTATCAATCACTTGGAAATATCCGGAAATGAATCGCTATTGAAATTCAGCACAATCGCCTGATAACTTTCTGAGATATAAGCAAAAAACCACGACCACCTCGTTTTTTTTCACAATTACAACAACAACATGCATATATACTGGTTAGAGTAAACGTGGCATCGAATCCCAGCTGAGCCAAAAAAAATTTTTTTATATCATATATTATTTATATTTTTTTTATATATTTATTTTTAATTTTTTTAAAAAATTTTCTTAAAAAATTTTTTTGAAAAATTTTTTTTTTTAATTTTTTTTTTAAATTTTTTTTTGTTGTTTTTTTATTTTTTTTTAGAAACATACATACGTAAACTCAATTTATAATTTTACAATGGTTTTTTATATGTATGTTTTTTACATGTATGTACCAGAGTCTGACTTCGGTTATCCGAAAAAAAAATAACTCGAATATTTACTTATCTTTTTCGGTTATAAGTATAACCATGCATTTATCACAGAAAATAGCTACTCGTACATGCATGAATTGCTACGGTTACGAGTATATTTATTACTTATTTTCAAAAATACTCTCTATACATACGTATTATTCGGATATACATGTGCGAAAAGAAATTACTTATAAGTATTGGCAAAATACTTATAAGTATTGCGACATACTTATAAGTACTTTTGAACAAAAAAACAAGTAAAAAACAAGTAAAAGTGCTTTATTCTGCTCTTTCATTTTTTATCAAACAAAAAGAAAATTGGTCAGGGCTGGAACTATTTGTATAGTAAATATATATAACATAATTTATATTGCTTATTAATTTAAATAAGCAACGAGCTAACACATAATAATAAAATGTTTTCTTTAAATAAAAATAAATCTACTTATATTTATTATTTATTTTTAGTATTAAGAAACGCAACTGTTATACCTGAAATTTGTATGGCTTATCAACTTAAAAAAAATTATTTTGATATAAAAGCAGAAAAAGATAAGTAAAAATTAAAGAAAATAAAAGTGAAAATTTAGTTGAATTGATACTGGCAATAGATATGTATTTAACAATGTATTTTTATACCCTTCACCTGTGGTGCACAAGGGTATATATAGCTTTGTCATTCCGTTTGTAATTTCTACAATTTTCATTTCCGACCCCATAAAGTATATATTTTCTGAAAGCTTATGAATAGAGGAGTCGATTAAGCCCAGTCCGTCTGTCCGTCTGCCCGTCTGTCCGTGTGTTGGTTGAAATCAACTTTTAGAAGCAACTACATGTTCCTCAGATCTGTATATGGTATCAATCTCTTGGAAATATCCAGGAATGAATCGCTATTGAAATTCAGCACAATCGCCCCATAACTTTCTGAGATATGAGCAAAAAACCACGACCACCTCGTTTTTTTCCACAATTACAACAACAACATGCATACATAAATACATGTGAAAAACATACCAAACAAAAAAAAATTACAAAAAAAAAATATTAAAAATAAGAAAAAAATAATAAAAAAAACTACAAAAAAAAATTAAAAAAAAATTTAAAAAATTTTTTTAAAAATTTTTCTAAAAAAATTTTTTAAAAAAATTTAAAAAAAATATAAAAAAAAAAATAATAAAATATAAATAATATATTAAATAAAATAAAATAAAATTTTTTTGGCTCAGCTGGGATTCGATGCCACATTTATTCTAACGTGTACGTATGCACGTATTTTATATGGGATGAATGGTGATACAAACAATTGTTATTGTATGACTACACGTTGTGAAGGGTATATAAGATTCGGCACTGCCGAATATAGCACTGTTACTTGTTTTTATTGTTTTTAGGTATTTCATATGAGATGAATGGTTATACAAACAATTAATATTGCATGACTACACGTTGTGAAGGGTATATAAGATTCGGCTCGGCCGAATATAGAATATAGCACTGGTACTTGTTTATTTTGATTTACTATTTATATAATTACGTATGTATTTACATTGCTTTTTGTTAGGAAAAAATCTGTAAGAATTTTGACCTTAATTATTGAAAAAAAACACAAATTTCCAAGGAAAATCTATCATTAAGAAGGGTGCTCTTATACAGGTAGTGATGACAGCCTATCTGACCCAAATAAATTAATGCCAGAAAAAACCTGTAAATGTTTTTATGTTCTGGACCACATAATGGAACATTCATTGAAACATTTTTAAAACTTTATTTTGAAATCGATTTTGTGTTCACACAGTGAGATTTGAGAGTATGAATAATTATTACCATAAATTGTATTCAAAGTCAGATATTAACCTTTCCATCCCTGCTTTTTATGTATAAAAATCTACTTCTCATCGTGAAGTGAGAGGTTCTATTACATCACAAGTGTTGTCAACTTTAAGATTCAAAAAACATCAAAACAGGAAAAAACGTTTGATTTTTAAGAATATGCGTAAAGTTTAAAATTTTGAATTTTCGATTTTATTTATTTTATAAAATTATAAATTTCGTTATTAGAACCTTTAGGCCTAAAATAAGTTTCCATACAATACCATTAATAATAATAATAAATTTTAAGTTAAAGTTGTAACTTTAACTTCACAGTTGGTCATATAATCGCTACTCTAAAAATAATTACAGCTTTTGGTTTTATGCATATCATTATTCTTTTCTTTACTTTTATAAAAAGTTATGTTTGTTAAACCATAGAAGATATCAGAAACATATATATTTAAATTATAACTAATAATAATATAAAATATATAATCTATTTATACAGTTTTTTAAATGTAAGCTAAGGATCTTTATAACAAAAGCATTGTCTATTATTAATTCTTATCATTTTTGTTGCGTTGTTTCGTAAGAAATTTACTTTGCAAGAATTGTTCTTTATTTGAATTTAGTATTTTTACTTCGATAAGAAAAAGATTGCACTAAAGAATTTGAGAAATCACATCGAGCACTGACTCAAATTTTTTGCGCGACAAAAATTTTAAAAAGCACAAATAATATTGCATAAAGCCAAAGTTGACAACGCTGGATAGGAACACAACAGAGAGAGTGTAATTATTTCTGTAAAATACCTGATACCCAGCAAACAAGAACACAAATATTAAAGTATTATGCCGTGTTATACATTCTAAGCTAATATTTTAAGCTGTATAACGAGACAAATCAATTTTAAAAGGTTTTAATCAACCACTAAATAGTTATTTATAAGTAAATAAACATAATGCTATTATCTGATTATTATTTTCCCGCAGAAAAAAACGATATTCTGTTTTTGTTTTTTGGAATATTAATAAAGAAAAACAAACAAAAACCATATAATTTTTTCTTGACGGACTTAAAATATCTAAAAAAAGTTAATAAGAACAAGTAAAAGCGCTATATTCGGCCGTGCCGAATCTTATATACCCTTCACAACGTGTAGTCATGCAATAACAGTAAATTCACGTATGTATGTTAAAAAAAACAAAAAAAAAATAAAAAATAAAAAAAAAAATTAAAAAAAAAAAATTATTATATACATATATAATATATATAAAACAAAAAAAAAAATAAAAAAAAAATTAAAAAAAAAAAATAAAAAAAAATAATAATAAAAATATATATAATATATTAAATAAAAAATATAAAAAAAATAAAAAAAAAATTAAAAAAAAAATTTTAAAAAAATTTAAAAAAAAATTTTTTTGCCTCAGCTGGGATTCGATGCCACGTTTTCTCTAACCAGTATACACGTTTGTATGTATGTATGTTGTTGTTGTAATGTTGTTTTTATGAAAAGAAAATCGAGGTGGTCGTGGGTTTTTGCTCATATCTCAGTTGTTTATGTACCGATGTTTCTGATTTTCAATACCGATCTACTCCCGAATATTTCTGATATTTTAATACCTTACCCGGGTCCAACCTATGTCGGGGGGCTTCAAAAAGTTGATTTCAACATACACACGGACAGACGGTCAGACGGACAGACGGACAGACGGTCAGGGCTTAATCGACTCCTCTATTCATAAGCTTTCAGAAAATATATACTTTATGGGGTCGGAAATGAAAATTGTAGAAATTTCACACGGAATGACAAACCTATATATACCCTTTTTCACTGTGTGAAGGGTATAAAAACAATAAACAACAAATATATCTGTTAAAACTAATAAATATATCTTAATATAAGATTTTTTTCTTTTTTATAAATTTAAAATAAATCCCACATGCTCGCTGGGCATTGCTAAAAAAATAACGCATGTCGTTGTTTCATCAACCCCTAAATTAAAAATCATAAAAAAATGTCTCTGTCCATAATTCAAATAGCAACCAGGGATGCCAGTTTAATTAAACTGGATATTTTTATGGTATACATTTTTTTAATTTTGTGAATTTGTTTGCTTTGTTATGTTTAAGTTTTTGTAGAACAATATTTTTAGTGGTAAAACACAAAGTTCATATAATTCGCCAATAAACATTTTAATTAAAAATCATATTTCCATTTAAGCGTCTTATTTTTTTATAAAAGTTACATGTTAAATAGTTTATCATATAAACTTGAAACATGAATTTATAGTAGATAACTTTTAATGTCAATGAAAATATTTTACAAAATAAAGAAAACAAACGCTGTAAGGAAATATGTAGAAATGCCTTCCATTTTGATATCTTAAGCCATATATTCTAAATAAAAGTTAAGTCAGGACATATATTCCAATTATATCAATACTTATATAGGAAATTAATTATGATTCAAATAAATTACCAAAGTAGTGGCATATACTTTGGCTTAGTAACACTTTTCTTTAAATATTGATGTAAACAAAACTGTATTTTGGATATTTCAAATACTAATTAAATAATATATATAAATTATTAATATATTAATTGGTAAATTATATTCATTTACTACCATTTGATTATTGTTTTTATTTTTTAAATATAAATGTTAGTATTTAGAAAAATTATGTGCAAAAATTGAAGTTTTTGGTAGATTTTAGTGCATTTTTTGACAAATTTGTTAGGAATAATATTTTTTGTGGCATCCCTGCTAGCAACTACGGCTGCTAAGCCGTATACACACAAACGATCATAAAACAAGTAAAAGCGCTATATTCGGCCGTGCCGAATCTTATATACCCTTCACAACGTGTAGTCATGCAATAACAGTAAATTCACGTATGTATGTTAAAAAAAACAAAAAAACAAATAAAAAATAAAAAAAAAATTTTAAAAAAAAAAATTTTAAAAAAAAATTAAAAAAAAAAAATTATTATATACATATATAATATATATAAAACAAAAAAAAAAAAAAAAAAAAAATTAAAAAAAAAAAAAATAAAAATAAATAATAATAAAAATATATATAATATATTAAATAAAAAATAAAAAAAAAATAAAAAAAAAATTAAAAAAAAAATTTTAAAAAAATTTAAAAAAAATTTTTTTGCCTCAGCTGGGATTCGATGCCACGTTTTCTCTAACCAGTATACACGTTTGTATGTATGTATGTTGTTGTTGTAATGTTGTTTTTATGAAAAGAAAATCGAGGTGGTCGTGGGTTTTTGCTCATATCTCAGTTGTTTATGTACCGATGTTTCTGATTTTCAATACCGATCTACTCCCGAATATTTCTGATATTTTAATACCTTGCCCGGGTCCAACCTATGTCGGGGGGCTTCAAAAAGTTGATTTCAACATACACACGGACAGACGGACAGACGGTCAGGGCTTAATCGACTCCTCTATTCATAAGCTTTCAGAAAATATATACTTTATGGGGTCGGAAATGAAAATTGTAGAAATTTCACACGGAATGACAAACCTATATATACCCTTTTTCACTGTGTGAAGGGTATAAAAACAACAAATAAATGTATAACAATAATTTTAATGCATGTGTGCGTTTGTACCATAATGGTTGTGCTGTTTTCATAACCCAAGCAAGTGCATTTTTATTAAATCAAAACGCATGCATAATTTCTACTTGATGCTCTCGCTTGAATTGTAAAAACGGTTACTCATTTTACTCGCTTTTTTTTACGGATAATCGATAACACTTAAGTACTTAAGTCCAATTTGTTGTACTGTGTACAATATAGAGTATTTATGCGAAAAATACTTAGATTTCGGTTACTTGTATATACTTATGCCGAACATCAAACGAGTATGTACGGATAGAGTAATTTTTTTAGCTGTAACCGTATGCACTTATACATGTTTTGCTAATAATACTCAATGTATATCCGAAGTTGTAATCGTTGTCATTCACTGGTATGTACGTATTTTATATAACATTAATGGTGATACAAACAATTGTTATTGCATGACTACACGTTGTGAAGGGTATATAAGATTCGGCACGGCCGAATATAGCACTGTTACTTGTTTTTTTTAAACTTCCTTTTAAACAATTTTTTCTGATTTTATTTTTAGAATTATTTGTTAACTTTAAAACTTTTAATTTAAAGGCAGGATCGCCATATAATGTCTGGTTATCTTCTTTAATCAAACAACATTGTGGTTTGGTGGTAATCTACCGACTGTCCTTCTGACAGCTTATGTACTTTATTTATTGGTATGGTATAACAGTTTAATTACTACAACTAAAGATGTACATTAGGGTAAGAGTGAGTAGGTTAGTTATAGATTAATAACGTATAATAATAAGAGTAAGTATGATAGTTATATATGTAAGTATTTTTAATGAGAATAAGAATAATAACCCTATGTTGCCACAAGCAAGTATTTACTTGCAAGAAGTGTATACGTATTACTAACGAAAATCAGGAAAAATGCCAAAAAAACACAAAAATTTTTTGAGTGGCTACACAGCACAGTGCAAGTTCATTTTTAAAATGTCGTCAACAAATAAACTTCAAACAAATTTAAAACAAATAGCGCTGCTTCAATTGGTAATTAAGTGTTGTCAATAGCCACTATTGAACGTTACCTATAGACATATAACTTTTTAATATAATTTTTTTTTATTAAAAATTGATATTTATATTAAAACTTACATTTTAAATGAATATTTGTAATTTTTCTTAATATTCTTCATACACATATATACATATTTATTCAAAAAATTAGCTGAATTATTTACCACAATTGTATGATATATTAGTGAGTTAACAAAAAACTCAGTATTAGACAACACTGTTTTTCAGCTTGTCACTTTACTTGCCGTAACTGTAAAAATTTTACTTGCTTAAAAATTTCTTCGCAAGCTGAGTCGCAGGTTGCCAAAGTGTGGTTGTGTTAGTAAAAAACTGTTAGTGTATTGGTTTTTTTTCACTTGCACTTGCATGTGGCAACGGTGGGTAAAGGTAAGTAGTAATTAGTGATAGGTTTGCATTACACTACCTAGCGTCTGGCGATGGTGAGCTATTGATGTTATGTTCGTTATCTTGAAAAGATTGCAAACTCATTTACCCAATTCCGAAATGAACGTCTTCCTTGGTCCATAGGAAAGAAAAACTTGTCAAATATGGCCCTTGCGTCTGTATTATCACTTTTGTCCTTTATCGTAATCGTCACTAAATATTTTGTTAGGTCACATATTATTGTAATTGCGTATTCATTTTCTTAAATTGACTATTGTATCTACGAACACTGTATTAAACGCTTGGTTTGGTGTTTGTGTGATAGTCATTGGACCCTTTGTAAAGAAAGAAGGGATCGCCTTGTAAAGAAACATTTAACAATCTATTTAAGGCCTACAGTTGACTTATTATAAAGGCGAGTCACGCCAAAAAACTGATGGATAAAAAGGCCGCTGTTTTAAAGCGAAAATTAATTAAAACAAAGGCTTTTGAGCCGATCTGTAGTTTAGATTAATTCTGATTTATTAAAATAAAACAATCTTTTTATATACTATTTTACAATACTTATTCTAAAACTGTCATACTGATCGTTAGCCAATCAGCTTGCTTCAATTTTCCCTTACTTAGTCTCTTTCATTTTACTTCTTAGTTTTACTCAGTTATTGGTTATCTGATATGTGTTACACTATTTCACATTATCGAAATTGGGTTAGGTGACCAGTTGCAATACTGTTCAATTGTGTAACTTTCAAGTGCTTTAGTATTGATGTGTGTCATGTCAAAGACTATAGACTATAGTATTTGGTCTATAGTCTTTGGTCATGTGTTGTGAGTCAATATGTATGTATATGTGTTCAGTTTTGTTAATGTTAAGTGTACGCTATTCCCAGCCAGCAATTTTTGAAATTTGTAATCAAATTCGAGTGTTTTTTACTCCTCTGCGCGATTAAAAAAACAGAATATGAGCTCATTTTCTGATCGTAAAAGATACTTTGTTCGGGAGAAAAGTGTCCCTAGCCGAGACTCTTCTTGATGTTTTATTAATGATTCATTTTTCAGTCAGCTAAGAGTCATTTTCGATCCCTTTTATTATGTCTATTATAGCCTTATTCGATTCGTTTTCTAGTCATTTATCAGTCTTCTTCTCTAGTTTGTGAGCCTTTTTCGAGTCATTTATCAGTAATATTTCTAAACGCTCACGAGTCTTTTTTGATTAATTTTTTGGTCGTTTTCTTATTATACCCTTCACACAGTGAAAAAGGATATATATAGGTTTGTCATTCCTTGTGAAATTTCTACAATTTTCATTTCCGACCCCATAAAGTATATATTTTCTGAAAGCTTATGAATAGGGGAGTCGATTAAGCTCTGTCAGTCTATCCGTCTGTCCGTGTGTATGTTGAAATCAACTTTTTGAAGCCCCCCGACATCGCTTGGACCCGGGTGAGGTATTAAAATATCAGAAATATTCGGGAGTTGATCGGTATTGAAAATCAGAAACGTCGGTACATATACAACTGAGATATGAGCAAAAACCCACGACCACCTCGATTTTTTTTTACAAAAACAACATTACAACAACAACATACATACATACATACATACAAACGTGTATACTGGTTAGAGAAAACGTTACATTATATCACAGCTGAGCCAAAAAAAAATTTTTTTAATTTTTTAAAATTTTTTTTTTATTTTTTATTTAATATATTATTTATATTTTTATTATTTTTTTTTTAAATTTTTTTTTGTTTTATATTTATTATATATATTTAAATTATTTTTTTTTTAATTTTTTTTTAAATTTTTTTTTAAATTTTTTTTTTTAATTTTTTTTTTTTTGTTTTTTTTAACATACATACGTGAATTTATAATTTTACAATGGGATGTTTTTATATATGTATGTTTTAATATGTATGTACGTAATTAATATGGGATGAATGGTGATACAAACTACTGTTATTGCATGACTAAACGTTGTGAAGGGTATATAAGATTCGGCACGGCCGATTATAGCGCTCTTACTTGTTTTTTGGTAGTATTTTTAGTCATTTATGATTGTTTTTCGAATCATTTATCAGTCGTATTGCTAATCGGATTTGACTTCTTTTCTAGGTTATTACAGTAAATTTTCTTATTCCTACGTTCACACTGACGTAATTTCTAAAAAAAACCTTGATTTTGTTCATTATTCTTTAACTGCGTAGTGGTAATAGAATAAACAAAATCAAGTCAATTTTTAAAATCACGTCCATATAAACCTGGGCTAACATTAAATAAAAATATATTAAATTTATATTCATTTGATGAATATACATAATACATCAAAGTTTATTTAAAAGAAAATTAATTTTTTCATTAAAAATAGTTGTTTAAATACAAATTAAAGTCCAGCTTTAAGCATTTTAACAACATAAAAATTATATGGTTGTTATAACATTTCACAAGTAAACAATGTGTACACCTCGATATTACTTTTATAAATAAACAAAAATTTTACTTTTTGATATTTACTGAAAATTGTCCCGTTAAGCTTAAGAAAAAGCAGTGTTTAATTATCTATAATGATCACAAAATGCAAAAAATAAGTATATTTCAAACACCCGCATGATCTGTATTCGATCAATCGGTTTTAAATCTTCCAGATGTGCAAAATATAATAATAAATAACGCATGAAATACTCACATTTTAAACGCCTGGTTGATCGATTTGCGATTGCAATAGAATTTGTTATTGTATTTTACATCAAACTCTTTTCAATCAATAACGCGAATCATTTTCGAGTCCTTTTTTTAATCCTGTATGTTACTAATCAGTTTTTGATCACCGAAAGTACTTAAAAAAGGCTCAGCATGGTGATTTTTTAAAAAACAGTCATCTAAATGCTAGCTGGGTTATAGCAAAGAATATAAATCATATAGAATGCGCATGAAGGCCCAAATTGAAATATTTCTTAATAAAATTTATGACGCGGTCGGTAAGGCAAAAGGGAAAGAAGCAAAAGTAAAGAGCATAACAATGTTTCGCTCTCATACGTAATTGCGTGTGTTTGTAAATACTTCAGATTGCATGTATGTATGTTTGTTTATGTTTTGATATTTTCATTTCTTGTACAAATACAATCAACAAATTCTTGTCAGTCAGACGTGTAACTACGTACGCGTGTATGTATGTTGTATGTTGCATGTATGTATGGATGTGTTAATGTTCTTCAAACAATGATATGAGCTAATATAAATTTACATTTTTAAAAAAGGTCAAATAAATGTGAGCAAACATTATATTGAAAACAAATACGCTCGACTGTGTTACAGTAGCAAAGGCATATATGTATTGTTGTTGTACGAATAAGATTGCATCAATTGTGATCGAATTTTATTTGCCCTTCTTAGCGAAAATTTTAGTGTACGTGTACATTTTAATTGATTTGAGATAATTTTAATACAATGAAATTTTTTATAGGTGAAAATGTTTTCTTCAAGCATTTGAATTTCACTTGAGGTATTTGAAAGAATTAAAACTTTATATATAAAATGCGAATAAAACTAGAGTACAGAATTATGTATTCTTTTTTTTAGAACAAACAGAATGTTGAAAAGTTTATTCATTTCAAAATAAATTAAATAATAATATTGGAAAAGTAATAAGTTGTTTTTTTATAAAACAATTGAAATAACAACAAACTATGTATGTATTTTTGTTAAGAATAAATAATTTTTTATATGTTTTTCCCACTTCAGTAATTTCTGTCATCAAAGAAGTGTTCAATAAGGATGTAAACCACCCTTGTATAATTAAAAAAGGTTTTATACTTTAATAAATTACATTATTCGTTTGCAAAAATTTTTTTTTCTTAAAACTTCCTATTTCTATAGACCAAGAGCAATGCTTTCGGAGGAGTACTAATAGTAGAAAGTCCAAAACTTCTATTCTGTGTTGAGAACAAGATTCGGCAAACCACTGCGGAGTCAAGCGTTTACAGGACTCAATAATAAAAGATTTTATACCAATTTTTTTGGGGCTCAGCTTTAAAAATTTTATGCAATATTAAAATATGTTTTTTACTAGCATCCATTAGTTTATCTGATGGAGCAGCTAAGCTTCCAAAATCTGTAAGCGACTGATAATTTTTAAAGTGTATAAAAAGCTCGCTTGGTGATGTTAGAACTTCATCCGTCTTTCTCAATTCGTGACAACATTTTTGGCATTGTAATTTTGGAATGACTTTAAATGCTACATATCCAACAAAGTATCTCATTCAGAAAATAATCTGCATATATATGGCTCTCGAAATCAACATTGCCAATTTCAATTTCATAGCAACTTGGTTCTTTATGTTCAATACATAAATCTGCTTGAAAGCCAGCATCAACATTCGCTATTCCGTCTTGTACAAGCTCGCAGTTGCTAGAAGAGCTTGACTGAACTGTTTTAGTCACCATTATTTTTGTCAAAATATTATTCAATTCGGCTGCAGACGGTTTGTTATTGTTGCCCCCTTTCTGCCGCAATACAGAAAACGTGTTTTCTAATTTGTCCTGATTAAGGGATTTTGTCATTAAAAAATATACATCACCACCTTCTTTTAAAATATCACCGGTTAACATAGAACTAATTTAAGAGTGAGGTTCATTCCATTTAAAAAGAAAAAACGCTTTTTTATCCAAAAACTCCACATTTTCTATATATTCCAAAAAAATTTAATAAATTTATATTCTTCACTGTCAATCTGAATTGCAGATCTGTAGCAGTTATCACCATAAAGGGAGCCACTATTAATTCAATCGAAAATCTTGTAAATTTTTTCCACAAACTAAGCTGTTGAGAAGGCCAATTTTGTGGAATTTATCTTAAATTTTGTGGTTTCGGAAATAGTTTTCATAGCAGCCGCAACAGTTCTGCTGAAAATTTGTGTTGCAAATTTTACACGAATTTTTTTCAAAACAGTTAGGGTAAATGTGTTGCCGTGTCAATTTTGGACACATTTTTGTTTTTGCACTTGCTTCCATTTCATACAATTACTTGAAAGCTTACCGTTCCATCCGGTGATTTTATGTCACACTTTAACCAGTCATTCCGCAAAGACTTAATTAAATGGGGGAAATAGTACATGCAAAAAACTTTCTGATCATTAGTTTAAAAAAAACGGCTTTTCCACAGATACTTTAAGGTTGGAAAAACATTTTCGGTTGGTCGGGCCCTGATCACATACAAGGGCACGAACGTTTATACCCATGCTTTTTTAAATATTATAATTTTCTTTAACTATTTCACTTAAAGTATCCGCAAATAAGCCGCCGTAGGAAATACAATAATTCAGAATGATTGAAAAATTAGAAAACATAGATTTAATCATAAAAACACACACATGAGTGACAATTCTAATAGTCCTTTCAAATCCAGTTGTTTCAAATCCATCAACTTAATCTAGAGTTCTATTCTATTCTTATGCTCATTTCATCCATAACTAAAACCATATGCTTGGCACTTCTGTCATCGAACTTGGAGCATTTTTCCCTCACGAATTCAAAGCATTATTTTTTAAGCTGGGCTGAAGAAATTTAATCGGCGCCCACCGATTCAAGGTGGAAATGTGAGGAAGACTCAAATTTAATTTGTCCCTTAGAAATAAGTATGTGGATTGAGATTTGTGAAATATGTTCTGAGCTACATATTTTACATTTTCAGAATATGCATTTGGCCGAGAGCTCAACAAAAGCTTACAAAAAATTTTGCTTTGTGCGCTTATATTTTGTAAACAATCAATCGATTCAATAAGAGACTTTTTTATATTTTTACGATTTAACTTTTTAATATTTTGTGTGGGTGGGTCGCTTTGATTTTAAAATTTTTTGAATTTTTTTGTGATCTGCAAGTAGAGTTTGATTTTCGCAATTTTAGCAGATTTGATTTTCGCAATTTTTTCACAATCTAAATTTTTTGGGGAGGACCTGAACTCTGCGTTAAAATCTTCCAATTCTTCCTCCATTTCATCAACATCTACAGTTCGAATGGCGTCAGCTTTTATTTTTTTTCCCCAACGTATGAACTTGAAAAATGATTTTCGTAAATATAAAGATTTTTATTCAAATTCTTCTCAGGAATTCGACATTTCTCTCGCCAAATTTGACCATTTCCAGCGAAGTAAATTTAAACATTTTTAAGCCCTTAAAATGTCTTCTCGACTTTTGGCATTTTTTACGCAGCATTTTATGCCCGATGGCGATTTATTTTTCTTTTTTGTACTCTAATTCATTGCTTTAGTAGAGGTTTTATTTATTGCGTTATTTTTATTTTTTTTATTTACTTTTATTATAATTTCTAGACACACTGAAATGTGTTATGAACTGCTTCACAACAAAATAAAAAGCTGCAGAGCCTTTAAAAAATCACTAAAAAATTTTCGAGCAAAGTGTCCTTGACGATTTGAGCCTCTTTAAATACAACAACAATGCAAAAAATTCTACCTGACTTCGGTTTAGTTAAGTTTTTGCACATTTATTGCATGTGGGTTTTTTTTAAGAAACGGTCAAATAATTCCAGTGCAGGCAACAGGTACATAAGTATTTTTTATTGAGTTTTGCCTTTCTTACATAACATTGAAATTCCTTTTCTTTTATCACAAAATACATACATAACTATTTGTTTCCTTACGAGAATAAAGTAGCTAAAATAAATTATAAATTACACTTTAAAATAAAAAATATCACACTAGAGCTACATGTATAAACATTTAGTGTGCTTGACAATAGGCGAACGTTTTTTTCGAAAACTCCAATTTGTAAAAGTATCTGTAATACATTAGAAAACATCGCCTTTTTTATTTATTTATTTCAAATATCTCAAGTGAAATTCAAATGCTTAAAAAAAACATTTTCACCTACAATAAATTTCATTGTATTAAAATTATCTCAAATCAATTAAAATTTACACGTACACTAAAATTTTCGCTAAGAGCTAGCTTACACGAAGGGACATGTCCCTGCGACTCTGCTTGCGTTGGCTTGAATTTTCTTTTGGTGTCCCTTCTAAAATCTTCTTGCGTTTACATGAAGGGATTTTGTTGCAGGGACAAAGCGACTTTTTGACGTTAAGTTAACTAATTCTTTTTATCCCTTCATTCGTAAAAAGGACTACCATACATATACAATTTATAATTGTTCAACAGTAGCAGAGGCAATACAAGTATTTAAAAAAGCAAAATTAAATAAATTTCAAGAAACATAATGGCTGATATTTCTAAAGAAGAAATTATTGAAGAAATTTGAAATTATTTTATTTATTATAAATATTAATATCTTTTCGTCTTGATAATTTTACACAAACTGAAAAACATAGAAAAAATATTGAACATATAAAAAATAACTACTATGAATAAGAATTTATATTGAAACTATAAAAACGTTTAAGTAATTCTAACAAAAATGTTGACCTAACGGAACTGGCTGTTGAAGCGTTAGATCTAGATGATGCAGAAAATATATAAATAATTTTTAATTTTCTAAAATGCTATAAAAACGCAAATAGTTTACCGAATAAAAGAAGATGAAAGGAGTGGGTAAAACCATGGAGGTTAGAGCAAGAGATAAGCGGTTTATGTTATTTCTAATAAATGATCTTTCATTGGATATTTCATTTTTTTTGGCAAATTCCATAAAATATCAGTCTTGCAACACCGGTCACACATAACATGACAAGAATAAAAGAGAACGAAAGATGTAAAAGAGAAATGTCAAATTTGTCCCCTCAAATTCACAAAACGTGCGACACTTGCTACCTCGTACTCAACGCCGCACCCCTCACCCACAAACTCGTGTCGCAGGGCACATGTCCCTTCATGTAAACACACTCTAAGAAGGGCAAATAAAATTCGATCACAATTGATGCAATCTCATTCGTACAACAACAATATATATATGCTTTTGCTACTGTAACACAGTCGAGCGTATTTGTTTTCAATATATTGTTTGCTCACATTTATTTGACCTTTTTTATAAATGTAAATTTATATTTTCTCATTTCTTTATTTCAAGAACATTAACACATCCATACATACATGCATAAACAACAGACAAACACCTGTTCGTTTTTTTTTTGTTTCTTTGCTGCCTTGTCTAACGCATGATGTTAAATGCATGGTAAATAAATATGAATAAAGAAACAAACAACAAAATACCTTGACAAAATTTTGTGAGCGAAACTATATGAGAGCCATTTGTAATGAAGAGGGCGGGTTCCAATGTTAGAACCCGCCATAAGAAATTTTGTTTTTACGTGATCCGCATTCTATATGATTTATATTCTTTGGTTATAGTTAGTAAGTATGTTCTGTGTGTTAATGAGTACACTACACTTTCAAATGTATTGTCATCTTAGAGCGTGTTTACATGAAGGGACATGTCCCCTGCGACACGAGTTTGGTGGTGAGGGGTGCGGCGTTGAGTACGGGGTAGCAATTGTCGCACGTTTTGTGAATTTGAGGGGACAAATTTGACATTTCTCTTTTACATCTTTCGTTCTCTTGTATTCTTGTCATGTTATGTGTGACCGGTGTTGCCAGACTGATATTTTATGGAATTTGCCAAAAAAAAAAATTAAATATCCAATGAAAGATCATTTATTAGAAATAACATAAACCGCTTATCTCTTGCTCTAACTCCTTTCATCTTCTTTTATTCGGTAAACTATTTGCGTTTTTATAGCATTTTAGCAAATTAAAAATTATTTATATATTTTCTGCATCATCTAGATCTAACGCTTCAACAGCCAGTTCAGTTAGGTCAACATTTTTGTTAGAATTACTTAAACGTTTTTATAGTTTCAATATAAATTCTTATTCATAGTAGTTATTTTTTATATGTTCAATATTTTTTCTATGTTTTTCAGTTTGTGTAAAATTATCAAGACGAAAAGATATTAATATTTATAATAAATAAAATAATTTCAAATTTCTTCAATAATTTCTTCTTTAGAAATATCAGCCATTATGTTTCTTGAAATTTATTTAATTTTGCTTTTTTAAATACTTGTATTGCCTCTGCTACTGTTGAACAATTATAAATTGTATATGTATGGCAGCCCTTCTTACGAATGAAGGGATAAAAAGAATTAGTTAACTTAACGTCAAAAAGTCGCTTTGTCCCTGCAACAAAATTCCTTCATGTAAACGCAAGAAGATTTTAGAAGGGACACCAAAAGAAAATTCAAGCCAACGCAAGCAGAGTCGCAGGGACATGTCCCTTCGTGTAAACTAGCTCTTAGCAGTTTGGCATATTGGACATGCTTTTACGTATTTAGAGATATATTTTGTCATATTTTTCCAATAGTAATAATGTTTGATTTTTTCTTATGTCCTGCGTATTTACAATGACCTCCCTCTACACACACTAAGGAAAAAGATTGGTAGGAAAACGGTAAAAATAATAAAAATAGTGTTGCAAATATTAAAATTTTGTAAAAGGAACCGATATTATATATTTATAAACGAAAAAACACAACAGTGTTAGAAATTTATTGCTTAGAACAATTAAATTAGTTCTTCCAACCAATCAGCCTTATTAAAAAGATTTGTATTGAGTTCGCTTTTATCACAACCGAATTTAATTATCTTTATTAGGGTTTATAGTTCTTCCAACCAATTAGCCTTATTAAAAAGATTTGTATTGAGTTCGCCTTTATCACAACCGAATTTAATTATCTTTATTAGGGTTCACTACTAAATATTGATATATGTAACAAAAATTCCCATATGTCAATGTTTTATTTAAAATAAAAATGCAATTTTACTAATTGCAAGTAGTTATTGATTACCTGTATTATTACAATTCGATCACAGTAAAGATATTATAAAAGTTTAGCTATATTTGGTGTTTACAAACGAAAAACAGTTGTATGTAAAAATTAATTGTTACAAACTTTAAATACAAATACTATTTTTTAAACAAATTTGATTTTTCTGTCAATTGTAAAAAATTTACATTAATTAAAACACAAAATCAATATTTTTATTGAGAAAAAAATTTTAAAAATAAATATAAACTATTGTATTGTGGTACGAAAACAAATCTACAAGTGACTCTTTTAAAGGTAATATATCGATTATTTATTTATATTATATATTTACTAGCATTAAACCCGCTACTTCGTTAGCGCAGTTCTTACTATTTATTGAATACTCAAGTTCTATTTAAAATTATTAAATATTTTTGGTTCAATTTATAAAAATTTGTATCTCTGATTCAATTTACTTAGAAATATAAAAAGTAGATTGAGGATATATCGGGCATATATTTCCTAACTAAAAGCAAGATCAATGCTACTGAGTTGCAAAAATTAAGATTCATATTTTGCAAAAATTACCCTAAAAATAATAAAAGTAACATTTTTTCCTTCACTAAAACTTCCACTTGGTTTATTATTACCTTTTTTCAGAATTCTATGTATACAAAATATATAAAAAAAGAGAAAAAGTAATTTTGGTCGTCCATAATATTAGGAGTTAGACCTCGGACCAAATAACACTAATTTTAAGAATCTATGTTTACAAACGTAAAAATTCAAAGAGTACAATAAAAATGCGAAAAGGCTTTTTTGTGTCTCGTAGGAAATACAAAAATTCCGATTAAAATTCAGAAAAGTACCTTTTTGATCGCCCATAACATATTTAACCTTACCTTGTACCACTAATTTCGAAATTCTTGCTTCGCAAACGTTAAAAATACAAAAAGCACCATAAAAATTCAAAAAAGTACCTTTGTGGTCGCCCATAACATTTTCAGTTTCACCTGGAATCAAAAGTCCTTGATTGTAAGATCCTACCTTCATAAACGTAGAAAATACAAAAAGTACCATAAAAATTCAAAAAAGTACCTTTTTGATCGCCTATAACATTTTTAGTCTCACCTTGTATAAATTGTCACTAATTTCAAAATTCTAGCTTCGCAAACGTTGAAAATACAAAAAGTACCAAAAAATTCAAAAAAGTACCTTTTTGGTCGATCATATCATTTTCGGTCTCACCTTGTATCAACAGCCACTAATTTTAAAATTCTAGATTCGCAAACGTTGAAAATACAAAAAGTACCATAAAAATTCAAAAAAGTACCTTTTTGGTCGCCCATAACAATTTTGGTCTCACCTGAAATCAATAGTCCTTGATTGTACAATCCTTCCTTCATAAACGTAGAAAATACAAAAAGTACCATAAAAATTCAAAAAAGTACCTTTTTGGCCGCCCATAACACTTTCAGTTTCACCTGGAATCAAAAGTCCTTCATTGTACAATCCCACCTTCATAAACGTAGAAAATACCAAAGTATCATAAAAATAAACTAAATATAAAAAGTACTTTTTTGGTTGCCCATGACATTTTCAGTCTCACCTTGTATCAATAGTCACTAGTTTCAAAATTCTAGCTTCGCAAACGTTGAAAATACAAAAAGTACCATAAAAATTCAAAAAAGTACCTTTTTGGTCACACATTACATTTTTTGTCTCACCTAGAATCAATAGTCCTTGATTGTATAATCCTATCTTTATAAACGTAGAAAATACAAAAAGTACCATAAAAATTCAAAAAAGTACCTTTTTGATCGCCTATAACATTTTTAGTCTCACCTTGTATAAATTGTCACTAATTTCAAAATTCTAGCTTCGCAAACGTTGAAAATACAAAAAGTACCATAAAAATTCAAAAAAGTACCTTTTTGGTCGCCCATAACAATTTTGGTCTCACCTGAAATCAATAGTCCTTGATTGTACAATCCTTCCTTCATAAACGTAGAAAATACAAAAAGTACCATAAAAATTCAAAAAAGTACCTTTTTGGCCGCCCATAACACTTTCAGTTTCACCTGGAATCAAAAGTCCTTCATTGTACAATCCCACCTTCATAAACGTAGAAAATACCAAAGTATCATAAAAATAAACTAAATATAAAAAGTACTTTTTTGGTTGCCCATGACATTTTCAGTCTCACCTTGTATCAATAGTCACTAGTTTCAAAATTCTAGCTTCGAAAACGTTGAAAATACAAAAAGTACCATAAAAATTCAAAAAAGTACCTTTTTGGTCACACATTACATTTTTTGTCTCACCTAGAATCAATAGTCCTTGATTGTATAATCCTATCTTTATAAACGTAGAAAATACAAAAAGTACCATAAAAATTCAAAAAAGTACCTTTTTGATCGCCTATAACATTTTTAGTCTCACCTTGTATAAATTGTCACTAATTTCAAAATTCTAGCTTCGCAAACGTTGAAAATACAAAAAGTACCATAAAAATTCAAAAAAGTACCTTTTTGTTCGCCAATAAAATTTTTAGTCTCACCTGGAATCAATAGTCCTTGATTGTACAATCCTACCTCCATAAATGTAGAAAATACCAAAAGTACCACAAAAATTCAAAAAGTACCTTTTTGGTCGACCATAACATTTTTGGTCTCACCTTGTATCAATAGCCACTAATTTTAAAATTCTAACTTCGCAAACGTAGAATATATAAAAAGTACCATAAAAATTCAAAAAAGTACCTTTTTGGTCGCCCATAACATTTTTAGTCTTACCTGGAATCAATAGTCCTTTATTTTACAATTCTACCTTTATAAACGTAGAAAATACAAAAAGTACCATAGAAAAGCGAAAAAGTACATTTTTCGTCCAAGTTCCAAATTCCAAGTTTAAAATGTTCACACATCTATGTAACAAAATATTTTAATAGACATGATTTAAAGTCAGTAAATCTACTCTTTTTTGCATAAAAGTAATTATGTTGTAAAAAGTACCAAACTCTTCTCGATTTTTCCCTTTTCTACCCTGTTATGAATGTGTTTAAATTTTTACTAAATTTCATAATTTCTATGTCTAGTGAAATCCCAATTTAAAATTTTGTGAAAATTGGCCGTCTAATTAGGAATTACATACATTTTCCGGAATTTTCCCCCTTTTGGTACCTTTTTTGTCACCCGAAAAGTTTCCAAAAATTTCACCTAAATAGTTGTCCATATTCTATTAGGAAATAATAATTGTCAAATTTTGTCCCATTGAATAATATAAGAAAAGTTTATTTTAAAAAAAGTACCAAAAAAGGGAACATTTTTACCCCTTATACATATGAATTTAAAAAAAGTGCCGATTCCCTATTAATATTTTTTCGCGGATTACTTAATACAGTTTAAATTTTTTTCCTAGCTTTATGCGTTTGGAAGTTACATAGGGTACCAAAAAAGTACCAAATTATAGTTTTTCCCCGTTTTTTCCCCTTAGGGGTTGAAAATTCCAAAAAAGGCCAGACACCTGTCAGCTTATTTTTTGTGCAAATTACAATACTTTTTCAATTTAATTTGTATCATTTTTAGTTTAGCAGATATAAGATTACCGATTTTACCCGTTTTTACCCTTTTTTACCCCCTTAAAGTACGAATTTCCAAAAATCCCTTCTTAGTGGAGCTATACATCGAAAGAGGAACCGATTGTCCAAATTTCATGTCTCTAGCTCTTAGCGTTTGGGCTGTGCGATGATGAATCAGTCAGTCAGTCACGTTACTCTTTTATATATATAGATTTATATTTTTATGCATTTCAGTACGCGAAATGAATTTTCAAACGCAGAAATTTGCAAGCTACATACTACTTACGTTATGAATGGTGCTGTTACGGGGTTGCAAAATGGTTTGAATACAGTCACGACGAAGAATATCAACAGTTTGTCCTTATAATATTTGATATTTTCTAGTTGTATTTTTATATTAAATTTATGTATATGTAAATATATATGTACATACATACATAAGTATGTATATAATCGTAGATATATATTTGTTTATTTGTATTTATGTCTTTATATAATTATATTATAATAATATAAAAAAAATAAAATAACTAAAAAAAAATATGTTTAATTTCTTATTTTCCTGAAACGAAAGAATTGATAATTATGATCGATTATTCTTTTACTAACACTAATTCAAAATTTTTTTTCAGTTGCATCAATCATATATTTTAAAACATAAATATACAGTTTCTTTTTTAATTTCTATAATCCTAACTAATAAAATCTTCTAACACAACTAAAATTCTAATGTTGTAATCAAATCTATCATGCAAAGAAACAAAATTTTCAGTTATTGTAAACGAATTGTGAGATAGTACGTGGAACCGAATGAATTCTATCTCTTAATTCGTTTGTAATAAGTAAAAAATTTGTTTCTTAGCATGGTAGATTTATTAGCAAGAGTAGAATTTTAGTAACCAAACGGTTGTGTGAGCAGATTTTATTAGTTAGTATTATTGATATTTAAAAAACAAACTGTACCTGATTCCAAATAAATGATTGATGTAATTAAAATGAAATATTGAATTGGTGTTACCAAAAGAATAATTACTTCTTATTATCAATTCTTTGATTGAACCAGGAATATAAAAAACACATTTTTTTCAATTATTTTTTTGTATTTTTAATTTATTAATATTGATATTATATTTCAATAAAATAAATATCTACATATGTATACATACATACATTTAAATATTAAAATAAAACTAGAAATTGCAAATATTACGACAAAGACTATAGACAAACTCTTGATTTTCTTTTTAGTCTTTAAAAATATACTCGCCTTATCTTACTCGGGCATTGCACGGCGATGCAAACGCTGCAAAGAAGTAAGCAAAGCTAAGTATCTTCGATTATATGTGGTTCGAAGATTCTATAGCGACATAAACTCGCTAAAACTTAATACATGTCCATATGTATGTGTTTTGAGTGACTTCAAACTATATTGCATCCCCAGTACAGCACCATCAATGACGTTATTTCCGCAAATTTCCGCATCTGAAAATTCATTTTGCGTACTGAAATGCATGATAATATTTTGCAATACACAATCAACTTCTTACCTTATAAAACAGTATCTTGCAGATCTTATTTTGTATCACAAAAAAATAATTGAAATATTTTTATATTTTTTCATTTTTAAAAAGTTTTTCTCATTAAAATATGTATATAAATTTTGATTTTGACTAATGTAAATTTTTCACAAATGACAGAAAAATTAATTTTGTTTAAAAGATAATATTTGTATTAATTGTTTGTAACAAATAATTATTTCATGTAACAATTTTCGTTTGTAAACACCAAATATAGCTTAAATCTAAGCATTTGTTTAATGTAATCGAATTGTAAAAGTACAAGTAACCAATAATTACTTGTAATAACTAAAATTTCATATACATATATTTGAAATAAGACATTGGAATATAAGATTTTTTATTGCATGAATTAAAATTTTGTTGTGAACGCTATTACAAACAATTAAATTCAGTTGTGATATAAGTGAATTGTAAACAAATCTAATTAATAAGGCTAGTTGATTGGAATAACTAATTTATTTGTCCTGAGCAATAAATTTCTAATGCTGTTGTATTTTTTCGTTTATACATATATAATATCTGTTCTCTTTACAAACTTTTAATATTTGCAATACTATTTTTATTGTTTTCCAACCAATCTTTTTCCTGAGTGTACACGGTTAAAACAATAAAAATAGTGTTGCAAATATTAAAAATTTTTAAAAAGAACAGATATTACACATTTATAAATGAAAAAACATAACAGTGTTAGAAATTTATTGCTCAGAACATTTATATTAGTTTATTTATTTAATTTATTGTCTATAGATTATAAATCCTTACAGACTAAAGTATGTAAAATAACAAAACAAAATTAAGGTTATATATAAAATAATATTCTATAATAATTCAACGATTTAAATATAAAGTGATATTTCTTTTAACAATTTCTTTACTTTCATTAAGGCCAATAAGGTGATAATAATTATTAAAGTTTTCACATATACGACGAAGAGGATCATTATTAGCCTAGTTGGATCTATAGTATTTTAAGTTAATAAAACGGAAATTTCGAGTTGGTCTGGTTGGAGCATTAAAAGATATTTTACTTAGCAGGAATTCAGAGTCGATATCGCCTTGAATTAGGCCCAGCACAAAAGAAAAACTCAGCATTGAACGACGACTTTTTAAAGTTGGTAATTTTATAAGACAGAGCCTGCTTTCGTATGAAGGTAGTAAAAACGAATTCCATCCAAGGCCACGAAGACAAAATATTAAAAATTTCTTTTGTACAGACTCAATACTATCAATATGAATATTATAGCAAGGATCCCAAATAATCGATCCATATTCTAGAATAGGTCGAACTAACGATGAATATAATTGTTTCGTAATATAAGGATCTAGAAATTCCTTGCACCACCTCTTCATAAATCCAAGTACACCATTTGCTTTGTTAACAATTAAAGAAATATGGCCGCGAAAATTTAATTGGTGATCAAGCAAAATACCAAGATCAAGAAAATTCAGAACTTTATCAAGTTTACACTCATTAATGCAATAAAATAAATCCAATTTCTTAATTCTGAAAAAGGACATATGCTTACATTTTTTTATATTCAGCTCCATTAAGTTGATTTCACACCAATTTGCCAATATCAGATTGAAGGAAAAGTTGATCTTCGGGATTATTAGAAGAACGAAAAATATTGACATCATCGGCATACATCAAAACTTTAGAGTGCTGAATAACTGCAGGTAGATCGTTTATGAATAAGGTAAATAAAATAGGACCAAGGTGGCTACCTTGCGGAACACCAGAAGGAACTTTGATAGCATTAGACGTAGCACTTCCATACTTAACTTGTTGAGTTCTTAAAGACAAGTATGATCTTAACCATTTTATTGTCATATCCGTAAATCCCATTAATGACAATTTGTTAAGCAAGAGATCATGGTTTACCTTATCAAAAGCTTTACCAAAATCTGTGTAGATAGCATCAGTTTTCATATTATTTATAAAACCATCATTTATTGTAGTAGTTAGCTCCAAAATATTAGTCGTTGTAGAGCGATGTTTACAAAAACCATTTTGGCACGGTGACAAAATCGAAGAAATTTGATAGTATAAATTATCAGTTAAAATTTTTTAAAAAGTTTGGGAATATCACTCAGCTTAGCATTGCCACGATAATTTGATATCTCAATTTTGCTTCCATTTTTAAACAACGGAATTATATACGATAATTTCCAAATCAATGGTACGTATCCAAATTTAATGGATTTGTTAAAGATAGCAGTAAGCGGGTAACATAAATTTTCTGCACAATTTTTTAGAACGCAATTTGGTATTTCATCTGGACCAGCATTAAACGAATTATTTAGTGATAATAAATTTGAAAGAGTCGTTTTATAAGTAATAAAAGAGAATTGTAAAATAGTTCTTCCAACTAATTGGCTTATTAATACGATTTTTATTTAAATCATTTTTATCTCAACTGAATTTAATCATTTGAATTAGGGTTCACAACTAAATATTAATCCATGTAATAAAAAATCCTTTATGCCAATGTTTTATTTCAAACAAAAATGCAATTTTAGTTATCGCAAGTAATTATTAGTTACTTGTATTATCACAATTCGATTACAGTAAACAAATACTTACAGTTAAGCTATATTCGGTGTTTACAAACGAAAAACTGTTACATGTGATAATTATTTGTTATAGAAATTAAATAAAAATACTATCTCTCAAACACAACTGATTTTGCTGTCAATTGTGAAAAATATACATAAATAAATCAAAACCAAAATTAATATTTTTTATTGAGAAAAAAATTTTTAAAATAAATAAATATAAAACAAGTAAGAGCACTATATTCGGCTGTGCCGAATCTTTTATACCCACCACCAATTTTGTGTACATTTAAAGCACAATATTTATTATTTTGTTAATCGCTATGGAATAATCTCTTTATAATAAAATATGCATCACTTTCTTTGTAGATGGTGGTTAAATTTTAAGAGCCCATGTTGAAGGTGAACTACACCTAGTCTTCAAATTTGTTTTCTGCATTTCATTTGACATTTCTCAATCTCAAACTTAATCAATTTGATCCGTGGAAGATACGCAAATGAGCAACGCTTTAAAGTTATTCAGGTTTTTTTTATAAAAATGGGCGTTCAAATGAAAATGCATTTTGTGCACTTCGTAATTCTTTTGATAATCGTTCAATTTCATCCATAATCGGTAGAATTGTAAAAAATATTTAAATTTCTGCAAAACAGGTCTGTATAAAATGTTAGAAAATCTGTGAATGCCTTCTTAGTTCGTTGAATGAACCATTGCTGTTTTTTGCGATAGTGTGGCAAAAGAGCAGTCAACCTCGACTCATCATCATGACCAACAATTGAGCATCAACATTGTCATTGAAAATTTGGACCATCAGATAGAGGAGTGGCGCCAAGGATGGGGGGGGGGGGGCATTTGGCCGATATTTTGTTAAATACATAATTGAACCATACAAATATTATCATTATAAAAAGAAATGATAATAATTTCCTTAATAATTTGTGTTTTATTTAAATTCAAAATCGGCCCTTTAAATTTAACCACCCTTTATAACTTCGATATGCTACTAAAATGCTTTTGTAAATGTAGCCTTTTAATGAAAGTGGGCGTTAAAGTAGACGTGTCAATAAAGTTTCTGCTAATAAATACAACTTAGATATTTCAATATAGTTCTTTATTTTCCCAAAAACTTTGTAAATAGAGAAATTACATGAATTTAAGATAAACCGTTATATGGGAGGTAGGCGTATCACCTAAACTTTTTGGCACAACAATAAGATTGATTTGAAGGCTATATGTAGCAAATTTCATCATCATACCTCTAAGTTTGGCGGTTTTATGAGCTTTTAAATTTCCTTAACGGCAGATAACGTGAAAAGTGGGCGTTATAGTAGGCGTGTCAAAGTTGTTTTTGCTAATGAGTACAACTAAGGTATTTCAATATAGTCCTTTATTATTCCAAAATCTTTATTAATAGAGAAATTATATGAATTTCAGTTAAACCGTTATATGGGAGGTGGGCGTAAAAGTGGGCGTGGCACCTGAATTTTCTGGCACAGTAATGACATTACCCAGAAGGATATACGTAGCAAATTTGATCATCATACCTCTAATTTTAGCGGTTTGATGAGCTTTTAAATTTCATTAACGGTAGATAGCGTGAAAAGTAGGCGTTATAGTAGGCGTGTCAAAGTTATTTTTGCGAATGAGTACAACTTAGTTGTTTCAATATAGCCCTTTATTATTCCAAAATCTTTGTTAGTAGAGAAATTATATGAATTTTAGGTAAAACGTTATATGGGAGGTGGGCGTAAAAGTGGGCGTGGCACCTTAATTTTTTTTTCACATTAATGACATTGCCTAGGGGGATATACGTAGCAAATTTTATCCTCATACTTGTATTTTTGGCGGTTTTATGAGCTTTTAAATTTCATTAACGGTAGAAAACGTGAAAAGTGGGCGTTATAGTAGGAGTGGCAAAGTTGTTTTTGCGAATGAGTACAACTTAGATGTTTCAATATAGCTCTTTATTATTCCAAAATCTATATTAATAGAGAAATTATATGAATTTTGGGTAAAACGTTATATGGGAGGTGGGCGTAAAAGTGGGCGTGGCACACTGATTTTCCGTTAGAACAAAGCATTTGACCTAAAAGCTATGTGTGCAAAATTTTAGAGTCGTACATCCAATTTTGTTGCTTTAATGACGTTTTAGTTTTTAAATATACCGAAAAATACACTGTGCGGTATAAATTTTCGTACATTTTGATCGATAACTCCTTTCCTAATGCATAGATGTAATCAATTTTTGGGGAGAGATATTGTTTTGACTCGATAAATATATATTCGAAGTTGCATGAGTCTACGTTAATGCGTTTGAACACAATTTCATTTTATTCGATGTTCGAAGGACACGGTTTTTTCGACCTACTCTTGCCTTTCGAGCTATAACTCTCTTCCTAATATTCCGATTTAGCCCATTTTCAATACCAAACAAACCTTGTCTATAAGAAAGATTCTGGCAAAATTTGAGCCCCCTAGCTTTTTTGGTGCGACCTCTATCGTGCTTTCAACAGACGGACGGACATAGCTAGATCGTCATCAAATAAAACCCTGATTCAGAATATATATACTTTATGGGGTCTAAAATGGATATTTCGATGTGTTACAAACGGAATGACAAAATGAATATACCCCCACCATTTTTTTGGTGGCGGGTATAAAAAACATGTCAATTATTATTTTGTGATACAAAATGAAATCTGCAAGCTGGAAAACTTTTTAACGAAGGTAAGAAACCGAAGAAACGCAAAATTAATTTTAAAATGCGAGAATTTGCAAGATACATAAGGTTTGTTCGACGTAAATCCGGGTAAAGTCCGGTAAAATGAGAGTAAACAAAAAATTCTCTTAGAAAACGATAAATTTACCAAAATTTGCTGGAACGCAAAAAAACACATTTCAAGCCCGAAAAAAAACGTCAAAATTGTACAGCTGTTGCTTAGAGGTCCAGGTTTATATGCCCCCAGCCGGCTTAACGCCGCACAGTGGGTTAGAATAGCATGTTTTCTTGGATCAAATCAGGGAAGCTATTTTCGGATAATTTTTCTTTATTTTTCAGTTAATACCATTGAAATAAGTAAAAAAAAATGTTTTCTAAGTATATTTGAGTATAATTTTATTAAATAATGTCAAATATCAGTGTAGGTATATAGTGCAAAGAGAACTTAAAGATTACATTTTATACATCTTAAAGTTAATCATCATCATCGTTATCATCATCATTATCATCGGCAACATCATCATCGTTATCATCGATGTCATCATCAGCAACTTCAACATCACTGAAATAATTCTTGTTCGGAGCTGCAGGTACAATTAAATCAATTGCCTCCTCTGGCAAGCTTTGAACCTTCTTCGTAGGCAATTTTCGCATGCTTGAAATAATTGGGTCAGAGTTTATCAAAAACATATTAAAAATGCCTTGGTTTGATTTTTCGCGACTGCACTTTCGTAAATGAAACTCCCTATATTTTTTAAAATCTTTATTTTCAGCTTCTTGCGCTTCTTCTGATAACTGTCCCATAGGTAAAATGGCATTTGACACAATTTCGGGTCCTTGAATAAAATACTTGCGCAAAGTGGGAGGCATATTGTACCAAGGATACTTTTCAACAAAAAGTCGTCCTGTATTTTATGCATATATTTTAAATTTTTCATTATTAATTTTATGGCCACTGGATACAGCAATAAGCAACACGTGCGTTTTTTTATTAAATTAACATATATTTTTTTTATTTCGGCAGATTTTTCTGCGTTTTGAAAAAAACGTCTTGCCGTATTCCCATCATTCGTGGTTTTTTTGGCTCTAACCAGTATACCACGTACATACGTATGTTGTTGTTGTTATTGTGAAAAAAACGAGGTGGTCGTGGTTTTTTGCTCATATCTCAGTTGTTTAAAAATTGATTTTTCTGATTTTGAATACCGATCTACTCCCGAATATTTCCAATATTTTAGTACTTCAAGCGGGTCCAGGCGATGCTTCAAAAAGTTGATTTCAACATACACACGGACAGACGGACAGAGTTTAATCATTTTCCCTATTCATAAGCTCTCAGAAAATATATACTTTATGGGGTTGGAAATGAAAATTGTAGAAATTACAAACGGAATGACAAAACCTATATATACACTTTTTCACTGTGTGAAGGGTATAAAAAGTAACTTGAAAAACAACAAAACACAACAACAGCAGCAGTCGCGATATCAATGTAATTTTTAGCTAATTTGACTGCTGCAACACTTGTATTAAACAATGCATAGCTTCTAAAAGGCACTAAAAGGCAGCGTAAAATTTTGGAGTATAATAGAGATTAATGTCCACTTTAATATAAACTAAAAATTATGACACGAATGTGGACGAATAATAACTATATATCCATTTAAAATATAAAAATGCTAATTTTTTTGGCATTTCCAATATAAATAACTAAATCTAAAACACTAACATACACAATTTGATACACAAATGTGAAGGAAGTATTTGCAAAATTACCTGAACTTTATGGTTCCATTGAAAAATTATAAACTTTTGCAATGCTTTTTAAAATAAATAAAATTTTCAACGTGAAAGTTTTCATTTTTTTCAGCCTTTTTTGCACAAAAATTTCTATAAAGTTTGACTTTGAAGTTTCACTACAAAAACACTAGAGCACTTTTGACATTTATTTTAACGACAAGTGATGTAGAATTTTATATACTCTAACCGAGTATGAAAAATTTTGACGATACTTAAATTTTTTTTTTTAAATTAATCCAAGAAAATAGGCCATTCTAACCCTCTGTGCGCCGTCGCCGAATTATTTTGTTCGGATGAACTGCATTAGGCTATCTCGACTGATGGCGTTAAATGCTTTTTACAAACTAGAAATGAGAGGTATATATTTGTCTCATTCTCTTTTAAAACTTCCTAAAATTTTTACAATTAAGAAATTTATTTTTCTAATTTTTTTCGCTGTCGTATGGTGTTTAGATCGTATAACGAACTACTAAAGAGATGATGAGATAAAAAAATAATATGAAATATGAAAAAATAAATAAAACAAGTAACAGTGCTATATTCGGCCGTGCCGAATCTTATATACCCTTCACAACGTGTAGTCATGCTATAACAATTGTTTGTATCACAATTCATCCCATATAAAATACGTGCATATGTATATACTGGTTAGAATATATGTGGCATCGAATCCCAGCTGAGCCAAAAAATTTTATTTTATTTAATATATTATTTATATTTTATTATTTTTTTTACATTTTTTTTAAATTTTTTTAAAAAATTTTAGAAAAATTTTTAAAAAATTTTTTTAAATTTTTTTTTTTTGTAGTTTTTTTATTATTTTTTTCTTATTTTTAATATTTTTTTTTTTTTTAATTTTTTTGTTTGGTATGTTTTTTACATGAATGTATGTATGTATGTTGTTGTTGTAATTGTGAAAAAAACGAGGTGGTCGTGGTGCTGAATTTCAATAGCGATTTATTCCTGGATATTTCCAAGAGATTGATACCATGTACAGATCTGAGGAACATATAGTTGCTTCTAAAAGTTGATTTCAACCAACACACGGACAGACGGGCAGACGGATAGACGGACAGACGGTCAGGGCTTAATCGACTCCTCTATTCATAAGCTTTCAGAAAATATATACTTTATGGGGTCGAAAATGAAAATTGTAGAAATTACAAACGGAATGACAAAGCTATATATACCCTTGTGCACCACAGGTGAAGGGTATAAAAATTAAAGAGAAATAAATGTGTACTATGCACTTCCACCCGTTGCTACCGAATTTCGACTGTCTGCTTTTCAGTTTCTCTATTGTAAAAGGGGACTTAGCACTAAGTTTTAATGAAAAAGATTTAAAATAACTCTGTTATGTCCGCAATCAAACAATAAAGTATATATATATTACGGCTGCACTAAAAATTAAAAGAAAAACATATTAACACATATCGTTGTTTTTTCAACTCGCTTTCATTCTTGCATATATGGTAATACGAAATCAATTAAATTTTCTATTATAAAAAACAGCAGTTTCTGTATGATAACGTTAAAATAGTTCAATTACACTGTGCTAGTTGAAAAAACAGACAAGCCGGGCACCTAGCGTTTTAACATAATTCGGGTACGCTGAATCCAGTGGTGCCCACGGTTTTTTAAGATTGGCTCTGGTTTTCGAGATATACCGTTATTTCGAAAATGGAGGAGGTTGCACAACATATGTTCGCGTAACTCAAAAACGCTTTAGCTTATTGAAAAAACTTAAAAATTCCGAAATTCCGCAATAAAATTTCCTTTAAGAAAAGTAAAACTTCTTTCTAATATTCGCAGTCGTTTTAGAAAAATAATTTTTTTTTTTTTTTTTAAATTAATTTTTTTATCAAAATTTCGAAATTTTTATTTTTTTAAAATTCATAAAAAATTGAAAAATTCAGCTAGGCTTCTAATTTTTTGCAGACATATAAAAAACAAAGCTGCAAACAAAACAAGCCATAAATAACACTGCTCGACAAAAAATAATTTTTTTTCTTCCCGTTAATTAAAACTATGTGGTCTATGTGGATTTTGATGCGCTGAACTCAAATCCGTAATCGGTTTTTTTCCATCAGATCGGTATTTTTTTTATGGGCGTGCCAAATTTTTTCCCCTAAATTAGGTTTCGGTTTTCAAAAGTAAAACACCAGAAGATGTGTTTTCTCTATCTCTTATCGTTTTGGAATTATTCAAAAATTAATGGAGATAAAAAAAATTTTTCGTGCCAAATTCGTAATATTTTTCAATTTAAAAATATAATTAAAAAAAATATAAAGCAAATATTCAACATTTTGCACTTTTTTCTGAGAACTACTTATCTTAAAAATAAAAAAAGCCGCAAGCCATAAAAATCGGTTAAAAAATGTAGATTTTATTGTCAATTTACCGCAGGTACCCAATATTGTAATGCAACCAGCCTTACATATGATACAGCATTTCGTTAGGTGAGCAGGTAATGGAACTGAAGTACAACGGTATTTTGTATGGTTCTTAGAATTAAAAATTATAACATAGTATTTTTCAATTACCTGTGATTTCAAATTATTGGGTACCTGCGGTAAATTGACAATAAAATCTACACCTGGAAAAGTTAGAAATATTATTCGTCCTGGGTTTTTTTTACAAAACATGGTCATAAAGGTCTCGACTGGTACTTTGATTAAAACAATTACAGTATAAATAAGAGTTCCTCAACCCCTTCACTGTCATATGGAAAGTGCTTGCGAAAGTGATTAGTGAATTTTAAAGCCTCTGACAGTCTTGTATCTAAACAGTTATATTGAAATATCTAAGATGGAGGCGTGTAAAAAGTTTAATTACTTTTGTTATGTGTGTGGGAAATATAAAAATATGCCAAGTCGCCGTAAAATCACTACTGAAACAAGTACCTTGTATGAATCATATTTTTCTTTAAGGGTTATATATGGTAAGAGTTGGACACCATCAATAGTGTGTACACACTGCATTTACCATTTAAATAAGTGGGAAAAAAATGGAGACGCCATGCCATTTGGTGTTCCAATGATTTGGAGAGATCCCATAGTTCATGTTGAAGATGAGTGTTATGCGTGCATAAATTATACAGCGGGTATAAACAGAAGAAAAATTACTTATATGTCTTATACTGAAACAGCATATGCTCGATTTCCGCTGCCACATTCTGATGAAATTACTGTTCCGGGTAGCCATATACCAACAGAACATATTCCCTCAATAATTCATTCTGTTGAAGCGGATAGCCCAGCTACTTCAATGTATCAACCGTCATGCATCACGGTTCCATGCAGTCACAATGAAATCACGCAAGATCGTCTGGATATAATGGTACGGCGTCTAAAATTATCTCAAAGACAGAGCATTCTCTTGGCAAAAGAGTTAAAACGAGCTAATATTTTAGCACCAGGTGTACAAACATACGGGGCTATCAATCGCCATAGACGATTTACGACTTTTTTTAAATCTATTGAGAATAATTCTATTGCGTATTGTACTGACATCCGCGGATTGGTTTTAACAATGCAAAATGAATATAATCCTGGAGATTGGCGCTTATTCATTGATTCTTCCAAAAGTAGCTTAAAAGCAGTTTTGCTACATGTCACTAATTTAAAAAGTCCTATTCCGATAGCACTTAGCACAAATACTAAAGAGACATACGCATCAATGAAAAAAATAATACAGTTAATTAAATATGAAGACCACAAGTGGAAAATATGCGCAGATTTAAAAGTGGTAGCTCTTTTAAGAGGCATGCAATTGGGCTATACTAAAAATATGTGCTTCATGTGCTTATGGAATACGCGTTTCGATGGCGACCAGTACAATACACGGGATTGGGCTTTACGTGAGGAAATCAGATTGCATAGAAACAATGTTATTGAATTACCACTTGTGTCGATGGAAAAGATTTTGCTTCCTCCACTCCACATCAAACTGGGTATTGTAAACAATTTTATAAAAGCATTGAGCCCAGATGGTGTTGCTTTCACCGAATTGCACCGAATTTTTCCACGATTAAGCGGCATGAAAGTAAAAGAAGGTATGAACTCTAACTACTTTATTAAATTAGATTTATATTTCATTTCATAATGTTTCTATTTTACAGGAATTCTTAATGGACCGGACATTCGCCGTCTTATGAAGGACCATCAATTTGAGGTTGCATTGAATGATATCGAGCTATTGGCCTGGAATTGTGTGAAATCAGTAATAGAAAATGTATTAGGAAATCATCGGTCTGAAAACTGGCGAATTTTAATCAAAAATATGCTAACCGCATTTAAAAACTTAAACGTTAGAATGTCATTGAAAATACATTTTTTGCATTGCCATGCCGAAAAATTTAATGAACAATCACCAGCCGAGTCTGATGAACATGGCGAGAGATTTCACCAAGTAACAGCCAGGCTCGAACACTGGTATAGCGGCAAACAACTTGATTCGCTATTAGGGGATATTTGTTGGAATCTGCAGGAGGAAGAAGAATAAATTTCTAAATAAAAACTACTTAACAACAAAAAATTTTTAGTTTGGTTATATAAAAAATTCAAAAATTTCATCTTTTCTGAAAAAATCAAAAGTTGTAGACAGACTTTAATCACAAATAGCTTATTTTGCACCTGCGCAACTTTATTTTTCATTCCCATCATTTGTTTCTAAGGCCTAGGATTCACTCCTAGGGGGATAAAATGTATGACCGACCTCCAATGTTTTTTGTTCTTAACATTTTCTTAAATTATACTTTCCCTTTATCACCATCCCTTAGGGGGGCCCCAATACAAATGTTGCGTTTTATGAAATTCTTAGATTAATTAAAATTTGTCGACTTTTGTGAATAAAATCAAAAGTTGCAAACATATTTTAATTGTTTATAGCTTGTTTTGTTTGCCGCTTTGTTTTTTATATGTGTGCAAAAAGTTAGAAGCCTAGCTGAATTTTTCAATTTTTTATGAATTTTAAAAAAATAAAAATTTCGAAATTTTGATAAAAAAATTAATTTTTTTTTCAAAAAAAAATTATTTTTCTAAAACGACTGCGAATATTAGAAAGAAGTTTTACTTTTCTTAAAGGAAATTTTATTGCGGAATTTCGGTTTTTTAAGTTTTTTCAATAAGCTAAAGCGTTTTTGAGTTACGCGAACATATGTTATGCAACCTCCTCCATTTTCGAAATAACGGTATATCTCGAAAACCAGAGCCAATCTTAAAAAACCGTGGGCACCACTGGATTCAGCGTACCCGAATTATGTTAAAACGCTAGGTGCCCAGCTTGTCACGAAAAAAAAGTGTCAATTTCATGCACAGTGTTTTTATTAGGCTTGATATAAGAAATTATATTGAGTTTTATATTTAATTCAAACTTTTTACTATATAATAAATTTTGATATGAATCATTTTTATTTTGGCTTAAGTTCATTTATACTATGTTCACACAGGCGCCTTAATTGTCAATTTATAATATTATTGCAATTAAAGGCCTTATTGAGCTCAATTTACCATATTAAAAAATATTTTTAAATTGAGCAATATATACTTAATTGTTTCACTTGTTGTCTAAAATTCGAAATACAACTCTTGAGAAGTATGTTCAGTGAGAAGAAAATTCTATAGGTGGCATTTCTAATGTCAAACAAATAAATATACAAAAAATAAAAATTAAGAAAATTAAAAATTTTTTAAGAAAATTTAACAAAAAATGTTTGAATAAATTCAAATACATACATATAAGTATATATATGTATAACTAAAATTGTAAATATATTTTATCAACAGGAAAAACACTGAAAAAAAGTAACAGTGCTATATTCGGCCGTGCCGAATCTTATATACCCTTCACAACGTGTAGTCATGCAATAACAATTGTTTGTATCACCATTCATCCCATATAAAATACGTGCATACGTACACGTTAGAATAAATGTGGCATCGAATCCCAGCTGAGTCAAAAAAAATTTATTTTATTTTATTTAATATATTATTTATATTTTATTATTTTTTTTATATTTTTTTTAAATTTTTTTAAAAAATTTTTTTAGAAAAATTTTTTTAAATTTTTTTTTTTTGTAGTTTTTTTTATTATTTTTTTCTTATTTTTAATATTTTTTTTTTGTAATTTTTTTTGTTTGGTATGTTTTTTACATGTATGTATGTTGTTGTTGTAATTGTGAAAAAAACGAGGTGGTCGTGGTTTTTTGCTCATATCTCAGAAAGTTATGGGGCGATTGTGCTGAATTTCAATAGCGATTCATTCCTGGATATTTCCAAGAGATTGATACCATATACAGATCTGAGGAACATATAGTTGCTTCTAAAAGTTGATTTCAACCAACACACGGACAGACGGTCAGGGCTTAATCGACTCCTCTATTCATAAGCTTTCAGAAAATATATACTGTATGGAGTCGGAAATGAAAATTGTAGAAATTACAAATGGAATGACAAAGCTATATATACCCTTGTGCACCACAGGTGAAGGGTATAAAAAGGCATTATTTGCTTTGGTATAAATACATCGTATTTTACAGCTATCAAATGCTAATGGAGTAAGATAAATTGAGTATGTCTGAACACTTATTTTAATTGCTCAATCAACACTAAATTGAAACAATTAAAAATATCTGTCTGAACAGGGTATTATTCTTTTATTTAATTTTATAATTCAAATTAAACAAGTGAGAGCGCTATATTCGGCCGTGCCGAATCTTAAATACCCTTCACAACGTGTAGTCATGCAATAACAGTAGTTTGTATCACCATTCCATATGATATACGGTATGTTAAAAAAAAATAAAAAAAAAATTTAAAAAAAAATTTAAAAAAAAAAAAATTTTTTTAAATAAATTAAATATATAAAATAAATATAAAACAAAAAAAAAATATTTAAAAAAAAAAAAAAATTAAAAAAAAACTAATTAAAATATAAATAATATATTAAATAAAAAATAAAAAAAAAATTTAAAAAAAAATATAAAAAAAATAAAAAAAAATTTTTTTGGCTCAGCTGGGATTCGATGCCACGTTTTCTCTAACCAGTATACACGTTTGTATGTATGTATGTTGTTGTTGTAATGTTGTTTTTGTGAAAAAAAAAAATCGAGGTGGTTGTGGGTTTTTGCTCATATCTCAGTTGTTTATATACCGATATTATGATATTTTAATACCTCACCCGAGTCCGAGCGATGTCGGGGGCTTGAAAAAGTTGACGGACAGACTGACAGGGCTTCATCCACTCCCCTATTCATAAGCTTTCAGAAAATATATACTTTATGGGGTCGGAAATCAAAATTGTAGAAATTTCACACGGAATGACAAACCTATATATACCCTTTTTCACTGTGTGAAGGGTATAATTAAATTGTAACCATTTTTAGGAATATTCTCTCTAAAATTATTTCCGATATTAGCCGAGTGGAATGCATTTTCGAAATCAGCTACGATTTCATCATCAGCACTCTTTATCGGTATACTACTATGTAATTGAAAATTCCTATTTACATATGTTACAATTCAATGAAATTTGAATAAGTGAATCTTACTGCCTGTTCAACGATGTCGAAAGAAAACACAAGCGAACTTTCATTCGTACAAATACGTTGAAAACAAAAACAAATTTTTAGTTTTTGTTGTTGTTTTCAATATATTTGTACGAATGAAAGTTCGCTTGTGTTTTCTTTCGACATCGTTGAACAGGCAGTTAGTATTAATTTTCAAATTTTTGTTGAATTTTTACTTCACCTATCAAATTACAACTCTTTATTCAACATGTTCATATTCTTTTATATTCGTAATACATTTTCGTTATGAACATGTTGAATAAAGAATTGTCATTTGATAGGTGAAGTAAAAATTCAACAAATATTTGAAAATTAATACTAATACATTAAAATTTAAAATATTGAGTTTTACTAATATATATCCTGGATCAATATTCTTGTTATATAAAATACTGGAATGCTAAGTTTTTGTAATCGTAAAGATATGACTGCAAAATATGATTAACGCAAAACCTACTTATTTCGTTAAAACACTTTTTTCCGTTTCTTTTTATTTTAATAATTTCTTAAACCAGCTCCAATCTACCGCCGGTAATTTTTGCACTTAGCCGCCACCATGCCGTTTTTCTACCAACAGCTTGGACCTCTGCTTTTGCTAAAAAAATTGTTCAACAAATTTTTAGTTCTTAAGTTTTATGTTTGTTAAAGTATGTCCAAACAAACACTAGAGTGAAATGCATATGTTTTATTAGTTATTAAGATTATTAAAATTACAAAAACTCTATTTATATTCTCAGAAAAAGTATATTCCACTGTTTACAAAAATAAAAAAATTTTTCAACTGATCTGTGATCAGTTCGAACAAGAAAATGCTTTACATACATATGTATATGTATGTATGGTCTAAAATGAGTGATAGCCCAGTGAATGGCTGTTAACTCTTGTTCAATTTTTGATTTTTTACTTTTGTCCCTTTGTGAATGTCTTTGAGGCGTATGCTATTGGTAGTTGTTTTCCTTCATATTCCTGACTCAACACTGCGCTACAAGCATGTTCACTTGCGTCCGTTGTGATACAAAATTCCTCTGACAAATCAGGATATTTAAATAGTGTGGCGCTCATCAATGTTTCTTTTAAATAATTCGAAATCCATTCGAAAAATTTTTTGATAAATCTGCGATAGTAATTGCAAAAGACTACAAACCTTTTTGCGCTATCGGCATGCTTTAGAGGAGGATAGTCTTCAATATTTGCTATCATCGGAAAGTATTACTTTATCAGTACATTTATGTCCTAAATAGGTTACCTCTCTCATAAAAAATAAACATTTTCGAGGTGCAGTTTAAGGTTGTGTTCTCGACGCAATTCAAAAACATTCGTTAAATTTGAAAGCATATGTTTTTCTGAGCATCGCAGCACAACTAAATCATCCATGTAAAGGAATGTTTGATCTGGTTTTAAACCACTAAATGCAAATGTCATCATTCTCTGAAATAAATTGGGCGCTATTTTTAAACTATACGGTAATCTAGTAAATCTATAAGATCCATTGTTCATTGAAAATGACGTTAAGTCTCTTGAACTTTCTTCCAGTTTAATCTGGTGAAATCCAGACATGAAAAATACTTAGCTCTGCCAAGGTTATCTAGAATGTCGTCAATTCTAGACAAAGAGAATTTATCTGCTATTAATTTATTATTCATCTGTCTGTAGTCTATCACAACTCTTCATCTTTTAGTTTAAGAACCTATGAAGGCAAGTCACTTGCGCAAGTTAGTTTTTTATTTTCTTTTATTTTTCTTTAAACTTGCTTTCACGTTCAGACTCAGCAATTAACTTGCCCAAGTTTCGTTCTCTTTTACTTATTATACCCTTCATACAGTGAAGAAGGGTATATATAGGTTTGTTATTCCGTGTGAAATTTCTACAATTATCATTTTGTTGAAATCAACTTTCTGAAGCGCCATGACATCGCCTGGACTCGGTATTAAAATATCAGAAATATTCGGAAATATATCGGTATTGAAAATCAAAAACATCGGTACATAAACAACTGAGATATGAGTAAAAAACCACGACCACCTCGTTTTTTCACAACAACAACATACAACACATACATACAAACGTGGTATACTGGTTAAAGAGAGCCAAATTTTTTTTTTTTTTTTTATATATTATTTATATTTTTATGGTTTTATTTTTAATTTTTTTTTTAAACACAATTTATAATATTGTAAACACAATTAATAATAAGTAAACTCAAATTATAATATTGCAATGGGATGTTTTTATATATGTATGTTTTTTATATGTATGTACGTATTTCATATGAGATAAATAGTGATATAAAGAATTGTTGTTGCATGACTACACGTTGTGAAGGGTATATAAGGTTCGGCTCGGCCGAATAAAGCACTCTTGTTTGTTTTTAATTTTTTAAATTTTTCTTTTTGTTTTTGGTTTCTCAATAAAAACTTGCTCGTACTGGCCGAGTACAGGCAAGTGTGTACTCAAATATGAGAAAGTTTCTTCCTCTTAACCCGACCTTACCCCTTTTATCTAAAAACACAAAACTTGCGCAAGTCTCTCGCGCAAGAGACTTGCCTAGTCAGAAAGGGGTCCAACTCCATAAAAAAATTCAGTGAGAAAAATTTGTGTTTTTACGCTCTTACTATATTTGTAAGAATACACTTGTCGCCGTAGGCGACATATTAACTTCTAAAATGTAAGTAAAAGTCATGTTTTTTCGTTTGCCGCCTGCAACAATAATTCTAATTTATTTGTCTATTTTGCAAATTGCTTTAAAAAGGCTAACGGTAAAAATTGTGTGTATTGAGTGCTTACAAAGGTTGTTAAAGAAATGTGAATTTATTTTCAAGTAAATAGTTGAACGGTCAAGTACTAAAAGCAATCAGTAATACCTATTATAAAAATAAAAAAGTGAAAAATTAAAGCAATAAAAAAATTAAAACATCATTCAAAAAAGGTAATTTAACGAAAATTATAGTAAATTTATAAGATAATATGTACCTAAATTCTTATATTTTATTTTTAAATCCCTTTAAAATATACATAAGTGTGCTAAGTTTGGAACATGTGAGTATCGTTATCTTAACTCGAAACTTTTTAATAATACGATTGCCAAATGTGGCAGGCTTCTCAGCAAATATCAGAATCTAAGACGACGGCTAAGTTTTTAGATTGTGATCACAATTCATAAAACCCTCAGGGTTTTTTAGTAAGTATTTCATATAACTTGAAGTTATGAATATATAAATATTAAGCAAATAAATTCATTTCAGATAAATATGGACTTTTCAATAAAATTTCCTATAGCGTAAGATTTGCATGACAGATGGTTTCAATTTGGGGATAAAATGTTATCAATTATTACAAACGCTCAAGCTTTAAAGTTTTTGAGTAATATTTATTCAAGAAATTAAGGTAATAAAAGAAAGCTTAATGCCAGTTCATTGCATAATTTGAATAACCTATTTTTTTTTTTAAATCAAAAATTTTAAAAAGTTTTAACGGAACCTACCGGATCAAAAATTCGCAAAAAGTGTTTGATCGCCGATTCCCAAGAAAGCTTTGCTATAATTCCTGCAACTAGCGAAAAAATGGAAACCAAGCTCAAATTGCCTAAACTCCAACGTCAGAATATTCAACCAAAGCTGTTAATCATTGAAACAGAATTTATTATAAAGTCAATTCATTATTTAAATTTTTAATCAGGCTTGAGTTCATATTAATATTCTTTATTTTTACAAAGAATTTTTTTTTTTTTTTTTAATTGTGATAAATGAAAGAATAAATCTTGAAAATGATATTTTTACCGACACTATTCTTTCATTTATCACAATTAAAAAAAAAAATTCTTTGTAAAAATAAAGAATATTAATATGAACTCAAGCCTGATTAAAAATTTAAATAATAGTTTAAACAGAAAAAGTTCGACAAAATAAAAATTCAATTTATATAAACACAGGGCACGGTGTAAAAAAATCATTCATCCACTGTTAGTCAGTCAACATTTCGTTGTATACTGACTTCACAGAAAATAAAACAAATGATTTTAAACATTGATTGTTAAAAACAATTATCTGTTCTTATCGCTACCTAACTGGTGGCTAGAGCAGGACAAAAATAGTGATAAATGAAAGATAATAACAAACAAAAAGTAAAAAAGGGTTGCTGTTTGGTTAAAATTTCAATCTAACTCATTGTGGTAAAAATATATGAAATAGGAAAAACTAAAAATTAGTTACCGAATTCAATTAACATAAGTCCCGTGAGTTAAATAGATGATATTTACAACCAACATGTAACCACCGATCAGAGAGTGCTGATGATGAAATCGTAGCTGGTTTCGAAAATGCATTCCACTCGGCTAGTGTCGGTAAAAATATCATTTTCAAGATTTATTCTTTCATTTATCACAATTAAAAAAAAAAATTCTTTGTAAAAATAAAGAATATTAATATGAACTCAAGCCTGACTAAAAATTTACATAATAGTTTAAACAGAAAAAGTTCGACAAAATAAAAATTCAATTTATATAAACACAGGGCACGGTGTAAAAAAAATCATTCATCCACTGTTAGTCAGTCAACATTTCGTTGTATACTGACTTCACAGAAAATAAAACAAATGATTTTAAACATTGATTGTTAAAAACAATTATCTGTTCTTATCGCTACCTAACTGGTGGCTAGAGCAGGACAAAAATAGTGATAAATGAAAGATAATAACAAACAAAAAGTAAAAAAGGGTTGCTGTTTGGTTAAAATTTCAATCTAACTCATTGTGGTAAAAATATATGAAATAGGAAAAACTAAAAATTAGTTACCGAATTCAATTAACATAAGTCCCGTGAGTTAAATAGATGATATTTACAACCAACATGTAACCACCGATCAGAGAGTGCTGATGATGAAATCGTAGCTGGTTTCGAAAATGCATTCCACTCGGCTAGTGTCGGTAAAAAAAAAAGTTCGACAAAATAAAAATTCAATTTAGTCAATTCATATATGTATATTAGAGGTCTGCACAAATGATTTGGTAGCCAAATGAATGCTGTGTGTGTATTTGATATTATTATCAAATGTGTAAAAAAAATGAGAGCGAGTCATTCACACTCAATCATATTAAATGAGAGATCAACACAACACCTTTCATTAAAAAGTAAGCCACACACACTTACACTAATTGTGTGTGTTTCTCTATTATTATTTATTGTTTGATGAACTCAAATTCATACATATTACAATAAAAAAACCTGAGCGAAGTTAAAAATCACACTAATCATTCGTGTGTTTCTTGACTTTCTTATTTTGTTAAGTGAAGAGGAAAATTAAAATTTTAACAAAAAAAGTAATCAAATGAAATGGTTGTAATAAATGTATTTTTTATATGCAAAAACAATAACAATAATAATATTATAAAAAAAAAAATTTACAATATGACAAAACCAGTATACAAAGGCAATAATTCTTAAGCACTACACTATATTTTTATTCATTGATGATATGTATAGAATTGATAGAAACAAACAGTAAAAAATGTAAAAAAAAAAAGTAAAATTGTTCAACTTAAAATTGACATTTTAAGCTTAAAATATTAAAAGTGTTGCTGAATCAGCGGTTTATGGCAAATTCAGCGACTAACCGCTTTTTTGTTTGTTTTATTTTTATGTTTCTCAAAAACGTTGACAACATTTAATAAAATAAACAAAACAATAACAAAAAAAAAAAACATGTAACAGAGCTATATTTGGCCGTGCCGAATCTTATATACCTTTCACAACGTGTAGTCATGCAATAACAATTGTTTGTATCGCCATTCATCTCATATAAAATACGTACATGCATGTAAAAAACATACATATAAAAACATACCATTGTAAAATTATAATTGAGTTTACGTATGTTAGTTTCTAAAATAAAAATTTAAAATAAAAAAAAAATAAAAACAAATGTATTAAAAACAAAAAAAAATTGCAGAAAAAAATTTAAAAAAAAATATTTAAAAAAAATTAAAAAAAAAATAATAAAAATATAAATAATATATGTCTACATTTACATTTACCGTTTAAAAAAAAATGTGCCGTCGATAATTCAGATATAGAAATTACAAAACATTTTAAGGAGAAATTGCTGTATTATTTGGAAAATGTCGTATTAAACAACTTGACAATATTTCACAAAATTGGGCTATTTCTCTTCCCACCTTTAAATAAAATGGTTCAATTTAGTGAAGACGAGCAGACCGAAATCAGTGTAAACGTACAATGAGAAAGTTTTTGGAAGAAGTTGTTGAACCTCAATCTCAAAGCGGGGGCACGTCAGAAGTATCTAATGAAAACATAGAGCTAATTTGCGATTTTTCGCCACCAGCCCAATTAAACAACAGTATGGATGTTGTGGAAACAGAAATATTGAAATACGAAACTTTAACTATCAATTTTTATGACGACTTCAATATTCTGTAATGGTGGGAAGCTAACAAACAACAATTTCCATTGCTACATAAACTCAGCTGTAAAATATTAGGTACGCCTGCAAGCAGTGCAGCTTCCGAAAGGGTATTTTCGGCAGCACGCAATTTAATCACAGAAAAAAGATGCAGTATTGCATCAAATGATGACAGTGTAAATAAAATTATGTTTTTGCATTATAATATTCCAAAGCATGAATTAGAAACTGAAATTAGTGCACAAACGGAATAAATGTTTATTTTCATGACTCATGATATTTTACAAAAATAATTTCTATGTTTTCCTCATGAGATATATATTTTCTTCATTTAATATTTAATTTAATATTATTCCGTCTTTTATAAAAAAAAGTCTGATATACATAGGTACCTAGTTCCTTAAGGCCATGACTGACTATCCTACAAAGTCGCGCGATTATGTCAAATAAAAATCTGATTGAGTTCTGTCCTACATGAGAAAATCGCAACAAAATGTGTGATTCGGTGCCACACTGTCATACAAAAAAGATACAAAATAAAAAAGCAACTCTGATCACACAGAAACTACTATTTTTTGAAAATTTTCAAAAGATTATCAAATCGGACACACTTGTCAAAAAATCTGTCGCACATATGAATTTCTTGTCCACACTATCACACTTTCTGAACACACATAAAATTTTTGACATATCGAACGACTAAATCTGATAGTCAGTCATGGCCTTTACCATTATTGTCAATGTATTGAATTTATTTTTATTTTATCTTTTTAATTGAAAACACATTTTGTTGGTGAACAACTATTATATTTAATATTCTCTTAATTAGTTTCTTTATATTTTTTATTTTATTCAATTTATATATTTTATATTAATCCTAAACCTAACGTCTAGTCTAACCACTGTACATGATAGTTGTTGTTGTAGCTTCACACTCACTATCGTTGAAACAAATAATAAATACTGGTTTTTCTTCTTTTAAAATACTTAATATTGCAGGTATATGTATGTATGTACGTTAATGTGCAATATGCATATGCTAGCAACAAATAATAAGTACTGTTACACATTTTTTTGGTCTTTAAATATTGAAATATTTTGATTATTGTCACTTGTTATTTCTGCCTCGCTGCCTACAAAACATTAAAATAAGTTATTGTAATATATTTACATACATTGGTTTAAGAAATAAACTGAATTACAGAAGAAACTGAAATTTATTGTTAAAGTGTCTCAATTTTAAACATACAAGGTCAAGTAATTTAACTTAAGATATAAGTTAAAATCTCATACACATTTAATTTGTTTAAATAATAATTATTTTAATTTATAATTAAAAATCTGCCAAAGTATACAAAAGTAGCCAGTTGTAAAATTTTTTAACTTGTTTACGATTAAATTCGGTAGATATAGTGATTATTGTCAACTGTGTGACATAATTAAAAAAAACAAGTAAGAGTGCTAAATTAATAACAAATGAATAAAAATTCCATTTGTTAAAAAATATATTTTAAACTACTACTTTTTGCTTCTAAAAAGTTTGTATCACTTTTTAATGCAAAATTTTTTTACTAATATTTTGTTTTCAATACGATAAAAAAAATTTAAAACACAAAACACATGTTGTGTTGATAAAACACAATATGTACATCGACACACAAGTGTATTTACTCTAATTACAGAGCAAATTTGTTATTTACACCTGAATCAAATATTTCTCTCACAACACTCACATAAATAATTGAACGCTTTGCACACATAGGCTATTACTCACACACAATTAATTGTGCGTGATTCTAAAATCACACACAACACACTACTTGCTAGCTTGATATGTGAATTCATGTGTCGTTTAATCGCACATATGCAGACCTCTAATGTATATATAGATGATATTAAGTATCCATTTTTAACTGTTATAAACGCATTTGATGCTTTATTAATTTTTTTTTTAAATCTGGAATATCCACAAGAATGATGTTTTTTATATTTTTATTCAATCTTTTTTTTTACAACTTATCTACTAAAAAAAAATATGCTAAAGTTGATTACAAAATATCAGAACAAATGTAAATAATCGTATAATACATATGAATCCTTTAACTTTTTAAGAAATATTTAAATATGTATTTATATTAATTTTTTTTACCACTTGAATGTCTTTATTACTTTTAAAATCATCTAATTTGTCTAAAAAGTTATGCATATGTACTTAAATATATCATGACGTAAAACGCAAAATGTCTTAACTAACAAAAAGAATCAAAATCGCATTAAGTAACTTTTGTAACTAAAAAATAATAAATAGAAAATAAAATGAAATATAATAAATAATTAAAATAAAATACATACGAAATAATTATTTTTTTATTGAAATAGATATTTAGTAGCAAAATTTAAAAACAAAACATTTACTTATTTGTTTCTTGTTAATATATTTGATTGAACTGGGTAATTAAAAGAAAATACAATTAAAAAAAAAAAACAGTTAAGGTTTTATTTGATTTCATTAATATTTTGTTTAAAACCGGACAATATTTGCTATCAAATTTGTAGCCGATTTAAATTAAAAATTTGTTTGGGTAATACTCAGAATTCAGTAAAAAATTTATTTGTTTCTTTTAAAAAAATTTGTTCAATTTTTTTCTTAATTTTAAACAAGTTATTTGGCCAATAGCATAATATTTTTATTGAAAATAAAAAGGTTTTTTTTTTTCAATTAAATTATTGCAAAAAGTGTTGTCTAAACTTACAATTTTCGTAGTAGGTCCTCAGTCAAACAAAAAATTTACTAATTGTCTGAAAATCTTTACTGATTATAAAATTTACTTTTTTCTTTGTTCGAAACGCATATAAACGTGCTTCCATTTCAAAATTTAATATTAGTGCTTTGAAAAACCGGGTAGCATGAATGAAGCTGCGGTTTCATCATTTGCAATTTTTAATCTTAAATTTTTTGTATATTTTAGATTTGTCAACATTGTAATAGCTGTGTATGGCGCATTTGCAGAAATTATGGATCACCTTGAATATAATATTACTTATAAAGAAACAGGATTAATAGTGGACGTAATATACTGCTGCACGTTGCTTTTTATTTTTTGTGACTGTTCTCACAGAGCTACTCTTGGAGTTGCTAAAGGTGTACAAAACACGCTATTCTGTATAGACCTTCTACAAGCCGATTTAGAAACTAAAAGGGAGATTGACATATTTATTGATGCAATTAAAATGAATCCTGCCATTGTTAGTTTAAAGGGATATGTCACCGTAAATCGCAAACTGTTATCCTCGGTATGTACATATGTTGTTTCGTTTTTAATTTTTTTAAGTTATATGTAAAGGGTGTTTTTTTAAGCCCGATAGAACTTGAAATTGTAAAAAATAACACAAAAAATTAAATTGTAATAAAAATTTTTTTTTATTCGAAAGATCAATACGTGACATTAACATTTGAAAATGATTTCGGGCATATGGGCACCGCGGCTGTTCTTGACGAAGCGCATTCTGGACGTCCAATTTTGGGCCACTTTTTCGAGCACTGCTGGCCGTATGTCACGAATAACACGAACAATGCTGGCCTCCAAGGCGTCAATTGTTGCTGGTTTATCAGCATAAACCAGTGACTTCACGTAGCCCCACAGGAAATAATCGAGAGGTGTCAAATCGCACGACCTTGGAGGCCAATTGACAGGTCCATTTCTCGAAATCAACTTATCGCCAAATTTTGATTTCAATAAGTCGATGGTTGCGTTCGCCGTATGGCACGTAGCGCCATCCTGTTGAAACCACATCTCCTCCGGATCAATGTCATCCATATTTTCAAACAAAAAATCATTGATCATGGTGCGGTAACGATCTCCATTGACCGTAACGCGAGCTCCGGCCTCATTTTTGAAGAAATAAGGTCCGATGATGCCACCAGCGTGAAAACCGCACCAAACGGTGCATTTTTCTGGATGTAATGGAGTCTGTAGGGTCTCTTGTGGATTGGTCTCGCTCCATATGCGGCAATTTTGCTTATTACCAAACCCGTTAAGCCAAAAATGCGCCTCATCGCTGAACACAATTTTGCGATAAAATTGGACGTCCAGAATGCGCTTCGTCAAGAACAGCCGCGGTGCCCATATGCCCGAAATCATTTTCAAATGTTAATGTCACGTATTGATATTTCGAATAAAAAAAAAATTTTGATTACAATTTAATTTTTTGTGTTATTTTTTACAATTTCAAGTTCTATCGGGCTTAAAAAAACACCCTTTACTATTGATATTTTTTGTTTATTGCGTTTCAATTCCGACGAAAATTGTGTCATTAACTAATCGGCAAAAGTATGGCAAACATTATTTGCAAATATATATTGTTACGTTTATACCTTTTATAAATTTTGGCTTATTTCCTTTAAATATACTTTGAGTTCTTTTATTGCAATCAAAAACAGTTGAAATTAGTTATAAAATTAAGAGCACTTTATTTACTTAAACTGACTCAGATGTGGTTTTTATATCACTTCACTTATTACACTTATGGTTATACACTTTCATTATCCAATTCACTTTGATACGCGCTTTTCAAGCTCTACTGTTATAATGATCATGTAGCTGTGTCGTTTGGCTATTTATAGGAACATAGTGGTGTTCGGTAACATTTGACAAAGTTCTCGTATGTACACACTAGTACATTCGAAAACCGTTACATTAAAATTAAGACGTTAAGTAATACGCAGGAATAATAAAAGTGCCTAAAAGTATGCTGCACATAATAACTCACATCATGTTCGAACAACCAGCGAAATAAACTAATACAAATAAAATTACAGTAACTTAAACTACTACAACTAAAATAAATTATAATGTAAATTAAGCTACTTAAAAATAAATCTGTAACACTACCGCCCGCTTAAGCCTGTTCGTCCCGAATAGGCACAAATTCACTTTTTCCGTACTTAGCGAGGCGCTCGAGATTTACCACTTTCATCTTTGATCTTGGGCTATTGTACTTCTGTATTCTATACACAACATCATTTATTCTTTTTATCACCTTATACGGCCCATCCTAATGAGTTTGCAGTTTAGGAGACAGTCCTTTTTTCCGTTGTGGGTTATATAGAAGAACTAGCTGACCCTCATTAAAGCCTTGGGAATTTGCTGCTCTGTCATATCTGGCCTTCATCTTGTCGCTGGTAATTTTTATTCGGCCACGAACGAATTCACGAATTTCGTCGAGATCTTTTTGTCCCCTTGAAGTCTCTTCTTCGTGCTCATCTATTGTCGAGGGATTAATACCGAATTCTAGATCACCTGGCAGTTTCAGCTCGGTTCCAAACATAATTGTACTGCTGCAGCGCTCCTCGACTCCTTCTTACTGGGCCCTTGGCTGCGATACATTGTGCGAAATTTGCCATCCAATCAGCTACAGATTGTTGGCATCCAATCCAATAGAAACGTTGCTTTATCTTTTCTATGGTTTTTGTTACACCAAGATGACCACCGCTTGAACCATTATGAAACTCTTACAATACCTCTTTGACTTTAGAGGATGGCACCACAATCAGATTTGTTGTCGATTTACCATCAGTACTTTCCCATTTGCGATAAAGGCATCCGTTAGTAACCTGCAGACTATTCCATAGCGCCCAGTATGATTTCATCAGTGGACTTTCCGCTGATATTTGGTTACGGGTTGGCCTTTTGTCTTCCTCCTTTGCTGACATAATTTTTGCGCCGCTGACCAGTCGTCACTTGTCTCTATATGTGTCAGTTGAACGTCAACGACACATTCTTTTCCTTCAGCTGTTGCACAATGCTTGCACTCCAGTCTGCACGGTCTTCGGGAGAGTGCATCTGCATTTCCATGTTTAGTGCCCTTTCTGTGCTCAATACTGAAATCGTAGCTCTGGAGACGTTCAATCCAACGGGCTAGCTGACCTTCAGGTTGTTTGAATTGTAGTAGCCATCTGAGTGCAGAGTGATCGGTTCTTAGTTCAAAGTGTTGTCCATACAGGTATTTGTGATAATGCTTTACACACTCTACAACCAGAAGCTCTCGACGTGTTACACAATAATTTCTTTCAGGCTTCGAGAGTGTTCGACTGTAGTCGACATTGACAACCTGCGAAAGAACACCACCTATCCCGTAGCCACTCGCATCGCTATCCAAGCGATAGGATATGCCAAAACTGGTGCTACGCATAACAACTCCTTGAGCTTCTGGAATGCTTGTTGTTGTGCTTCATCTTTCTTTTTAACCAAAACTACCGGTGAGCTCCGCGGACTTGAAGAAGCTTCTATTACTCCATTCCGCTCCATTTCATTGACAAGTTCTTTGACTTCATTACGCTTCGCTAGAGGAATATTTCTAGGAGCTTGTTTTATAGGCCTTGCATCGCCGGTATTTATCTGATGTTTCACAAGTGATGTTCTACCTTGATGTTGACCTTTCAGAGCGAAGATGGATGCATGTTTTCTGAGTAGCTGTTTTGCTTTATTTCTATCGGGCGGCGATAATCCTTTAACCCACTTCTCTACGTATTCTGCTAGCATCTCTTGCTCTTTGTTTGACATACTGACAAGACTTGATTCCTTTTCGCAATTAATTATTGCTTCAGCTTTAGCACTTTGACCTAATTCGGATTTTGTCTTGACGACTTTGTCACAGGCGGAAAGGTTAAGCACTCTTACTGGGACTATTCCGCCATTGCTGGTTTTGACAAGGGCTAACGCTGTTATTAAGTCACTTTTTATATCTGTTTGTTCTACCACCCACAACCGGTTGTCCACACAATATCCCCCTATACGCGCCCATACTACACTTTCTGACTGTGGTGGCATTTTCTCATATTCTGTAGCAACTAGTTTTCTTACATGCACCTTATTTTCATAACCAACATCTTGGGGTATTTCAACATTCCAATGCACCAATGATTACTTCGTCCACAATGTCGGCAACGATGAAAACATGATTGACACTTATGTTGGCAATAGTTGCTTTTACGTTTATTTTACCATAGACAGTAGCAGGCTCCCCAGTAGCTGTTCACAGACTTACGCCACATTACGGTTCGATTGTTTTCTTTACTAAATCGGGCCTGATAATAGACTGCGATGCTCCTGTGTCTATAGTAAAAATATGACTTTCACCATTGATATACCCGCAAGCAGTAAGGTTGCTATTTTTCTGCTGCGTAACTGATATGGAGATTGTGGGGCCCTAGGTTATGGGATTTTGCTCATGCCTATAAGTGTTGACTTGTTTTAACGGTAACTGCGTGTTTTCCAGCTTGCTGTACTTAGGTGGCGATACAAATCTAGCCCGCTTTCTGGGTGCTTTACAATTTCACTGATAATGTACATTCTTACCGCAGTTATAGCACTTGGTTTTAACTTTGCCTAGCTTCTTCTCTAAAGCCTGTGTACGAGCCTTTAAATCGCTTACTTCATCTCTTTCTATTTCTGTAAAAATAAAAAAATGTAAAAATAAGATTTCGCACCTTGTATATCTGCGGCTTAGAAAGCAATTTTGCAGTTTCCTGTGTTAGTGCATATGAAACTGTTTCTGAAAACGTCGATTTATGCGTGCCAAACACCGCGTGCTTTGTTTCAGGATTACGTATTCTATAAAAAATGTTTCAATTTTAAACTGATCCAAAAATGGGTGATTTTTACCTGGGTTTGTTACCTGCACCAAACGCGCGATCTCCGTTGCGAAATCTTGTAATGACTCGTTAGCTTTCTGAATTCTGCCTCGTAATTCCATTCGGTGTATATCTCGTTTGTACTCGCCGCCATACTTACGTTGTAGTGCAACCATTATGTCATCATAGTTTTCTCTGCAACCAATAGGTATGCTTTCCAAGACTTGCGCTGCGTTGCCTTTTAATGACAAAATCAACTCTATAGCCTTTTCTTCATTGTTCCACATATTTCTATTGGCAACTGTCTCAAACTGAAATTTAAAGACATTAAATGGTGCACTACCGTTAAAAGCAGGGGCCTTTATTCTACTCGATATTTCTGGAGTTATCCGCACTGGTCCCTCATGATATTGAAGATCATTAATTTTTATTTCCAGATTTTTAAATTTTTCGTCTTGTAATTGCAATTTTTCATCAACATTTTTTACTTGTAACTGCAATTTTTCGTTAACGTCTTTGACTTGTAGTTGTAATTTGCTATTGAAGTTACTTGCTTGAGTAACTATGCAATCTTCAAGATATTTTTTTATAAATTTTATTAACTTGCTTTACAATGCCCTCTACTCTGCTATTTACAGCTTCAGAAATTTCTTGAAGTTTCTTGTTTGTAGCTCTAGCTGTTTCTTGCACTTCTTCTTTTACTTCAGCTAATAATTTTTCATTATTAGCTTTAGAAGTTTCTTGAACTTCAACTTTAACTTCAGCTAATAATTTTTCATTATTAGCTCTAGAATTTTCTTGAACTTCGGCTAATAATTTTTCATTATTAGCTTTAGAAGTTTCCTGAACTTCTACTTTAACTTGAGCTAATAATTTTTCATTATTAGCTCTAGAATTTTCTTGAGCTTCCTGAAATTTAATTTCTATCTTTTCCATCATAGCAGCAAGCATCGTAATCAAATCCATGTTGTTTGTGGTTGCACGAGTGGAAACTTCCATTTCTTCTTTTTCGTCAAACTCGTAACCATCAATGTCAATATTACGCCGCTTAAATTCATCTAGAAGTCTCTTCTGCAATTCTACTTTATTACCTGTTGTCAACAATGCCAGCTTACTCAATTCCTTCTTGAGTTGTTCTACTTTAAGTTCCTCAAATTTCATGTCTGCTTTTTTAAAAAAAAAAGCAATTCCACTTCTGACACCAGTTGTTACGTTTATACCTTTTATAAACGTTGGCTTATTTTCTTTAAATATTCTTTGAGTTCTTTTATTGCAATCAAAAACTGTTGAAATTAGTTATAAAATTAAGAGCACTTTATTTACTTAAATACACTCAGATATTGTTTTTATATCACTTTACTTACTACACTTATGGTTATACACTTTTATTATCAAATTCACTTTGATACGCGCTTTACAATTTCTACTGTTATACTGATCATGTTAGCTGTGTTGCTCGACTATTTATAGTGGTGTTCGGTAACATTCGACAAAGTTCTCGTATGTACACACTAGTACATTCGAAAACCGTTATATTTAAATTAAGACGTTAAGTAATATGCAGAAATAATAAAAGTGCCTAAAAGTATGCTGCACATGATAACTCACATCAGGTTCGAACAACCAGCGAAATAAAACTACAATAACTTAAACTACTACAACTAAAATAAATTATAATGTAAATTAAGCTATTTAAAAATAAATCTGTAACAATATATATATATTTTTTTAAATATTAATATACACTATATAATTACTGATGTGTGTTATAAAAAGGAGTTAAATCCATGACGGTGTCCGAAACAAAATGGTGGATAATTTTTTTCTGAACTTCATCAATATGGGTAACAAATGTCAGGACTTTACTGCTAGATAATATACATTTCACATGTGGTTATTAGAAGAATTATATATTGATAAAAAAACAGTCTATAAAATCTGAGTATACTTTATATTTATGATTAAAGAAAAAAGTGTTTTAAAAGAAATATCTAAACAAGTTTAAAAGTCATGATAATTTTAAATTTATTGTTTAATCTACATATATATGTATATAAAAGAGTAGCGTGACTGCCTGACTTATTCATCATTACACAAACAGACATGAAGTTTGGACAATGTGTTCCTCTTTTAATGTATAGCTCCACTAAGAAGGGATTTTTAGAAATTCGTACCTTAAGGAGGTAAAAAAGGGTAAAACGGGTAAAATCGGTAATCTACTTAAAAGTTAAGCTTACAGGTGTCAGCATCTTTCTTAAATTTTCAATAGCTAAGAAACCAAAACGGGTTAAAATAATATTTGTGTACTTTTTTGGTACCCTATGTAACCTCAATAGTAGTAGTAGTAGTAAAAGTTCTCTCTATCTTTATTTACAATTAAGTATAGTAAGATATATGTAGATTAGGGATACAACCTAAATAATGCCCTATCACCACGCTGTAGCCCATGTTGTGCTGAAACCGAAAAATGTTTCCTCGGTCATTTCGGAACAAAAACGTTCCGCGTCAAAGCCGATTTCTGAAAGACCTTCAAGATATTTTTTTTTATTTTTTATTTTATAATTATTTAACTATTTACATTTCTTAATGTAATTATATGATTATAATCAAAATCACAATCTAAAAACTATTTTTTTAGAACTTACTAACACCAAACTTAATTACATTTGACGCGGAGCCATTTTTAACGATATCGAAAATCTAAAGATGCAGTTCTTGTTTTTTTTTATGCACTACATGGTATGGATAGGGCCATTTTGATATTTTCAAAAATTATAAGAAAGTTGTTTCCCTAATGTAGATACAAATATATAAGTATAAAAGCAAACATTTTATTTATTGCAAAAAGAAAGTGAATTAGATATGTATTTATATAATTTGACAGTCTATATACGTATGTATATAAAAGAGTAACATTACTGACTGACTGATTCTTTATCGCACAGCCCAAACGCAAAGAGCTAGAGACATGAAATTTGGACAATCGGTTCCTCTGTCAATTTATAGCTCCACTAAGAAGGGGGTAAAAACTGGTAAAATCGGTAATCTTATATCTGCTAAACTAAAAATGATACAAATTAAATTGAAAAAGTATTGCACAAAAAATAAGCTGACAGATGTCTGGCCTTAGGGTACCAAAGAAGTACCAAAAAAAGGTACTTTTTTGGTACCCTATGTAACTTCCAAACGCATAACTCTAGGAAAAAAATTTAAGCTTTATTAAGTAATCCGCAAAAAAAATATTAATAGGAATTCGGCTTTTTTATACCCTTCACCTGTGGTGCACAAGGGTATATATAGCTTTGTCATTCCGTTTGTAATTTCTACAATTTTCATTTCCGACCCCATAAAGTACATATTTTCTGAAAGCTTATGAATAGAGGAGTCGATTAAGCCCTGACCGTCTGTCCGTCTGCCCGTCTGTCCGTGTGTTGGTTGAAATCAACTTTTAGAAGCAACTATATGTTCCTCAGATCTCTATATGGTATCAATCTCTTGGAAATATTCAGGAATGAATCGCTATTGAAATTCAGCACAATCGCCCAATAACTTTCTGAGATATGAGCAAAAAACCACGACCACCTCGTTTTTTTACACAATTACAACAACAACATACATACATAAATATATGTAAAAACCATACAAAAAAAGAAAAAATTACAAAAGGAAAAAATATTAAAAATAAAAAAAAATAATAAAAAAAATTACAAAAAAAAAATTTTAAAATAATTTAAAAAAAAATTTTAAAAGATTTTTTAAAAATTTTTTCAAAAAAATTTTTTAAAAAAATTAAAAAAAAAAATATAAAAAAAAATAATAACAAAATATAAATAATATATTATATAAAATAAAATTTTTTTTGGCTCAGCTGGGATTCGATGCCACATTTATTCTAACCAGTATATACATATGTACGTATTTTATATAAGATGAATAGTGATACAAACAATTGTTATTGCATGACTACATGTTGTGAAGGGTATATAAGATTCGGCACGGCCGAATATAGCACTGTTACTTGTTTTCAAATTCACATGTATAAGGGGTAAAAATTTTCCCTTTTTTTGGTGCTTTTTTAAAAGAAACTTTTCTAGTATTATTCATTGGACAAAATTTGGCACTTATTATTTTCTAATAGAATATGGACAAACATTTAGGTGAAATTTTTGGAAACTTTTTTGGGCACAAAAGGCGTACCAAAAAGGGGAAAATTCCGGAAAATTTATGTAATTCCTAATTGGACGGCCAATTTTTACAAAATTTTTAATTGAGATTTCACCAGACATAAAAAATTATGTAATTTAGTAAAATAGAAACACATTCCTAACAAGGTTGAAAGGGGAAATATCGGGAAAAGAGTTTGGTACTTTTAAAACATAATTAGTTTTATGAAAGAAATAGTAGAATTGCTGACTTTAAATCAAGTGATTTAAATTATTTTGTTACATAGATATTTGAACATTTTAAACTTGGACCAAAAATGTACTTTTTCGCTTTTCTGTGGTACTTTTTCTATTTTCTACGTTTATAAAGGTAGAATCGCAAAATAATGGACTATTGATTTCAAGTAAGACTAAAATTGTTATTGGGGACCAAAAAGGTACTTTTTTGAATTTTTATGGTACTTTTTGTATTTTCTACGTTTATAAAGGTAGGATTGTACAATAAGGAATTGATTCCAGAAGAGACTAAAAATGTTATCGGCGATCAAAAAGGTACTTTTTTTGAATTTTTATGGTACTTTTTGTATTTTCTACGTTTATTAAGGTAGGAAGGATTGTACAATAAGGACTATTGATTCCAGAAGAGACTTAAAATGTTATCGGCGACCAAAAAGGTACTTTTTTGAACTTTCATGTTACTTTTTGTATATTCTACGTTTATGAAGGTAGGATTGTACAATCAAGGACTATTGATTCCAGATGAGATTAAAAATGTTATGGGCGGCTAAAAAGGTACTTTTTTGAATTTTTATGGTACTTTTTGTATTTTCTACGTTTATGAAGGTAGGATTGTACAATCAAGGACTATTGATTCCAGATGAGATTAAAAATGTTATGGGCGGTTAAAAAGGTACTTTTTTGAATTTTTATGGTACTTTTTGTATTTTCTACGTTTATAAAAATAGGATTGTACAATCAAGGACTTTTGATTCCAGATGGGATTAAAAATGTTATGGGCGACTAAAAAGGTACTTTTTTGAATTATTATGGTAATTTTGGTATTTTCAACGTTTGCGAAGCTAGAATTTTGAAATAAGTGACTGTCGATACCAGGTGAGACTAAAAATGTTATGGTCGACCAAAAAGGTATTTTTTGAACTTTCATGTTACTTTTTGTATATTCTACGTTTATGAAGGTAGGATTGTACAATCAAAGACTACTGATTCCAGGTGAGACTAAAAATGTTATGGGCGACCAATAAGGTACTTTTTTGCATTATTATGGTAATTTTGGTATTTTCAACGTTTATGAAAAAAGGATTGTACAATGAAGGACTACTGATTCCAGGTGAGACTTAGAATGTTATGAGCGACCAAAAAGGTACTTTTTTGAATTTTTATGGTACTTTTTGTATTTTCTACGTTTATGAAGGTAGGATTGTACAATCAAGGACTATTGATTCCAGATGAGATTAAAAATGTTATGGGCGGCTAAAAAGGTACTTTTTTGAATTTTTATGGTACTTTTTGTATTTTCTACGTTTATAAAAATAGGATTGTACAATCAAGGACTTTTGATTCCAGATGGGATTAAAAATGTTATGGGCGACTAAAAAGGTACTTTTTTGAATTATTATGGTAATTTTGGTATTTTCAACGTTTGCGAAGCTAGAATTTTGAAATAAGTGACTGTCGATACCAGGTGAGACTAAAAATGTTATGGTCGACCAAAAAGGTATTTTTTGGAATTTTTATGGTACTTTTTGTATTTTCTACGTTTATGAAAGTAGGATTGTACAATAGGTTGTCCCGTTCTTGAATGAGAAAAATGTGTTTTTGAGCTACACTTTCGCAAGGGGTATCAAAATTTGTGTAATTTTACACAGATTACGGTAAAATAAATAAAAGTCGAATTACGTGCCATCTTGAGGGCGCTACTCTTAAAAACTTTTTTACATACCTATACCATATGCTTAAAATAATAAAAAAAAAAACCAAATACAAATTTATTTTTTTATTTATGTAAGTATATTCTATATTTGCAATCAATGTACAAGAAAATAAATAAATTTAAACCTATTTTTTGACCAAAATTTGACATTTTTGCTCGTGATTTCAACCTGACTAAGAACCAAGTCGAGGGCGTATACTTTAGCAACGTAATTGACAAACAGTTGAAACATTTCTGATGGATTAAGGGTACTTACGTAAACTCCGAGTAGACAATTAACGGAGGTAAGCAATCTCGAGTGCGCAATTTTTGCAGGTTTATGGTTTGCCAGCTCACGACTACAATAACCCGATTGTACAGCTTTAAATATCTCATAAAGATATCTATTATCACCGACCACATTTTCCGGCAAGTCAGGCAAATTACCAGCCACCGCAAAAAAAGACACCGTAGTTTCATTATAACAAGTAGCTAGTTGTTTTCCAATAAGTCCAAAATATTATCTAGGTCCCGAAATATTTTATCTATTACCAGAACCGCAATTTTTGCAGGTTTATGGTTTGCCAGCTCACGACTACAATAACCCGATTGTACAGCTTTAAATATCTCATAAAGATATCTATTATCACCGACCACATTTTCCGGCAAGTCAGGCAAATTACCAGCCACCGCAAAAAAAGACACCGTAGTTTCATTATAACAAGTAGCTAGTTGTTTTCCAATAAGTCCAAAATATTATCTAGGTCCCGAAATATTTTATCTATTACCAGAATTAAATTTTCGGTGG